>OX352761.1:62329074-62929074 GCA_947095585.1 Nephrocerus scutellatus | reverse complement strand
GGATCATTCTGGATTTTGTTATTTTTGTGTTAAGCCATGGCATAACGCAAGAAAATGTTTTTTTCCTTCTGTCTATTGTGCATTGAGAGAGTAATTGGGGGTGTACAGTACCCGCGAAATGGTACCAAACGAAACTTTTTTTTATATAATAACCACATTTATTTCAGCTACTCGGAGTCAGATTCGTCAGCGCTGCCGAAGGTGATCCACCGGGAAGATACTTGTCTTCGACATGTCAGGTAATTTGCCGTTTATTAGATTTCATTCACTCGAGACGCTGGTTCTAATATTGAGAAAGCCGGTTCAAGGTTCCCCCATTTCCTCACTCAATCGTTAATATTAGTATATCAATATAGTTTGTTGTCGAAAGTTTGTCTGATGCAAACCGACGCAAAATAGTATATTACAGAACGAGCAAGGAAAGTGGAGTTTATCGTGCGAGGTCGAAGCCGAGATCGGCAATCTAACGAGCACGATGAGCACTTTTCTGCGAGTCGTGTACGCTATTTTTCACGCGTCCAAACCGGTTTTTTACTACATCGAGTAAGAAGCAGAAATGTGAGAATGTGTGTTCGCTGTAACTGCAGTAAATAACAAAGAAATTAATTTTTCACGCGTCCAAACCGGTTTTTCTGCTAAATCGAGAGAGAAGCAGAAATCACAAACGGCAAACAAGAGAGAATTCTTGCTCATGCGCAATGTGTTCGCTGAGATTGTAGTAAATAACAAAAGACGTTTATATCATAACATAACTAGTGTTGTTATGGGCTACTTTCGAGGCTAGTTTATAGCGTACGAAACAGTCACTTTCGTCTATGGGCGTGTAAAAATAATATATTTTTAAAGTTGATCTATTATCTTAATATTAGTATATTGATATTGTTTGCTGTCGAAAGTTTGTCCGCTGCAAACCGACGCAAAAATAATATAATTTTAAATTTGATCTATTATCTTAATATTAGTATATCAATAAAGTTTGTTGTCGAAAGTTTGTCCGCCGCAAACCGACGCTAAAATAATATATATCTAAAGTTGATCTATTATATTAATATTAGTATATCAATAATGTTTGTTGTCGAAAGTTTGTCCGCTGCAAACCGACGCTAAAATATATATATTCAAAGTTGATCTATTATCTTAATTTTAGTATATTGATAACGTTAGTCATCGAAAGTTTGTCCGCTGCAAACCGACGGATCTACTATCTTAATATTAGTATAATTATTTTGTTTGATGTCGAAGGTTTGTCTTCAGGAAGCCGACAGCACTATAAATATTAACCATACTGATTGGGTTTTAAAGCCGTAAAGTTGTTTATTTTTTTTCCTTCTCGACAAGTTGTGTCGTATAGCACTTAACATTATATTGTCATTTTTGTTATTCTTAATGAATTTTCTTAGTTGTAAATAAATAATATGAAGAATTACTGAAGAAAAATGAGTTTTCAATAATGGGCGATGTGGCATCTCTCTCCTCTTTTTCGGTTCATTCGTAGTTGCACACACAATGACCTCTATATACGCGACATCAACAGCAAAAACAATAGTCGAACAATTCATTTTAAAATACGGACATTTTAAGGTACTCAAATCGGAGAACGGGACAGAATTCACTAACGAACTATTAAGAAATATTTGTTCACTACTGGAAATAAAACAAACATTTTCCACACCATCACCAAACAATCACTTGAACGTAACCACAGAGTACTTAACGAATTTCTTTTAACTTTTGTCAACGACAATGAATTCTTTACATTCGCATACAACACAACTCCACATATTGACACAGGCTACACGCCATATAAACTCATCTACGGCAAACTAGCAAGACTACGCTCAGATAAATGCAAAAACAATAACAAAATATACAATTTTGACGATTATTCAAACGAGCTAAGAGTTAGACTTAATACAGCACTAAACCGTGCAAAAGATTTAACTACTAAAGTAAAAATGAAAAGAACATTAGACAGTAATACTAATAAATTGAACATAAATATAGGAGACCTAGTATTAGTAAAAGTAGAAAATAGTAGAAAAAACCAAAGTCCATACAAAGGACCATATACAGTAGTAGATAAGAAAGGTGTAAACACTAGTATAAACCAAAACGGCATAATAACCGTACTACATAATAATCAATTATAATTATACAAACCAAAAATCTAAAAATATGTACTTTAAGTACAAATAAACAAAAAAAAAAAATTTTTTTTTAATAAAATAAATTTTTTTAATAAATTTTTTTTTTTTCAATTAGAGGGTGAGGGTGTGGTGTACCAATGCATGCAACATTTTCTATAGTGTGCCGTTGCACGTACCACTTCAATGTATGCATGCGTATAACTACAATACCTCATAAACAATAGAATTTATGACATTACCGTATGAGATAAACCTATGCATGCAGTAACAACATAAGAATGCCCAATGTACACAAAAACAATAAAGTGTGATGCACTATGTATGCACACACATTTTCCAATAATGCGAGTGCACCACTTGAGACACTCATTAAATGTAAATATAAAATTGATAATTTATGAGTCAGTGCGCTACATAAAAAAAGGGATCAAGCGCACTGATAAAAGTAGATCATTAAGTAATTTCCTATAAATTTTTCTTTGTTAGATATTAAGAAAATTTTGTTAGCTAATAAGTATAAATAAAGAAGAAAATTTGAATAAAGGGCACAGTCTTGATTTAACATCAGAACTCGACGTCTTTTCTCTTCGGATCTTCTGCTTTTGTCTAGGCAAATACAGTGATAGAAGATAGTTTTCTGCTTTTGCTCCTCTGCAAAGATATACGATAGAAGACAGGACTGGGCGGAACTATGCGAGTCCAAATTTCACTACATCGTTTCACTCTGTATAGTCGCACCTTAGACAAGTTCCATACAGTAACACACTATGCAGCAATTCTACCATTAGTTCCAAATAAACACCTCCACAGAATCTACAACACCAGTCCATAATTCATAAGCCGTTTTTCCATCGACGGAACTAGTTCCTGTTAGATTAACATGGGTATTGATGACGAATACCCATCTCTTCAAGAAAACGACGCACTTCAGTATTGACAAATTCTGTGCCGTTGTCTGTACGCAAGATACGCACATTGTGTCCACACTGTTGTTCTGTTAGCCTCACGAATGCTTTGATCTTTCCAGCGACTTCAGAATTATTTCGTAGAAAATAAACAAATCGAAAATGAGAAAAGTCATCTTTCAAAATTAAAAAATACCTGGACCCGCCTATTGAGGTTTCTTGCATTGGTCATTCTCGTCGACGTTTGCTCTCGACTGACAAAACTGAATCGATGTTGCTTGCCGTATATGCACGCTTCGTATGCAAAATCTTCATTTTCAAAGGAAACATCGTTTCTTTGCCATACCTTTTTACATGTGCAATATTTTGATGGCCAAAACGCTCGTGCCAAGTCTTGAGAGGATTCAGTTTTATTGCCACATGCACCGTGCTGGATTCCTCTTGTGATACACTTATCACCTTGAACAGCATTCTGTACAGCTTAGATCGACGAACTTTCACTGCAACAACACGATCATCGAGCAACAGTTCACACTTAGCTTTATTTGAGCGAAGAATAAAACCTTTATCTTGCACTTTGCCGGCCGAAAACAAATTTGCAATATTTGGAATATACAACACATCCAGAAGCTCTTTCTTATTCCACTTTTTTCCATCGTATGCAAATATGTCAATAGCACTTTTCCCAACAGCTGTTATCTTTTGCCCATTTCCAACTCTCGGGTTTACTGGTGGATTTAACTCTTTTTTATGCTCAGTAGCGCCCGAGTCCATAAGCCACGTATCATTATCACTCGAAGAAATCATTTCGTTGCACATAAATGCATTACTTGTTCCACCGTTTGATTAACTCGAAGCCCTTTCAGCCAATATTTCGGTTTCTTTTTCGCTTTGCAGTTCCTATGCCAGTGATCTGTTCCACCACACTAAAAACATGCACATCGTTTCTTCTGTTTGTCAATTCTGCGCGATTTTGGATTGCTCGAAAAATTTCGTTTCGCCAGCAGCGCGTTGTTTTGCTCCTGTACAGTCTGTGATTGCATTCGGCTTTCCTCTGCCGTTAAACGAGCGCGAGTTAACACCGTTTACATTAAAGTTCATCATACTAACAACGATATTCCACTACACCGTTTATATTAAAGTTCATCATATCAATGACATTCCAATACACTGTTTATATTAAAGTTCATAATACTAACGAACGACATTCCACTGTCGCCAAACCGATCAAATGAAACAAAGGAACAAAGAAGATTAAACAAAGGAAAATATAATCGACCGAAGCACACGGACAGCGCGTGTACATCGATCGTTCTGCGTGTGTACACCAATACATCGACCGAAGCATATGGACAGTGCGTGTACATCGATACATCGGCCGAGGCAGCTCGAGTATATATAAGTTCATAGAATCATAAGTAGAGTTGAGTTGTAATTTGTAGTTCTTTGAATAAAGGTCTCAAGACCCTAAAAAATATAAAATATATTTTTTTATCTTTTTCCATTAGGAAAAGATTAACCGGCGCCCAACGTTATAAGGCTATCCTAAATAAAGTGTTCTAATAGAAAAACGGTGTTATTAATACATAGTACACGAATTGTTTTTTTAAACGCGAAAAACGGTGTAACAAATAATACACCAATTGTTTTTTTTTAATACGAGAACAGTGAGGAATACCTTGAACCCAGCTCTTGCAGTTGCTCAACGCAGGAAACCACACGAGGAAGTTAAGGGAAACTCCGGAGTCACCGTAAAATAATGGACAAAACGGACCAAGTCGAGCTTAGCTGTGTGATGTATTTTATACTAATTTTACTGTAAGTAAGATTTTATAAATTTTAAGTATAGTGAGTAGAAATAAATAAAAGTGATTTCTTCCTTGATTTAAAAATTTCGAGAGAAAAATAATAAAATATAAATAGAAATAGAAAATTTTCTTTTGCAAATATTCACATAGAAATTTCATGAAATTTTGAAAAACAACGAAAGATTTACAAATTTAAGTGAAATTTAAGCCACTTTAATAACATCTATAATACAATCCTAAAAATTAAATTTTTCCATTAAATACTTTTACCACCATGGCTAATCCAAATAATCTAATACGTCCACCCGTACTTAACGTAAATCAACCTCAAATCCCAAATCCACCTGTACCTGAAGCACGCGATTTAGGAATGTCAGTCGAATTAAGAACTGCTATAGATAATATAGTAACACAGACTCTCAGAACAGAAAGTGTACAGCTTATAAATTCCATTGTAAATCCAAATTCAGATCAGTTTAAAGATGTAGATCAGATTATAAATCAGAGTACGGATTTTGGCCGCAAATGTGAAAAACTCACCTGAATGTGAGATGTCAGTTCGTATACGTACGAGGTGTATAGCATACAATTTTAAAGTTGTGTGATGTTTTTTCTTTCTTTGGCTTAGTGTAATTTAATGGCAGATTCTAGTATAAGATTCTAGTACAAATTCTGAATCAGTTCGATTTTGTCTAATGCAGACGACAACTCACGTACTCAAAACTAGGTGAGATGTGAAAAAGTCTCACGAAAGTGTAACTCATTGTTTCCACCTCAAATAACAATAATGCTACAATAAAATAATTTGCTTCTTGCATGTACACGTATACGGGCTTCAAATAATACTCCAATAAATGTGAGCCGAATTGAAGGAAAAATGTTGTAGGATTATTTTAAGCGATTTTCAAGGTCAGCACAGATCAAAATGGCGAAATTTAAATTTGAAGAGAAGGGTCGCACTGCAAACACCGAGACGGAGGCAGAGAAAATTTAGAACACATGTATTAGTGGGCGTTATAATTGTAAGCTGTGATCAAAACCTTCACTATAGAAAGCCCAACTGTACGCATACTAATGCAGAGAAACTATCTCAAACGCGTCTGTGTTTGTGGGATGTGATGGGAGCAAAACGTTCTCTATAGAAAGCCCAAGTCTACGCATACTAATGCTGTTAACCCATCCCAAACGCATCTGTGTTTGTGGGATGTATACAGTGTACAAAAAATAAGCAGTCGCAAAGAGCGAGAAACGTAAATATTGATTTTGCTCTTTTGTTGATTACCATTCCATAAACATTTGCGATCTTTTTTAGCATGTATCTGTGTATCAGCGAAACAGTTGCGCTCTCTATAGAGAAAGTTTGGCTGTGATCACCGAAATTATGAACGAAACCACATTTAATGCACTACCAAGCTTTAATATTGGGCGCCCTTGCTCACTAAACTCTTTTACCCATTTTGCACAGTTGTTTGTTTGTTCTCTTTATTCTATTTATGTTCGTTTATTTTTCCTGTTCTCATATAATTTTTATTTTTATTAAATTTTTTATTTCAAATATCATTTGTTATATTTTTCAATTTACCTTTATTCTTTTTATCACTTTGCTTATTAATTACCGAATATTCGATAACATGTGTTCTAAATTTATTCTTTAATTTTTGCCACGAATGCATTTCAGCGGTAACTCCATAATTTTACTCACCCAAGCAAATTATTTTATTTTAGCATTTTTGTTATTTGAGGTGGAAACAACGAGTAACACTGCTGTTGACATTAAGGCTAATGCCACACGAGCTTCAAAAAGGTCGCGCGGCAAATTGTCCGCCCGCCCGTAGAAAATTTCGTAGTTGTCACACGAGCTGCCGTTTGACCGCGCGACAGCATATTTTGCTGATCATGCTTGTTAGTTTAGTTTGGTTATTCAAGATGAATACAGTTCAAAATAATGTTTTATTTTTATATTTGTTGCAAAAAGAAAGAAAGAATCAATACGATCCATGATTTCCTTTCCTAAATTCATTAATTGAATTTATGTATTGCAACCGGGAAATTTAAAAATGCATTTAGACTCACCTTGCCTTACAAAAATTAAATTTTAAATGACGCACTCCAATTTGGACGCTCGTATGTTCATTCTGATATATAATAGTACACCTCATGACGCACTACGATGCCTTTGAAAAATTAAATTTTAAATGACGCGCTCCCATTTGGACGCTCGTGTGTTCATTCTGATATATAATAGTACCCCTCATGACGCTCTACGGTTCGCGCGCCATGAAGGGAAGTCGCTGCGTAAAAAAGGTCGCGCGACCATACCGACTCCTTTTTGTTCGCGGACGCTCGTGTGTACTATTCTATTGGTCCTCTGGGTACTCATGGCGCGCGACCAAATGGGAGCGCGCCAAAAGGAGCTCGTGTGTCATTAGCCTAAAGCAAAATCAAATTATACGCATGCGTTAAAAATCATACTACTACACACAATATCTACTAATACTACAAGCTTGCGGATAAGATGAGAGTTTTTCACATTTGCGGCCAAAATCCGTGCTCAGGAACATAGAGCAAACCTTGGAGATTTACGGATGTGAAGTTATTAACAAATAACAAAATATTTGTATGTATGAGCAATGCTATTTAAGATTTAACAGAATGCAAACATTTTGTATTTGTTAAATATATGTTCACTGTAATAAAATTTAACCAGCTCACACCTTTGTTCCATAGATGCTACTAATAGCCAACTCTTCCTTAAGGAATGCTCTATGAAAAAAAATATGTTGTATAACCGTACGGGCAGAATTAAGCTTTTGTTATGAATGTGAACATTTGCAATTTTAATGATATTTTTTTATTTTGGAGGTTCTCTGTCAAGCGGATTAGCCAGTTCCCAGAGATGTCTCACTAAATTGACCCACACCTCTCTCTTCGTAAAGGAATAATGTATCGAATAGAGTTTGTTAGATTACATTGCAGAGGGGAAGAGGCATTTGTGCATCGGTTTGAACTTTGGTTATTTTCATGAAATTCGTCAATTTGGAGGTTCACTGTATAGCAAATTGGTTAACTAACTGAGATTTAACTTGTCCCCCTAACGTAACATATATACGTTAAGTTAAATATTATGTGTATAGTGTATACCTAAAACACGAATAACCTAACATTACATGATTTGAAATCATTTAATAGTGCGCCTTGAACTTACCCGCTGTTTCCACTAATAATAGTAAATTTGTTTGTGTAGAAAATGAAAAAGTTAACGATTCAATCTTAATTTAATCTTAAATGGGGAAAATTATTTTATTATAGACCATACCATTATATTAATCATTACAATAACATTATATTCAGTATTGTTATGTTGTAGTAAGAAAATATGTGACTGATGAGCAGAATATACTATATTTATCACCACTCAATAATTATAAATTTTAATTTTTTAAATTTCTTCAGGTGCCTATTCTGTCCTTCGGTTTCTAATATTTATTTCAGTATATAGCTGTATTTTGTTGAAAAACACAATTCTATTTATTATGGTATTCAAATGTCCCCGACAACCAGCCAAAATTCCCTTGCAGAAGAAATGTAAAAACAATCGCATAGAAAAATCTCACCAAAAGCGTTGCGAGACAGGCATTGGCTGCAAAATCTGCCCACACCAAACAGATCTACTTTTCTAATGACTTGCACAGTGGTATAATTCCGAAGCCTATGGAGATGTAAACGCCTATCGCCATATTGTAATATGGATTTTTGGTATACATTTGCAATTACCCCCTGGAAAAAATGCATAAATACTTTCAAAAAATTCAAGCGATATAATGTATACCTCGATTTTTTTTACTATGGCCGTGTTTATTTTTATGTCAGAGTAATCGGATAATTAATTTAAATGTCAAAATTTAGATCTGTTTTTTTTTCATTCTACGAGAGAAAAAAAACATTTCTCTGTATCGTTTTTATATACTCCGATAATTCTGGGATATGATCTTTTTACTCTGAAAAAAGATTCAGAGCATTTTGTGACAAACGTAGTTGTTTGTTTCTTTAACAATGAGACTACTACGGAGCAATTAGGGGAAAAATAAAACTTTTTTCTGATACTAAAAAAACCACACAGATAATTTTTTTGATCTGACAGATCTGGTCAGAGAAAATATTGTACTTTTATTCATTTTGTGTGCAGCGGTACAACTAGTACAAGTTTGAAATTTATGGCTGGATTCTTTTTTGATGTCGATATAGTTGGAGAGATAATTTAACTGTCAGAATTCGTATCTTTGTTTGGTTTTTTCATTCACCGAAAAATCTGTTTTTCTCAATCTTTTTTACGGCTCCGATTATTCTCGGATATGATCTTTTCACTCTGAAAAAATATACAGAACAGCTGTAGTTGTTTGTTTCTTTAAACATGAGACAGGTCGACTACTATGGAGCATTCAGGTGAAAAATAAAATTTTTTTTCCGATGCTAAAAAAACACAGCAGATATGTTTTTTATCTGACAAATCTATCTGATCAGAGGAAATAATGAACTTTTATTCACTTTGTGTTCAGGGCTACAACTAGTACAAATTTGAAATATATAAATCAATTTTATTTTTCAAAATGCCAACCCTAGTGTCAAAAATTAAACTTTGGTTTTTCTATTTTCTGTTTTGCTTTGGCTAATCCAGCTTGGCTTTACAAAAGAAACAGCTTTTGGCTTTAAATGGGCTTTAAATGTTCGATGCATTTTTATTGTTATGTGTGTTAAACAAAGCACCGCATTACGGTGAGCGCTATAACTAAAAAATGGCTTTAGTTATAAATCCTAAAAACTTTTTGGAACTGCACGATTTGCACTTTTTCATATGTTAATTTTTTGGCTGCGATTTGCTCTACAAAACCGTTGAAACTTCTTTCAACAAAAAGCCGGACGTGCTTATTGCTTAAGTGCACTTTATCTCGACAAAGGCGTTGCAAGACACGAACAGGCATCGTGTTGTGTTGTAATTCTGTTTCGTACGAATCAAAAAGTATTTATATAAATTTGATTTGTTTGATTTGTGCTTTTTATTTTAAGTTTGAATATCTATAATTATTTGATTTCTTTGATTTGTGATTCCTAAACAATTTAAATCAAATTTAAATATATATAGCTATTTGATTTTTAACTAAGGACTCAAACTACTCAAGATACCTAAAGCTTTTAAAGCTAATATATAATATTATAATTTGTATGTATTTGAAGACACTAGGTTCGTAGTAGTCGACCTGTCTCATGTTTAAAGAAACAAACAACTACAGCTGTCAAGCAATGTTCTGTATATTTTTTCATAGTAAAAAGATCATATCCGAGAATAATCGGAGCCGTAAAAAAGAACGAGAAAACAGATTTCTCGGTGAATGAAAAAAAAAAACAAAGATACGAATTCTGACAGTTAAATTATCTCTCCAACTATCTCGACATCAAAAAAGAATCCAGCCATAAATTTCAAACTTGTACTAGTTGTACCGCTGCATACAAAGTGAATAAAAGTACATTATTTTCTCTAACCAGATCTGTCAGATCAAAAAAAATATCTGTGTGTTTTTTTTAGTATCAGAAAAAAGTTTTATTTTTCCCCTAATTGCTCCGTAGTAGTCTCATTGTTAAAGAAACAAACAACTACGTTTGTCACAAAATGCTCTGAATCTTTTTTCAGAGTAAAAAGATCATATCCCAGAATTATCGGAGTATATAAAAACGACACAGAGAAATGTTTTTTTTCTCTCGTAGAATGAAAAAAAACAGATCTTAATTTTGACATTTAAATTAATTATCCGGTTACTCTGACATAAAAAAACACGGCCACAGTAAAAAAAATCGAGGTATACATTATATCGCGTGAATTTTTTGAATGTATTTATGCATTTTTTCCAGGGGGGGGGGGGTAATTGCAAATGTATACCAAAAATCCATATTACAATATGGCGATAGGCGTTTACATCTCCATAGGCTTTGGAATTATACCGCTGTGCAAGTCATTAGAAAAGTAGATCTGTTTGGTGTGGGCAGATTTTGCAGCCAATGACTGTCTTGCAACGCTTTTGGTGAGATTTTTCTATGCGATTGTTTTTACATTTCTTCTGCAAGGGAATTTTGGCTGGTTGTTGGGACATTTGAATACCATAATAATTAGAATTGTGTTTTTCAACAAAATACAGCTATATACTGAAATAAATATTAGAAACCGAAGGACAGAATAGGCACCTGAAGCAGTTTAAAAAATTAAAATTTATAATTATTGAGTGGTGATAAATATAGTATATTCTGCTCATCAGTCACATATTTTCTTACTACAATATAACAATACTGAATATAATATTATTGTAATGATTAATATAATGGTATGGTCTATAATAAAAGAATTTTCCCCATTTAAGATTAAATATCTTTGAATCGTTACTTTTTCATTTTAACACAATCGCAAATTATTGCGCAAATTTATTATTATATGTGGAAACAGCGGGTAATTTTTTAATATTTTATTATTAGTGAAAACAGCGGGTAATTTCAAGGCGCACTATTAAATGATTTCAAATCAGGTAATGTTAGGATATTCGTGACAAAACCTTCTCTATAGGAAGCCCAACTCTGCGCATACTAATGCTGTAAACCAATCCAAAACGCATGTGCGTTTGTAGGATGTGAATACAGTGTACAAAGAATAAGTAGTCGCAAAGAGCGAGAAACGTAAGATGTGGTAGTGAGAAACAGAAAAATTTTATATGGATTTTGCTCTTTAGTTGATTACTAAACAAATACGTTTTGGATGAATCTAAGCATGGATCAGTGTACGATCGGTACAGTTGGGCTTTCTATAGAGAAGGTTTTGATTCGTGATGTAGGTATACACATAATATTTAACTTAACATATATATGTTACGTTAGGGGGACAAAGTTAAATCTCTGTTAGCTAACCAATTTGCTATAAGTGAACCTCCAAATTGACGAATTTCATGAAAATAACAAAAGTTCAAACCGATGCACAAATGCCTCTTCCCCTCTGCATTGTGATCTAACAAACTTTGTTCGATAGATTATTCCTTTAGGAAGACAGAGGTGTGGGTCAATTTAGTGAGACATCTCTGGGAACTGGCCAATCCGCTTGACAGAGAACCTCCAAATTGAAGAATTTCATGAAAATAAAAGTTCAAACCGATGCACAAATGCCTCTTCCCCTCTGCATTGTAATCTAACAAACTCTATTCGATAGATTATTCCTTTAGGAAGACACAGGTGTGGGTCAATTTAGTGAGACATCTCTGGGAACCGGCCAATCCGGTTGACAGAGAACCTCCAAATTGAAGAATTTCATGAAAATAACAAAAGTTCAAACCGATGCACAAATGCCTCTTCCCCTCTGCATTGTAATCTAACAATATCTATTCAATAGACAATTCCTTTAGGAAGACACAGGTGTGAGTGAATTTAGTGCGACATCTCTGAGAACTGGCCAATTCGCTTGACAGAGAACCTCCAAATTGAAGAATTTCATGAAAATAACAAAAGTTCTAACCGATGCACAAATGCCTCTTCCCCTCTGCATTGTAATCTAACAATATCTATTCAATAGACAATTCCTTTAGGAAGACACAGGTGTAGGTCAATTTAGTGAGACATCTCTGGGAACTGGCCAATCCGCTCGACAGAGAACCTCCAAATTGAAGAATTTCATGAAAATAACAAAAGTTCAAACCGATGCACAAATGCCTCTTCCCCTCTGCATTGTAATCTAACAAACTCTATTCGATAAATTATTTCTTTAGGAAGACACAGGTGTGGGTCAATTTAGTGAGACATCTCTGGGAACTGGCCAATCCGCTTGACAGAGAACCTCCAAATTGAAGAATTTCATGAAAATAACAAAAGTTCTAACCGATGCACAAATGCCTCTTCCCCTCTGCATTGTAATCTTACAAAATCTATTCGATAGATAATTCCTTTAGGAAGACATGGGTGTGGGTCAATTTAGTGAGACATATATGTGAGCTTGTTAATCTGCTTTACAGCGAACCTCTAAATTCAAAATAAAAAATGTTATTTTTACCAATACATATGCAGGCTGTATACATATGAGAGTCTGTTAATTTTGTTATTTATTATTAGACATACTTAAATTAAGACAAAATCCCCGATATTGTTAGGAGTCTAAAATAATCTAAAAGAATTCTACAACTTTACGAATCAATTAGAGGTACCGCAAAATACTACGGGATAATAAGTGTAATTCGTAACAAAATTACAGAACAAGCAGACAATGTATTAGAATCATACAATACCCCTCTGAATTGGAATTGTATATCACGCTGTCTTACCACACATTACGCGGACAAGCGAGACGTTACAACTTTAGAATATCAAATGAAATTGACCATTCAGGAATTTTACTACGAGGTTTACACTTGTCTATCACTTATCCTTAACAAACTCTCTTCACTCGAGGAAAAACAATACGCACTAACTACTACGGAAGAAGATAAAAATCATGACAAATCCCTAGATGAATATTCCAATAATTTCACGGAAAATCTTGATCAACCTGAAGAGGATTACACAGATATACATTTTGTTAGGCTAAGCCAATCCTCGCTTCCATACATTAACTGTAAGCTAAGCGATGAAAAAATTATTAAAATTCAGCCAAATTTAATAAAAAACCCCATTCAAAACGAAAATCCTTTTTATGCAAATTCAGTAGGCGGACCCGTTAAAATTACTCACCACGTTAACGCACACCTTTTTGGTAATAATAATATTCCCATTAAATTTTTTTTACTTCCAACTCTCAAATCCTTTCACGCTATATTAGGAAATGACAGCCTCAACAACTTTCAGCAGTAATATACACAGAATATAATTATATGGTCATCAAAGGTGGCAAGAAAATAAAAATGAAACAGCAACCTTCACGTGATGTGAATAATATTAATATCAAAATCGATCACATCACAACTGTACAGAGAAATTCAACAATCTCCTTAGTTGGAAAATTCCCTAATTTGTTTTCCGATCCAGATGAAAAACTAACTTATACTACTAAAGTCTTAGGAGAAATTCGTACAAAATCAGATACCCCCATCTACACTAAATATTATCCTTATCCCATGTCACTCAAAACAGAAGTAGAAAGTCAAGTTAAGAAACTTCTTGATGATGGTATCCTCAGACCGTCAAGATCACCATACAATTCACCAGTGTAGATTGTTCAGAAAAAACCAGATTCTCTAGGCAATAAACAATACAGGATGGTAATCGATTACCGCAAATTAAATGACTATTCCAGATCGCTATCCTATCCCAGAAATTCAAGATGTACTCGCACCATTAGGTAATAATACTTACTTTTCTGTGCTCGATCTTAAAAGTGGTTTCACCAAATCCCTCTAAAAAGATCAGATATAGAAAAAACTGCCTTTGCTATTAATAATGCTAAATATGAGTTCACTAGATTACCCTTTGGATTGAAAAATGCACCACCGATCTTTCAGCGTGCATTAGACGATATACTACGCGACCATATTGGTAAAATATGAAATTGACCATCAGCCACTCACTCGTGCCCTTAGTAACAAAAATAGTAATAGTAAACTTCGAAGATGGAAAGCTTTCTTAGAAGAATACAATTATGAACTGCAATATAAGCCAGGAAAAACAAATATCGTCGCCGATGCACTTTCAAGAGCCCCTCAGATAAATTCAATGACATCCACCCAGCATAATGATGAAAGCTCATCTCAAAACCACATACCATTCGCTAATACACTTACGTCTTGAAGAATTAAATATTTTTACTCATTGAAGACACCCTATCCTACAAATTTGAAATTATATTCCCTACGTATCATCGCCACACTATAACCCGTGACGATTACTCTAATGAAAATCGTATCTCCTTACTGAAAAAGCACCTAAATTCGTCTGTAGTAAATTGTATCAACACCAACGAAGAAACTTTAGGTAAAATACAACAAATATATCCCATTCATTTTAAGAATTACAAAGTAAAGCTCTCACGGGAAAAAGTTCTAGACCTTACAGACGAAACAGCACAGGAAACTGAAATATTTAAAGAACATAGAACATAGAAAATGAGCACATAGGAATAGCAGAGAAAATAAAAGCCAGCTTATAAAAAGATTCTATTTCCCCAGCATGCAAGCGAAAATTAACAGAATAGTAAAACAATGTAATATCTGTAAAGAACAAAAGTATGATAGACATCCAAATAAGCCAATATTAAAAGCAACACCTATCCCGGAACACCCTGGTCAAATAGTTCACTTAGATCTTTTTTACACAAACCACAAAGTAATACTTACGGTCAATGATACATTTTCTAAATATGCTCAGGCAAAAATAATAAATTCAAGAGCCGTAGAAGATATTAAAGAGCCCCTTCGAGAATTGATCACTTCCCTTGGTTTTCCGAAAAAAGTCGTGATTGACAATGAAAAATCTCTAGCAGCTGCTTTAATCAGATTTATGTTAGAAGATCAATATGGAATAGAAATACATAGAGCCCCTCCATATGTTAGCACTACAAATGGGCAAATAGAAAGGTTTCACTTCACGCTAAACGAAAAAATGCGTTGCATAAAAGCAGAAAAAACTCATGACTCATTTTCAGATTTATTACATCAAGCACTCTATAAGTACAACAATTCTATCCACTCTACCACTTGTATAAAACCGATAGAAGCATTTTTTGGTCAAAGAGTAACAACCGATCCCTTACAGTTAGAACAACTTAGAATGGTCAATATACAAAAGTTAACAAAAAAACAAGAAGCAGATTTAAATTACATAATAAAAACAGAAAACCTTACAAAGATTATATAATAGGAGAAACAGTTTTTGTAGTAATAAATAACCACCCCAGAAACAAAAGTTCATCAAGATACAAGAAAGAGGTAGTGAAAGAAAATAAACCAGATATAATTATTACTACCACGAACAAAATAGTACACAAAAGCCTTATTAGAAACTAAATTCCTTTTTATTTGCAGATGCCTCAGCACTTTAGGTGTAGCCGAAGTAGAAATACTAAATTATTCCGACTCACCTGCTATAATATTAAATACAGGAAGTACCAAACTGCAAATAGGATCCTTTAAACTTGTACAAACCATAAATATTACGGAATACCAATTTATTTTACAGGAACTAAACCAGACCATTAAAAATCGTGTAAGCCCAGAAAACCCTCTTCTGCGTTTCTTGCATTACGAACTAACCCAATCCCAATTAGCCTTAGATAAACTTAAATTAAAAAAGAAAAATAGAAGATCCATAGATTTCTTAGGAACAATTTGGAAATGGATCGCAGGTAGTCCAGATCACCAGGACCTGATGATTATAAATGGAAAATTAAACAAATTATCAGAAAATAATAATAAACAAATTGTTATAAATAGAAATGTAATTGAAGCAATAAATAACATAACAAAAGGAACAAATATTAATATACGAGCAATAAAAAATAGTGAATTAATCCAAAATTTTATAGCCGTAAATATTAAAGAAAAATTAAAAATTTTGAAAGAAGAATTAATAAACGTAGAACATGCGATAAATTGGTCCAAAGTAGGAATTTTAAATTATTATATTATCCGAAAAAGAAATTATTATGTTAAAAGAAAAATTTGAGATAGATAAAATAGATTATATTAATATAGAGGAAGCTTTAGAATTTTCTGAAATTAAGGTAGCATGTAATAATGAAGTATTGAGTTTTATTGTAAGTAAGTAAGTAATTTTACTACGAGGTTTACACTTGTCTATCACTTATCCTTAACAAACTCTCTTCACTCGAGGAAAAACAATACGCACTAACTACTACGGAAGAAGATAAAAATCATGACAAATCCCTAGATGAATATTCCAATAATTTCACGGAAAATCTTGATCAACCTGAAGAGGATTACACAGATATACATTTTGTTAGGCTAAGCCAATCCTCGCTTCCATACATTAACTGTAAGCTAAGCGATGAAAAAATTATTAAAATTCAGCCAAATTTAATAAAAAACCCCATTCAAAACGAAAATCCTTTTTATACAAATTCAGTAGGCGGACCCGTTAAAATTACTCACCACGTTAACGCACACCTTTTTGGTAATAATAATATTCCCATTAAATTTTTTTTACTTCCAACTCTCAAATCCTTTCACGCTATATTAGGAAATGACAGCCTCAAACAGCTTTCAGCAGTAATATACACAGAATATAATTATATGGTCATCAAAGGTGGCAAGAAAATAAAAATGAAACAGCAACCTTCACGTGATGTGAATAATATTAATATCAAAATCGATCACATGACAACTGTACAGAGAAATTCAACAATATCCTTAGTTGGAAAATTCCCTAATTTGTTTTCCGATCCAGATGAAAAACTGACTTATACTACTAAAGTCTTAGGAGAAATTCGTAGAAAATCAGATACCCCCATCTACACTAAATATTATCCTCATCCCATGTCACTCAAAACAGAAGTAGAAAGTCAAGTTAAGAAACTTCTTGATGATGGTATCATCAGACCGTCAAGATCACCATACAATTCACCAGTGTGGATTGTTCAGAAAAAACCAGATTCTCTAGGCAATAAACAATACAGGATGGTAATCGATTACCGCAAATTAAATGAGAATACTATTCCAGATCGCTATCCTATCCCAGAAATTTAAGATGTACTCGCACAATTAGGTAATTATACTTACTTTTCTGTGCTCGATCTTAAAAGTGGTTTCACCAAATCCCTCTAAAAAGATCAGATATAGAAAAAACTGCCTTTGCTATTAAAAATGCTAAATATGAGTTCACTAGATTACCATTTGGATTGAAAAATGCACCACCGATCTTTCAGCGTGCATTAGACGATATACTACGCGACCATATTGGTAAAATATGCTTTGTGTATATCGATGATATTATTATATTTAGTAAGAATGAAAAAGACCATATAGAACATCTGACCATAATATTTGAAACTCTCGAGCAAGCGAATATGAAGGTGCAGTTAGATAAATGTAATTTTTTTAAAAATGAAGTAGAATTCTTAGGTTTCATTGTATCCAATGGAATAAAAACAAACCCTCAAAAATTAATAGCTATTAAAAACTTTCCACAACCAAAAACAGTGAAAGATCTCAGATCCTTTTTAGGTCTGTCCGGCTACTATCGCCGAAAAATCTTTCAAAGAAAAAACTAATTTCTTTTAATACAGATGCAATGGAAGCTTTCAATAAACTAAAGAACACCTTAATTAGTCAAGATATCATATTAGCCTACCCCAACTCCAATAACAATTTGAACTTACCACAGATGCGTCAAACTACGCAATAGGAGCCGTATTATCACATGAAGAACGACCTATAGCATTCATATCTCGCACTCTCAGCAGAACAGAAGAAATCAGATAATCAAATATTTTTACTCATTGAAGACACCCTATCCTACAAATTTGAAATTATATTCCCTACGTATCATCGCCACACTATAACCCGTTACGATTACTCTAATGAAGATCTTATCTCCTTACTGAAAAAGCACCTAAATCCGTCTGTAGTAAATTGTATCAACACCAACGAAGAAACTTTAGGTAAAATACAACAAATATATCCCATTCATTTTAAGAATTACAAAGTAAAGTTCTCACGGGAAAAAGTTGTAGACCTTACAGACGAAACAGCACAGGAAACTGAAATATTTAAAGAACATAGAACATAGAAAATGAGCACACAGGAATAGCAGAGAAAATAAAAGCCAGCTTATAAAAAGATTCTATTTCCCCAGCATGCAAGCGAAAATTAACAGAATAGTAAAACAATGTAATATCTGTAAAGAATGTAGAAGTATGATAGACATCCAAATAAGCCAATATTAAAAGCAACACCTATCCCGGAACACCCTGGTCAAATAGTTCACTTAGATCTTTTTTACACAAACCACAAAGTAATACTTACGGTCATTGATAAATTTTCTAAATATGCTCAGGCAAAAATAGTAAATTCAAGAGCCGTAGAAGATATTAAAGAGCCCCTTCGAGAATTGATCACTTCCCTTGGTTTTCCGAAAAAAGTCGTGATTGACAATGAAAAATCTCTAGCAGCTGCTTTAATCAGATTTATGTTAGAAGATTAATATGGAATAGAAATACATAGAGCCCCTCCATATGTTAGCACTACAAATGGGCAAATAGAAAGGTTCCACTTCACGTTCAACGAAATAATGCGGTGCATAAAAGCAGAAAAAACTCATGACTCATTTTCAGATTTATTACATCAAGCACTCTATAAGTACAACAATTCTATCCACTCTACCACTTGTATAAAACCGATAGAATCATTTTTTGGTCAAAGAGCAAAACCTTCTCTATAGAAAGCCCAACTCTACGCATACTAATGCTGTAAACCAAGACCAAACGCATGTGTGTTTGTGGGATGTGAATACAGTGTACAAAAAATAAGTAGTCGCAAAGAGCGAGAAACGTAAGATGTGGTAGTGGGAAACAGAAAAATTTTATATGGATTTTGCTCTTTAGTTGATTACTAATACAAATACGTTTGGTCTCAATCTAAGCATTTATCTGTGTACGATCGGAACAGTTGGGCTTTCTATAGAGAAGGTTTTGTCAAAGAGTCACAACCGATCCCTTACAGTTAGAACAACTTAGAATAGACAATATACAAAAGTTAACAAAAAAACAAGAAGCAGATTTAAACTACATAATAAAAACAGAAAACCTTACAAAGATTATATAATAGGAGAAACAGTTTTTGTAGTAATAAATAAGCACCCCAGAAACAAAAGTTCACCAAGATACAAGAAAGAGGTAGTGAAAGAAAATAAACCAGATATAATTATTACTACCACGAACAAAATAGTACACAAAAGCCTTATTAGAAACTAAATTCCTTTTTATTTGCAGATGCCTCAGCACTTTAGGTGTAGCCGAAGTAGAAATACTAAATTATTCCGACTCACCTGCTATAATATTAAATACAGGAAGTACCAAACTGCAAATACTATCCTTTAAACTTGTACAAACCATAAATATTACGGAATACCAATTTATTTTACAGGAACTAAACCAGACCATTAAAAATCGTGTAAGCCCAGAAAATCCTCTCCTGCGTTTCTTGCATTACGAACTAACCCAATCCCAATTAGCCTTAGATAAACTTAAATTAAAAAAGAAAAATAGAAGATCCATAGATTTCTTAGGAACAATTTGGAAATGGATCGCAGGTAGTCCAGATCACCAGGACCTGATGATTATAAATGGAAAATTAAACAAATTATCAGAAAATAATAATAAACAAATTGTTATAAATAGAAATGTAATTGAAGCAATAAATAACATAACAAAAGGAACAAATATTAATATACGAGCAATAAAAAATAGTGAATTAATCCAAAATTTTATAGCCGTAAATATTAAAGAAAAATTAAAAATTTTGAAAGAAGAATTAATAAACGTAGAACATGCGATAAATTGGTCCAAAGTAGGAATTTTAAATTATTATATTATCCGAAAAAGAAATTATTATGTTAAAAGAAAAATTTGAGATGGATAAAATAGATTATATTAATATAGAGGAAGCTTTAGAATTTTCTGAAATTAAGGTAGCATGTAATAATGAAGTATTGAGTTTTATTGTAAGTTTACAAAAAACAAATAAAGATAGTTGTGAGTCTAAGCTTATAAAACCAGTTAAGAAAAATAATATCAATTACAAAGTAAAATACGATCAAATAATTATATGTAATAAAAAACTCTTAGCTTTAATCAAAGAATGTAGAACAATTAATGAATTAAGAATATGTGACAATAGTAATGTATTAGATATAGCTAATGACAACTGCCTGCCAATGCTTCTAAAAGGAACAAGATCACACTGTCCCAGGACAAACGGTTTTCATATACCGCAAATAGAAACCATCATTCCAGATTTAATAATGTTAAACGAGTATAACGGTGTTATAGAAGTTAATGGAGAGCAGCTAAATCTCACAGGAACATTCCTAATTCAATACCGGAATACTTCTTTTAAAATCGGAGAACAAGAATACAGCTTCACAGAAACAGTCAAATATAAGCCTTTACCAGCAATAATTAAAGTACCATCTTTAGGTGCCTACGAAGAAACACTTAACCTTCAAAGCCTAAAGCAGCTTCACCTCAATAAGACATCAACGATAGACTTATTGGAAAAAAGACAGAAAAATGGATTTGCAACAAATCTCGGTATAATGATAATTATATCCATACTCATAAAAGTATTTCTCTCATACAAAAATCTACGAAAGACCAGAGCAACGCAGATTAATATATCTCCACCAATTCAGCAGCCAGTTACGGTCATCGACAAAAATCCAGCATTCTTTATAACGAACGCGAACGTTCGAAATTAAGGGTGGAAGAGTTAACACCGTTTACATTAAAGTTCATCATACTAACAACGATATTCCACTACACCGTTTATATTAAAGTTCATCATATCAATGACATTCCAATACACTGTTTATATTAAAGATCATAATACTAACGAACGACATTCCACTGTCGCCAAACCGATCAAATGAAACAAAGGAACAAAGAAGATTAAACAAAGGAAAATATAATCGACCGAAGCACACGGACAGCGCGTGTACATCGATCGTTCTGCGTGTGTACACCAATCCATCGACCGAAGCATATGGACAGCGCGTGTACATCGATACATCGGCCGAGGCAGCTCGAGTATATATAAAATCATAGAATCATAAGTAGAGTTGAGTTGTAATTTGTAGTTCTTTGAATAAAGGTTTTTGAAACGACCATTTGTTCAGGTATTTCTAATTCCAAATCCCTTAGTTGTTGCACGATCTCTTCAAGTTCCGATATGAAAGACGCCATGTGTTGTGATTTCTTTTTCAATTAATTAAAACAAATTGTTTGTGCTATTTACAAGTTTAATATTTATAATTTTTATGATTGTTGCGGTTTCTTGTTCGATATAATTACACTTTATAATTTTGTATATACCAAATACCACAAGGGAATATAAAGTTAGTCAACTTCTCACTTTACTCGTTATTGCTGACTGACTGAAAATTAATTTTTTTTTTTTTTAAATTTAATTAAATTAGTGATATATTTTTTTTTTTACAAGGAATTTCATTACGAATTTAAGAATTAATTTATAATTATTTGTATGTATAAGTATAAGTGGAATAAATTTTTTTTTTAAATTCTCTTTTTAATTTAACATTGAATAAGTAATAATTTTTAAAATTAAGTTATAATTATTTGTATATTTGTATTTGTTGAATAAGCAAATTTATTTTTCACTCATTAAAGAATTTTAAACGGTTATTATGAACAAGTTTTATTTGTCTACCTATACGAATAGAAGTGTTAACATTATTAGGAATACCTATTACTTCGTAAGGTCCCGTCCATATGGAATCGAATTTACCTTTAGCTTTCTCAATTTTCAAAAAATATATGAAATTCTATATTGTTACTAGATTTATCGTAATAAGCCTTAGATTTTTCTTTGTTGGCTATTAAATTATTTCTTGCCATTTCATAAGCATTTCCTAGTTTAATGCGTAAATTTTGCAAGTAATCGTCTGGGTTATAAAAGATTCTTTTATTAATATTTTTGAGAGACGTTGGCATATTTGGTTTAAATCCATGGATAATTTCGAATGGCATTAAATTGGTAGATGAATGTGGGGTTGAGTTATATTCAAATATAGCAAATGGTAACCAAATGTCCCAATCGTTACGATCATTATCGGTAAAATTTCGTATATATTCCGTTAGTTTGAGGATGATAGGCAGTAGATTGCAATTTTTTAATTTTCAACACTTTACATACGTTGTGAAAGAATTCGCTTACAAAATTGCTGCCTTGATCAGTCAAAATACAAAGCGGTGCTCCAAATCTGCAAATGAAATTGTCGATAAAAGCTTTGGCAATTGTCTCCGAAATTTGATTTTCGATAGGTATGGCTACAGAAAATTTAGATAAATCATCCTGTATTGTGAGGATATATTTATTATTGATATAAGAGGCATTTAAAGGTCCTACAATATCTAAAAATATTTTTTCAAAAGGAGTTTTCGATGTAGTGGTTAAAACCATTGGAAGTTTATTTATTCTTGAAATTTTATTTTTTTGACATAACTCACATTTTTTGATAAAGTTCTTAATTAAGGTCAACATTCGTGGAAAATAATAATAGGATTTTAGTCGTTTATATGTCCTTTGTACACCGTGGTGTCCTCCTAGTGGACAGTTATGGAATTCCTGGATAACGTTAACGATATCATTTTCATTTTCAAGCAAGGTTATTGCGTTTTCATACTTTTGACAGCGTTTTTATTTACTGATTGATTTAATGATTGATTCGGTTGGCTTTTTGTTAAGATTTCCGTTAACGATTGATCTGCTACCGATTTTGTAAATCCTGATTTAGTTTGGGAACGAGTCGCAACGAAAATATCTTCAGTTTGATCGGCAGATTCTAACTGAACTCTACTCAAAGCATCCGCATTAATGTTGTGCTTACCGGGTTTGTAGATAATACTAAAATCAAATTCGTCTAGGTCGATTCTCCAACGCAATACGCATTAGACGCGAAGATAAATTTTTTGATTTGTAAAGCCATATTAGGGGTTTGTGATCAGTGATGACCGTAAAATTGACGCTATACAAATAAGGTCGAAAGCGTTTTAAAGCGAAAACAATTGCGAGCAACTCTTTCTCCGTAGTAGAATAATTCTTTTCGGCTTTGTTAAGAACCCTACTTGCGTAAGCCACAGGTAAGTCGTCTTCACCGATTTGTTGTGAAAGAATTGTTCCAACTGCTACGTCACTAGCATCTGTACTTACAACGAATGGTTTCTGGAAATTAGGGTATTGTAGGATGGGTGGACTTATTAACATCTCCTTAAGTTTATGAAAACTTTCATCACAAAAAGCATTCCAATTGAATCGTAAATTTTTCTTTAGTAATGCATTCAATGGTTGCGTTATTTCCGAAAATTTGTTAATAAATCGCCTATAGGAGCCGGCTAATCCCAGGAACGATTTTATGTATTTAGCATTTTTAGGGGTAGGGAATTTTTGAATTGCTTCGATTTTCGATGTATCAGGTTTTATTCCATTACTAGTTATTATATGACCCAAATAACATATCTCTTTCCGGACAAAATGACATTTTTTTGGCTGTAATTGTAGATTAAATTTACGGAATTTTTGAAATACTTCAGTTAACTTTTTATTGTGATCTAAAAGATTGTAACCATACACAACAACATTGTCCAAATAGACAAAGCATTTCAACCCATTCAAACCGGAAAGGACTCTATTCATGATTCGCTGAAATGTTGCGGGTGCACCCTTAAGACCAAAAGGCATACGCGTAAAATGGTAGTGCCCCATTTGTGTACTAAAACCAGTTTTTTTCTCTATCTTTCTCATGCAGAGGTATTTGATGATAACCATCTGCGAGATCTAATGTAGTAAAAAATATGCGTCTGCTAACTGTTCCAAAATTTCAGTGATATTTGGTAACGGAAAGGTATCATTAATGGTTAGATCGTTTAAACGGCGAAAGTCAACAACGACACGCCAAAAACGACTCGTCGGTTGATTTTTTTGGGACGAGTAATAAAGGGGAATTAACCGGACTGTTACTAGGTTCAATAATACCATCGTCCAGCATTTTTTCTACTTGAGAATTTATTTCTGATTTTGCAGAATAAGGAAGACGATATGGTTTTAAATTGAAGGGTTGTTGATCAGTTTTTATTGGAATACGATGTGATCCAGCATTAGTTATTGTGAGGTGATCGCCTGGTAAATAAAATATATCGTTGAACTCTATACATAAATTAGTAATACAGGATTTTTCTTCTGCGTTCATGTGGTCTGTGTCTATCTGACTTTCTAAATCGCTTAATCTGTTTTTTAAAGTGAGTGACTAGTGGTCCAAGTTAAGAATGTGATAATTGTCTTACCCTTCGGGTTCTATATATGTATCGTTTAGTTTAACAGGGAAATCATTTGTGTTTATCACACTTACTGTTGCAAATGAGTTTACTATTTGTATAAGCGCGTTAGCCATATAAACGCCTGGCTTTATCATTTGCGACAGACACAAATAAGTATTATCGAATTTGGATTTGAATCTAATATTAACGATTCTTTCTGTACGACTTGGTATAATGATTGGAGGATTATTGGACGAGAGATTTATTTTATTGTATTCATTGGTATCTGAGCTATTAAGTACTTGAATTATGTTACGAGAATAGTCATTTTTGCACTTATTGTCTCGAAGGAAATCATTTCCAAGGATTCCTGCACAATTTATAGGAAAATCAGGCGGAACTATGTGAAAATTTTGTAAAATTGTGTGTGTATTTGTAATGAAAATTTTTGAAGTGCAACCTGCTAAAGTATCAAGTGACTCTGCAGTAATACCCTTGATTTTCAGCTTTAAATTCGGATAACATAAGAACACTAATGTCCGCTCCAGTATCGACTAAAAAAAATTTGGTTCATGTAAAATATCTAAGTTAAGTTGAACGAATTTAAGGTCATCGTTATGAAAATTTATTGAATAACAAGATAATTTAGGGGTAGTAAAATAGTTCGAATTAACTGGATGCAGGCTTAAACGTTTTGAACTGTCACCGCCACATCCTGTGGTTTCCGGTGCAGTTCGCTTAAGTTTTTCGACGTAGTGTGCTACTGTGAAGTGTTGGCCCAAACCTTTTACAATACGCACATGAATAAGAGATTTGATTTATATTCAGATTTTTACCCATTTGATTTTGATTTAAAGATCGTGTAGGGTTTTGTCGATTGCTACTGTAACTTGAATTAAAAGTTGGAGGGTTTCTGTGAAAAGTTTGAAATTGTAAAAGGTTGGAATTTCGATTATAGCATTTAGATGCGGTATGACCAATTTTAGAACAAATTTGGGCTAAAATACAGTATAGCGGACAAAGGGTTAGGGCTTTGAGACACATCTCTCCCGAAAGCTCCCACGGAGCAGTTCTCGAAAATAGCAATCTGGTTTGGGGCTCACGCCCTGTTTCTGAGGCAGGAGCTTCTAAAGATTGCATTTATTTTCAGAAAAGTGCGTTTTTCTCAGTGACGCGGAGGAAGTATGGGGGTTAATTGGTATCATATAAAAGACAAATTAAGGGTGGAAGAGTTAACACCGTTTACATTAAAGTTCATCATACTAACAACGATATTCCACTACACCGTTTATATTAAAGTTCATCATATCAATGACATTCCAATACACTGTTTATATTAAAGATCATAATACTAACGAACGACATTCCACTGTCGCCAAACCGATCAAATGAAACAAAGGAACAAAGAAGATTAAACAAAGGAAAATATAATCGACCGAAGCACACGGACAGCGCGTGTACATCGATCGTTCTGCGTGTGTACACCAATCCATCGACCGAAGCATATGGACAGCGCGTGTACATCGATACATCGGCCGAGGCAGCTCGAGTATATATAAAATCATAGAATCATAAGTAGAGTTGAGTTGTAATTTGTAGTTCTTTGAATAAAGGTTTTTGAAACGACCATTTGTTCAGGTATTTCTAATTCCAAATCCCTTAGTTGTTGCACGATCTCTTCAAGTTCCGATATGAAAGACGCCATGTGTTGTGATTTCTTTTTCAATTAATTAAAACAAATTGTTTGTGCTATTTACAAGTTTAATATTTATAATTTTTATGATTGTTGCGGTTTCTTGTTCGATATAATTACACTTTATAATTTTGTATATACCAAATACCACAAGGGAATATAAAGTTAGTCAACTTCTCACTTTACTCGTTATTGCTGACTGACTGAAAATTAATTTTTTTTTTTTAAATTTAATTAAATTAGTGATATATTTTTTTTTTTACAAGGAATTTCATTACGAACTTAAGAATTAATTTATAATTATTTGTATGTATAAGTATAAGTGGAATACATTTTTTTTTTTAAATTCTCTTTTTAATTTAACATTGAATAAGTAATAATTTTTAAAATTAAGTTATAATTATTTGTATATTTGTATTTGTTGAATAAGCAAATTTATTTTTCACTCATTAAAGAATTTTAAACGGTTATTATGAACAAGTTTTATTTGTCTACCTATACGAATAGAAGTGTTAACATTATTAGGAATACCTATTACTTCGTAAGGTCCCGTCCATATGGAATCGAATTTACCTTTAGCTTTCTCAATTTTCAAAAAATATATGAAATTCTATATTGTTACTAGATTTATCGTAATAAGCCTTAGATTTTTCTTTGTTGGCTATTAAATTATTTCTTGCCATTTCATAAGCATTTCCTAGTTTAATGCGTAAATTTTGCAAGTAATCGTCTGGGTTATAAAAGATTCTTTTATTAATATTTTTGAGAGACGTTGGCATATTTGGTTTAAATCCATGGATAATTTCGAATGGCATTAAATTGGTAGATGAATGTGGGGTTGAGTTATATTCAAATATAGCAAATGGTAACCAAATGTCCCAATCGTTACGATCATTATCGGTAAAATTTCGTATATATTCCGTTAGTTTGAGGATGATAGGCAGTAGATTGCAATTTTTTAATTTTCAACACTTTACATACGTTGTGAAAGAATTCGCTTACAAAATTGCTGCCTTGATCAGTCAAAATACAAAGCGGTGCTCCAAATCTGCAAATGAAATTGTCGATAAAAGCTTTGGCAATTGTCTCCGAAATTTGATTTTCGATAGGTATGGCTACAGAAAATTTAGATAAATCATCCTGTATTGTGAGGATATATTTATTATTGATATAAGAGGCATTTAAAGGTCCTACAATATCTAAAAATATTTTTTCAAAAGGAGTTTTCGATGTAGTGGTTAAAACCATTGGAAGTTTATTTATTCTTGAAATTTTATTTTTTTGACATAACTCACATTTTTTGATAAAGTTCTTAATTAAGGTCAACATTCGTGGAAAATAATAATAGGATTTTAGTCGTTTATATGTCCTTTGTACACCGTGGTGTCCTCCTAGTGGACAGTTATGGAATTCCTGGATAACGTTAACGATATCATTTTCATTTTCAAGCAAGGTTATTGCGTTTTCATACTTTTGACAGCGTTTTTATTTACTGATTGATTTAATGATTGATTCGGTTGGCTTTTTGTTAAGATTTCCGTTAACGATTGATCTGCTACCGATTTTGTAAATCCTGATTTAGTTTGGGAACGAGTCACAACGAAAATATCTTCAGTTTGATCGGCAGATTCTAACTGAACTCTACTCAAAGCATCCGCATTAATGTTGTGCTTACCGGGTTTGTAGATAATACTAAAATCAAATTCGTCTAGGTCGATTCTCCAACGCAATACGCATTAGACGCGAAGATAAATTTTTTGATTTGTAAAGCCATATTAGGGGTTTGTGATCAGTGATGACCGTAAAATTGACGCTATACAAATAAGGTCGAAAGCGTTTTAAAGCGAAAACAATTGCGAGCAACTCTTTCTCCGTAGTAGAATAATTCTTTTCGGCTTTGTTAAGAACCCTACTTGCGTAAGCCACAGGTAAGTCGTCTTCACCGATTTGTTGTGAAAGAATTGTTCCAACTGCTACGTCACTAGCATCTGTACTTACAACGAATGGTTTCTGGAAATTAGGGTATTGTAGGATGGGTGGACTTATTAACATCTCCTTAAGTTTATGAAAACTTTCATCACAAAAAGCATTCCAATTGAATCGTAAATTTTTCTTTAGTAATGCATTCAATGGTTGCGTTATTTCCGAAAATTTGTTAATAAATCGCCTATAGGAGCCGGCTAATCCCAGGAACGATTTTATGTATTTAGCATTTTTAGGGGTAGGGAATTTTTGAATTGCTTCGATTTTCGATGTATCAGGTTTTATTCCATTACTAGTTATTATATGACCCAAATAACATATCTCTTTCCGGACAAAATGACATTTTTTTGGCTGTAATTGTAGATTAAATTTACGGAATTTTTGAAATACTTCAGTTAACTTTTTATTGTGATCTAAAAGATTGTAACCATACACAACAACATTGTCCAAATAGACAAAGCATTTCAACCCATTCAAACCGGAAAGGACTCTATTCATGATTCGCTGAAATGTTGCGGGTGCACCCTTAAGACCAAAAGGCATACGCGTAAAATGGTAGTGCCCCATTTGTGTACTAAAACCAGTTTTTTTCTCTATCTTTCTCATGCAGAGGTATTTGATGATAACCATCTGCGAGATCTAATGTAGTAAAAAATATGCGTCTGCTAACTGTTCCAAAATTTCAGTGATATTTGGTAACGGAAAGGTATCATTAATGGTTAGATCGTTTAAACGGCGAAAGTCAACAACGACACGCCAAAAACGACTCGTCGGTTGATTTTTTTGGGACGAGTAATAAAGGGGAATTAACCGGACTGTTACTAGGTTCAATAATACCATCGTCCAGCATTTTTTCTACTTGAGAATTTATTTCTGATTTTGCAGAATAAGGAAGACGATATGGTTTTAAATTGAAGGGTTGTTGATCAGTTTTTATTGGAATACGATGTGATCCAGCATTAGTTATTGTGAGGTGATCGCCTGGTAAATAAAATATATCGTTGAACTCTATACATAAATTAGTAATACAGGATTTTTCTTCTGCGTTCATGTGGTCTGTGTCTATCTGACTTTCTAAATCGCTTAATCTGTTTTTTAAAGTGAGTGACTAGTGGTCCAAGTTAAGAATGTGATAATTGTCTTACCCTTCGGGTTCTATATATGTATCGTTTAGTTTAACAGGGAAATCATTTGTGTTTATCACACTTACTGTTGCAAATGAGTTTACTATTTGTATAAGCGCGTTAGCCATATAAACGCCTGGCTTTATCATTTGCGACAGACACAAATAAGTATTATCGAATTTGGATTTGAATCTAATATTAACGATTCTTTCTGTACGACTTGGTATAATGATTGGAGGATTATTGGACGAGAGATTTATTTTATTGTATTCATTGGTATCTGAGCTATTAAGTACTTGAATTATGTTACGAGAATAGTCATTTTTGCACTTATTGTCTCGAAGGAAATCATTTCCAAGGATTCCTGCACAATTTATAGGAAAATCAGGCGGAACTATGTGAAAATTTTGTAAAATTGTGTGTGTATTTGTAATGAAAATTTTTGAAGTGCAACCTGCTAAAGTATCAAGTGACTCTGCAGTAATACCCTTGATTTTCAGCTTTAAATTCGGATAACATAAGAACACTAATGTCCGCTCCAGTATCGACTAAAAAAAATTTGGTTCATGTAAAATATCTAAGTTAAGTTGAACGAATTTAAGGTCATCGTTATGAAAATTTATTGAATAACAAGATAATTTAGGGGTAGTAAAATAGTTCGAATTAACTGGATGCAGGCTTAAACGTTTTGAACTGTCACCGCCACATCCTGTGGTTTCCGGTGCAGTTCGCTTAAGTTTTTCGACGTAGTGTGCTACTGTGAAGTGTTGGCCCAAACCTTTTACAATACGCACATGAATAAGAGATTTGATTTATATTCAGATTTTTACCCATTTGATTTTGATTTAAAGATCGTGTAGGGTTTTGTCGATTGCTACTGTAACTTGAATTAAAAGTTGGAGGGTTTCTGTGAAAAGTTTGAAATTGTAAAAGGTTGGAATTTCGATTATAGCATTTAGATGCGGTATGACCAATTTTAGAACAAATTTGGGCTAAAATACAGTATAGCGGACAAAGGGTTAGGGCTTTGAGACACATCTCTCCCGAAAGCTCCCACGGAGCAGTTCTCGAAAATAGCAATCTGGTTTGGGGCTCACGCCCTGTTTCTGAGGCAGGAGCTTCTAAAGATTGCATTTATTTTCAGAAAAGTGCGTTTTTCTCAGTGACGCGGAGGAAGTATGGGGGTTAATTGGTATCATATAAAAGACAAATTAAGGGTGGAAGAGTTAACACCGTTTACATTAAAGTTCATCATACTAACAACGATATTCCACTACACCGTTTATATTAAAGTTCATCATATCAATGACATTCCAATACACTGTTTATATTAAAGATCATAATACTAACGAACGACATTCCACTGTCGCCAAACCGATCAAATGAAACAAAGGAACAAAGAAGATTAAACAAAGGAAAATATAATCGACCGAAGCACACGGACAGCGCGTGTACATCGATCGTTCTGCGTGTGTACACCAATCCATCGACCGAAGCATATGGACAGCGCGTGTACATCGATACATCGGCCGAGGCAGCTCGAGTATATATAAAATCATAGAATCATAAGTAGAGTTGAGTTGTAATTTGTAGTTCTTTGAATAAAGGTTTTTGAAACGACCATTTGTTCAGGTATTTCTAATTCCAAATCCCTTAGTTGTTGCACGATCTCTTCAAGTTCCGATATGAAAGACGCCATGTGTTGTGATTTCTTTTTCAATTAATTAAAACAAATTGTTTGTGCTATTTACAAGTTTAATATTTATAATTTTTATGATTGTTGCGGTTTCTTGTTCGATATAATTACACTTTATAATTTTGTATATACCAAATACCACAAGGGAATATAAAGTTAGTCAACTTCTCACTTTACTCGTTATTGCTGACTGACTGAAAATTAATTTTTTTTTTTTAAATTTAATTAAATTAGTGATATATTTTTTTTTTTACAAGGAATTTCATTACGAACTTAAGAATTAATTTATAATTATTTGTATGTATAAGTATAAGTGGAATAAATTTTTTTTTTTAAATTCTCTTTTTAATTTAACATTGAATAAGTAATAATTTTTAAAATTAAGTTATAATTATTTGTATATTTGTATTTGTTGAATAAGCAAATTTATTTTTCACTCATTAAAGAATTTTAAACGGTTATTATGAACAAGTTTTATTTGTCTACCTATACGAATAGAAGTGTTAACATTATTAGGAATACCTATTACTTCGTAAGGTCCCGTCCATATGGAATCGAATTTACCTTTAGCTTTCTCAATTTTCAAAAAATATATGAAATTCTATATTGTTACTAGATTTATCGTAATAAGCCTTAGATTTTTCTTTGTTGGCTATTAAATTATTTCTTGCCATTTCATAAGCATTTCCTAGTTTAATGCGTAAATTTTGCAAGTAATCGTCTGGGTTATAAAAGATTCTTTTATTAATATTTTTGAGAGACGTTGGCATATTTGGTTTAAATCCATGGATAATTTCGAATGGCATTAAATTGGTAGATGAATGTGGGGTTGAGTTATATTCAAATATAGCAAATGGTAACCAAATGTCCCAATCGTTACGATCATTATCGGTAAAATTTCGTATATATTCCGTTAGTTTGAGGATGATAGGCAGTAGATTGCAATTTTTTAATTTTCAACACTTTACATACGTTGTGAAAGAATTCGCTTACAAAATTGCTGCCTTGATCAGTCAAAATACAAAGCGGTGCTCCAAATCTGCAAATGAAATTGTCGATAAAAGCTTTGGCAATTGTCTCCGAAATTTGATTTTCGATAGGTATGGCTACAGAAAATTTAGATAAATCATCCTGTATTGTGAGGATATATTTATTATTGATATAAGAGGCATTTAAAGGTCCTACAATATCTAAAAATATTTTTTCAAAAGGAGTTTTCGATGTAGTGGTTAAAACCATTGGAAGTTTATTTATTCTTGAAATTTTATTTTTTTGACATAACTCACATTTTTTGATAAAGTTCTTAATTAAGGTCAACATTCGTGGAAAATAATAATAGGATTTTAGTCGTTTATATGTCCTTTGTACACCGTGGTGTCCTCCTAGTGGACAGTTATGGAATTCCTGGATAACGTTAACGATATCATTTTCATTTTCAAGCAAGGTTATTGCGTTTTCATACTTTTGACAGCGTTTTTATTTACTGATTGATTTAATGATTGATTCGGTTGGCTTTTTGTTAAGATTTCCGTTAACGATTGATCTGCTACCGATTTTGTAAATCCTGATTTAGTTTGGGAACGAGTCGCAACGAAAATATCTTCAGTTTGATCGGCAGATTCTAACTGAACTCTACTCAAAGCATCCGCATTAATGTTGTGCTTACCGGGTTTGTAGATAATACTAAAATCAAATTCGTCTAGGTCGATTCTCCAACGCAATACGCATTAGACGCGAAGATAAATTTTTTGATTTGTAAAGCCATATTAGGGGTTTGTGATCAGTGATGACCGTAAAATTGACGCTATACAAATAAGGTCGAAAGCGTTTTAAAGCGAAAACAATTGCGAGCAACTCTTTCTCCGTAGTAGAATAATTCTTTTCGGCTTTGTTAAGAACCCTACTTGCGTAAGCCACAGGTAAGTCGTCTTCACCGATTTGTTGTGAAAGAATTGTTCCAACTGCTACGTCACTAGCATCTGTACTTACAACGAATGGTTTCTGGAAATTAGGGTATTGTAGGATGGGTGGACTTATTAACATCTCCTTAAGTTTATGAAAACTTTCATCACAAAAAGCATTCCAATTGAATCGTAAATTTTTCTTTAGTAATGCATTCAATGGTTGCGTTATTTCCGAAAATTTGTTAATAAATCGCATATAGGAGCCGGCTAATCCCAGGAACGATTTTATGTATTTAGCATTTTTAGGGGTAGGGAATTTTTGAATTGCTTCGATTTTCGATGTATCAGGTTTTATTCCATTACTAGTTATTATATGACCCAAATAACATATCTCTTTCCGGACAAAATGACATTTTTTTGGCTGTAATTGTAGATTAAATTTACGGAATTTTTGAAATACTTCAGTTAACTTTTTATTGTGATCTAAAAGATTGTAACCATACACAACAACATTGTCCAAATAGACAAAGCATTTCAACCCATTCAAACCGGAAAGGACTCTATTCATGATTCGCTGAAATGTTGCGGGTGCACCCTTAAGACCAAAAGGCATACGCGTAAAATGGTAGTGCCCCATTTGTGTACTAAAACCAGTTTTTTTCTCTATCTTTCTCATGCAGAGGTATTTGATGATAACCATCTGCGAGATCTAATGTAGTAAAAAATATGCGTCTGCTAACTGTTCCAAAATTTCAGTGATATTTGGTAACGGAAAGGTATCATTAATGGTTAGATCGTTTAAACGGCGAAAGTCAACAACGACACGCCAAAAACGACTCGTCGGTTGATTTTTTTGGGACGAGTAATAAAGGGGAATTAAACGGACTGTTACTAGGTTCAATAATACCATCGTCCAGCATTTTTTCTACTTGAGAATTTATTTCTGATTTTGCAGAATAAGGAAGACGATATGGTTTTAAATTGAAGGGTTGTTGATCAGTTTTTATTGGAATACGATGTGATCCAGCATTAGTTATTGTGAGGTGATCGCCTGGTAAATAAAATATATCGTTGAACTCTCTACATAAATTAGTAATACAGGATTTTTCTTCTGCGTTCATGTGGTCTGTGTCTATCTGACTTTCTAAATCGCTTAATCTGTTTTTTAAAGTGAGTGACTAGTGGTCCAAGTTAAGAATGTGATAATTGTCTTACCCTTCGGGTTCTATATATGTATCGTTTAGTTTAACAGGGAAATCATTTGTGTTTATCACACTTACTGTTGCAAATGAGTTTACTATTTGTATAAGCGCGTTAGTCATGTAAACGCCTGGCTTTATCATTTGCGACGGACACAAATAAGTATTATCGAATTTGGATTTGAATCTAATATTAACGATTCTTTCTGTACGACTTGGTATAATGATTGGAGGATTATTGGACGAGAGATTTATTTTATTGTATTCATTGGTATCTGAGCTATTAAGTACTTGAATTATGTTACGAGAATAGTCATTTTTGCACTTATTGTCTCGAAGGAAATCATTTCCAAGGATTCCTGCACAATTTATAGGAAAATCAGGCGGAACTATGTGAAAATTTTGTAAAATTGTGTGTGTATTTGTAATGAAAATTTTTGAAGTGCAAACTGCTAAAGTATCAAGTGACTCTGCAGTAATACCCTTGATTTTCAGCTTTAAATTCGGATAACATAAGAACACTAATGTCCGCTCCAGTATCGACTAAAAAAAATTTGGTTCATGTAAAATATCTAAGTTAAGTTGAACGAATTTAAGGTCATCGTTATGGAAATTTATTGAATAACAAGATAATTTAGGGGTAGTAAAATAGTTTGAATTAACTGGATGCAGGCTTAAACGTTTTGAACTGTCACCGCCACATCCTGTGGTTTCCGGTGCAGTTCGCCTGAGTTTTTCGACGTAGTGTGCTACTGTGAAGTGTTGGGGTAATTATTTTCAAATCGCCATTTTCTTTGATTTGCTTTTTCACGAGATCTACAAGCACTTATGTGATGCCCAAACCTTTTACAATACGCTTACAATACGCACATGAATAAGAGATTTGATTTAAAAGTTGGAGGGTTTCTGTGAAAAGTTTGAAATTGTAAAAGGTTGGAATTTCGATTATAGCATTTAGATGCGGTATGACCAATTTTAGAACAAATTTGGGCTAAAATACAGTATAGCGGACAAAGGGTTAGGGCTTTGAGACACATCTCTCCCGAAAGCTCCCACGGAGCAGTTCTCGAAAACTTGAATTAAAAGTTGGAGGGTTTCTGTGAAAAGTTTGAAATTGTAAAAGGTTGGAATTTCGATTATAGCATTTAGATGCGGTATGACCAATTTTAGAACAAATTTGGGCTAAAATACAGTATAGCGGACAAAGGGTTAGGGCTTTGAGACACATCTCTCCCGAAAGCTCCCACGGAGCAGTTGTCGAAAATAGCAATCTGGTTTGGGGCTCACGCCCTGTTTCTGAGGCAGGAGCTTCTAAAGATTGCATTTATTTTCAGAAAAGTGCGTTTTTCTCAGTGACGCGGAGGAAGTATGGGGGTTAATTGGTATCATATAAAAGACAAATTAAGGGTGGAAGAGTTAACACCGTTTACATTAAAGTTCATCATACTAACAACGATATTCCACTACACCGTTTATATTAAAGTTCATCATATCAATGACATTCCAATACACTGTTTATATTAAAGATCATAATACTAACGAACGACATTCCACTGTCGCAAAACCGATCAAATGAAACAAAGGAACAAAGAAGATTAAACAAAGGAAAATATAATCGACCGAAGCACATGGACAGCGCGTGTACATCGATCGTTCTGCGTGTGTACACCAATACATCGACCGAAGCATATGGACAGCGCGTGTACATCGATACATCGGCCGAGGCAGCTCGAGTATATATAAAATCATAGAATCATAAGTAGAGTTGAGTTGTAATTTGTAGTTCCTTGAATAAGGGTTTTTGAAACGACCATTTGTTCAGGTATTTCTAATTCCAAATCCCTTAGTTGTTGCACGATCTCTTCAAGTTCCGATATGAAAGACGCCATGTGTTGTGATTTCTTTTTCAATTAATTAAAACAAATTGTTTGTGCTATTTACAAGTTTAATATTTATAATTTTTATGATTGTTGCGATTTCTTGTTCGATATAATTACACTTTATAATTTTGTATATACCAAATACCACAAGGGAATATAAAGTTAGTCAACTTCTCACTTTACTCGTTATTGCTGACTGACTGAAAATTAATTTTTTTTTTTTTTTTAATTTAATTAAATTAGTGATATATTTTTTTTTTTACAAGGAATTTCATTACGAACTTAAGAATTAATTTATAATTATTTGTATGTATAAGTATAAGTGGAATAAATTTTTTTTTTAAATTCTTTTTTTAATTTAACATTGAATAAGTAATAATTTTTAAAATTAAGTTATAATTATTTGTATATTTGTATTTGTTGAAAAACAAATTTATTTTTCACTCATTAAAGAATTTTAAACGGTTATTATGAACAAGTTTTATTTGTCTACCTATACGAATAGAAGTGTTAACATTATTAGGAATACCTATTACTTCGTAAGGTCCCGTCCATATGGAATCGAATTTACCTTTAGCTTTCTCAATTTTCAAAAAAATATATGAAATTCTATATTGTTACTAGATTTATCGTAATAAACCTTAGATTTTTCTTTGTTGGCTATTAAATTATTTCTTGCCATTTCATAAGCATTTCCTAGTTTAATGCGTAAATTTTGCAAGTAATCGTCTGGGTTTTAAAAGATTCTTTTATTAATATTTTTGAGAGACGTTGGCATATTTGGTTTAAATCCATGGATAATTTCGAATGGCATTAAATTGGTAGATGAATGTGGGGTTGAGTTATATTTAAATATAGCAAATGGTAACCAAATGTCCCAATCGTTACGATCATTATCGGTAAAATTTCGTATATATTCCGTTAGTTTGAGGATGATAGGCAGTAGATTGCAATTTTTTAATTTTCAACACTTTACATACGTTGTGAAAGAATTCGCTTACAAAATTGCTGCCTTGATCAGTCAAAATACAAAGCGGTGCTCCAAATCTGCAAATGAAATTGTCGATAAAAGCTTTGGCAATTGTCTCCGAAATTTGATTTTCGATAGGTATGGCTACAGAAAATTTAGATAAATCATCCTGTATTGTGAGGATATATTTATTATTGTTATAAGAGGCATTTAAAGGTCCTACAATATCTAAAAATATTTTTTCAAAAGGAGTTTTCGATGTAGTGGTTAAAACCATTGGAAGTTTATTTATTCTTGAAATTTTATTTTTTTGACATAACTCACATTTTTGGATAAAGTTTTTAATTAAGGCCAACATTCGCGGAAAATAATAATAGAATTTTAGTCGTTTATATGTCCTTTGTACACCGTGGTGTCCTCCTAGTGGACAGTTATGGAATTCCTGGATAACGTTAACGATATCATTTTCATTTTCAAGCAAGGTTATTGCGTTTTCATACTTTTGACAGCGTTTTTATTTACTGATTGATTTAATGATTGATTCGGTTGGCTTTTTGTTAAGATTTCCGTTAACGATTGATCTGCTACCGATTTTGTAAATCCTGATTTAGTTTGGGAACGAGTCACAACGAAAATATCTTCAGTTTGATCGGCAGATTCTAACTGAACTCTACTCAAAGCATCCGCATTAATGTTGTGCTTACCGGGTTTGTAGATAATACTAAAATCAAATTCGTCTAGGTCGATTCTCCAACGCAATACGCATTAGACGCGAAGATAAATTTTTTGATTTGTAAAGCCATATTAGGGGTTTGTGATCAGTGATGACCGTAAAATTGACGCTATACAAATAAGGTCAAAAGCATTTTAAAGCGAAAACAATTGCGAGCAACTCTTTCTCCGTAGTAGAATAATTCTTTTCGGCTTTGTTAAGAACCCTACTTGCGTAAGCCACAGGTAAGTCGTCTTCACCGATTTGTTGTGAAAGAATTGTTCCAACTGCTACGTCACTAGCATCTGTACTTACAACGAATGGTTTCTGGAAATTAGGGTATTGTAGGATGGGTGGACTTATTAACATCTCCTTAAGTTTATGAAAACTTTCATCACAAAAAGCATTCCAATTGAATCGTAAATTTTTCTTTAGTAATGCATTCAATGGTTGCGTTATTTCCGAAAATTTGTTAATAAATCGCCTATAGGAGCCGGCTAATCCCAGCAACGATTTTATGTCTTTAGCATTTTTAGGGGTAGGGAATTTTTGAATTGCTTCGATTTTCGATGTATCAGGTTTTATTCCATTACTAGTTATTATATGACCCAAATAACATATCTCTTTCCGGACAAAATGACATTTTTTTGGCTGTAATTGTAGATTAAATTTACGGAATTTTTGAAATACTTCAGTTAACTTTTTATTGTAATCTAAAAGATTGTAACCATACACAACAACATTGTCCGAATAGACAAAGCATTTCAACCCATTCAAACCGGAAAGGACTCTATTCATGACTCGCTGAAATGTTGCGGGTGCACCCTTAAGACCAAAAGGCATACGCGTAAAATGGTAGTGCCCCATTTGTGTACTAAAACCAGTTTTTTTCTCTATCTTTCTCATGCAGAGGTATTTGATGATAACCATCTGCGAGATCTAATGTAGTAAAAAATATGCGTCTGCTAACTGTTCCAAAATTTCAGTGATATTTGGTAACGGAAAGGTATCATTAATGGTTAGATCGTTTAAACGGCGAAAGTCAACAACGACACGCCAAAAACGACTCGTCGGTTGATTTTTTTGGGACGAGTAATAAAGGGGAATTAAACGGACTGTTACTAGGTTCAATAATACCATCGTCCAGCATTTTTTCTACTTGAGAATTTATTTCTGATTTTGCAGAATAAGGAAGACGATATGGTTTTATATTGAAGGGTTGTTGATCAGTTTTTATTGGAATACGATATGATCCAGCATTAGTTATTGTGAGGTGATCGCCTGGTAAATAAAATATATCGTTGAACTCTCTACATAAATTAGTAGTGCAGGATTTTTCTTCTGCGTTCATGTGGTCTGTGTCTATCTGACTTTCTAAATCACTTAATCTGTTTTTTAAAGTGGGTGACTAGTGGTCCAAGTTAAGAATGTGATAATTGCCTTACCCTTCGGGTTCTATATATGTATCGTTTAGTTCAACAGGGAAATCATTTGTGTTTATCACACTTACTGTTGCAAATGAGTTTACTATTTGTATAAGCGCGTTAGCCATGTAAACGCCTGGCTTTATCATTTGCGACGGACACAAATAAGTATTATCGAATTTGGATTTGAATCTAATATTAACGATTCTTTCTGTACGACTTGGTATAATGATTGGAGGATTATTGGACGAGAGATTTATTTTATTGTATTCATTGGTATCTGAGTACTTGAATTATGTTACGAGAATAGTCATTTTTGCACTTATTGTCTCGAAGGAAATCATTTCCAAGGATTCCTGCACAATTTATAGGAAAATCAGGCGGAACTATGTGAAAATTTTGTAAAATTGTGTGTGTATTTGTAATGAAAATTTTTGAAGTGCAAACTGCTAAAGTATCAAGTGACTCTGCAGTAATACCCTTGATTTTCAGCTTTAAATTCGGATAACATAAGAACACTAATGTCCGCTCCAGTATCGACTAAAAAAAATTTGGTTCATGTAAAATATCTAAGTTAAGTTGATCGAATTTAAGGTCATCGTTATGGAAATTTATTGAATAACAAGATAATTTAGGGGTAGTAAAATAGTTCGAATTAACTGGATGCAGGCTTAAACGTTTTGAACTGTCACCGCCACATCCTGTGGTTTCCGGCGCAGTTCGCTTAAGTTTTTCGACGTAGTGTGCTACTGTGAAGTGTTGGGGTAATTATTTTCAAATCCATTTTCTTTGATTTGCTGGCTAAAATACAGTATAGCGGACAAAGGGTTAGGGCTTTGAGACACATCTCTCCCGAAAGCTCCCACGGAGCAGTTCTCGAAAATAGCAATCTGGTTTGGGGCTCACGCCCTGTTTCTGAGGCAGGAGCTTCTAAAGATTGCATTTATTTTCAGAAAAGTGCGTTTTTCTCAGTGACGCGAAGGAAGTATGGGGGTTAATTGGTATCATATAAAAGACAATAAAAATACCGTTCGTTTAAAGAAAAAATGAAGCCAATCAAACCCAATTTGGCAGACTAAGAATCAAAAAACTGACTTTTCCATAAAAGTTAAATAGTGGGCGTGTTTTTAGGGGGCGTGTCTAAATATTGGTATTAAATTGAAGGTGAATAATAGTTCTATACAGCCATACTATTTTTATGATCGTGGCCCAATTTTAACGGAAGGTGTATCAATTTGTATTTGGTTTATGTGCAGTTTAATATGATTGAGTGGTATATCATATGAATGAGTTCTTTTCATACAAAAACATGTTTTTATATGAAAATGACAGTATAGCATACAAAGGGTTAGGGCTTTGGGACACATCTCTGCCGAAAGCTCCCATGGAGCAGTTTTCAAAAATCGCCATCTGGTTTGGGGTTAACGCCCCCTTTCTGGGAACGGGGCTTCTAAAGATTGCATTTACTTACAGAAAAGTGCGTTTTTCTCAGTGTCGCGAGGGAAGTATGGGGGTTAATTGCTACCAAATGAAAGATGCAAATTTTACCGACACAGCCATGCCATTTTATTTCTCTTTTATTTCATCAAAATGACAGTATAGCGGACAAAGGGTTAGGACTTTGAGACACATCTCTCCCGAAAGCTCCCAGGGAGCAGTTCTCGAAAATCGCCATCTGGTTTGGGGCTCATGTCCCGTTTCTGAGAGAGGAGCTTCTAAAGATTGCATTTATTTTCAGAAAAGTGCGTTTTTCTCAGTGACGCGAAGGAAGTATGGGGGTTAATTGGTACCAAATGAAAGCTGCAAATTTTACCGACACAGCCATGCCATTTTTAGGGGCGTGGCTCTTTTATTTCATCAAAATGACAGTATAGCGGACAAAGGGTTAGGACTTTGAGACACATCTCTCCCGAAAGCTCCCAGGAAGCAGTTCTCGAAAATCGCCATCTGGTTTGGGGCTCACGTCCCGTTTCTGAGATAGGAGCTTCTAAAGATTGCATTTGTTTTCAGAAAAGTGCGTTTTTCTCAGTGACGCGAAGGAAGTATGGGGGTTAATTGGTACCAAATGAAAGCTGCAAATTTTACCGACACAGCCATGCCATTTTTAGGGGCGTGGCTCTTTTATTTCATCAAAATGACAGTATAGCGGACAAAGCGTTAGGACTTTGAGACACATCTCTCCCGAAAGCTCCCAGGGAGCAGTTCTCGAAAATCGCCATCTGGTTTGGGGCTCACGTCCCGTTTCTGAGATAGGAGCTTCTAAAGATTGCATTTGTTTTCAGAAAAGTGCGTTTTTCTCAGTGACGCGAAGGAAGTATGGGGGTTAATTGGTACCAAATGAAAGCTGCAAATTTTACCGACACAGCCATGCCATTTTTAGGGGCGTGGCTCTTTTATTTCATCAAAATGACAGTATAGCGGACAAAGCGTTAGGACTTTGAGACACATCTCTCCCGAAAGCTCCCAGGGAGCAGTTCTCGAAAATCGCCATCTGGTTTGGGGCTTACGTCCCGTTTCTGAGAGAGGAGCTTCTAAAGATTGCATTTATTTTCAGAAAAGTGCGTTTTTCTCAGTGACGCGAAGGAAGTATGGGGGTAAATTGGTATCATATAAAAGACAATAAAAATACCGTTCGTTTAAAGACTTAGAATCAAAAAACTGACTTTTCCATAAAAGTTAAATAGTGGGCGTGTTTTTAGGGGGCGTGTCTAAATATTGATATTTAATTAAAGGTGAATAATAGTTCTATACAGCCATACTATTTTTATGATCGTGGCCCAATTTTAACGGAAGGTGTATCAATTTGTATTTGGTTTATGTGCAGTTTCATATGATTGAGTGGTATATCATATGAATGAGTTCTTTTCATACAAAAATATGTTTTTATATGAAAATGACAGTATAGCATACAAAGGGTTAGGGCTTTGGGACACATCTCTGCCGAAAGCTCCCATGGAGCAGTTTTCAAAAATCGCCATCTGGTTTGGGGTTAACGCCCCCTTTCTGGGAACGGGGCTTCTAAAGATTGCATTTATTTACAGAAAAGTGCGTTTTTCTCAGTGACGTGAAGGAAGTATGGGGGTTAATTGGTATCATATAAAAGACAATAAAAATGCCGTTCGTTTGAAAAAAAATTAAGTCAATCAAACCCAATTCGGCAGACTTAGAACCAAAAACTAACTTTTCCATTAAGGTTAAATAGTGGGCGTGTTTTTAGGGGGCTGGTGTAAATATTGGTTTTAAATTAAAGGTGAATAATAGTTCTACACAGCCATACTGTTTTTATGAAAGTGGCCATATTTTAGAGAAGGTGGATCAATTTATACTCATCACATACGATTTAGTTTTTTCATACAAAAAAATGTGATGATGGGATTCTATTGCCCAATTGGTTTATATTCCTTTTAAAAAGCGTAAAAGTGTAAAATACAGTGCGCTCAATTAATTTATATTGAGATAGGAGTTTTTCCTTTTAAAAAGCGTTTTTGTAAATTATGCACGCACTCTAAAATACAGTGCGCTCAATTAATTTATATTGAGATAGGAGTTTTTTCTTTTAAAAAGCGTTTTTGTAAATTATGCACGCACTCTAAAATACAGTGCGCTCAATTAATTTATATTGAGATAGGAGTTTTTCCTTTTAAAAAGCGTTTTTGTAAATTATGCACGCACTCTAAAATACAGTGCGCTCAATTAATTTATATTGAGATAGGAGTTTTTCCTTTTAAAAAGCGTTTTTGTAAATTATGCACATACTGTACATAAACCAAATACAAATTGATACACCTTCCGTTAAAATTGGGCCACGATCATAAAAATAGTATGGCTGTATAGAACTATTATTCACCTTTAATTTAATACCAATATTTAGACATATATTTTATGGAAAAGTCAGTTTTTTGATTCTAAGTCTGCCGAATTGGGTTGGATTGGCTTAATTTTTTTCTATACGAACGGTATTTTAATTGTCTTTTATATGAAACCAATTAACCCCCATACTTCCTTCGCGTCACTGAGAAAAACGCACTTTTCTGAAAATAAATGCAATCTTTAGAAGCTCCTCTCTCAGAAACGGGACGTGAGCCCCAAACCAGATGGCGATTTTCGAGAACTGCTCCCTGGGAGCTTTCGGGAGAGATGTGTCTCAAAGTCCTAACCCTTTGTCCGCTATACTGTCATTTTGATGAAATAAAAGAGCCACGCCCCTAAAAATGGCATGGCTGTGTCGGTAAAATTTGCAGCTTTCATTTGGTACCAATTAACCCCCATACTTCCTTCGCGTCACTGAGAAAAACGCACTTTTCTGAAAATAAATGCAATCTTTAGAAGCTCCTCTCTCAGAATTTTCGAGAACTGCTCCCTGGGAGCTTTCGGAAGAGATGTGTCTCAAAGTCCTAACCCTTTGTCCGCTATACTGTCATTTTGATGAAATAAAAGAGCCACGCCCCTAAAAATGGCATGGCTGTGTCGGTAAAATTTGCAGCTTTCATTTGGTACCAATTAACCCCCATACTTCCTTCGCGGCACTGAGAAAAACGCACTTTTCTGTAAATAAATGCAATCTTTAGAAGCCCCGTTCTATACACCTTCCGTTAAAATTGGGCCACGATCATAAAAATAGTATGGCTGTATAGAACTATTATTCACCTTTAATTTAATACCAATATTTAGACATATATTTTATGGAAAAGTCAGTTTTTTGATTCTAAGTCTGCCGAATTGGGTTGGATTGGCTTAATTTTTTTCTATACGAACGGTATTTTAATTGTCTTTTATATGAAACCAATTAACCCCCATACTTCCTTCGCGTCACTGAGAAAAACGCACTTTTCTGAAAATAAATGCAATCTTTAGAAGCTCCTCTCTCAGAAACGGGACGTGAGCCCCAAACCAGATGGCGATTTTCGAGAACTGCTCCCTGGGAGCTTTCGGGAGAGATGTGTCTCAAAGTCCTAACCCTTTGTCCGCTATACTGTCATTTTGATGAAATAAAAGAGCCACGCCCCTAAAAATGGCATGGCTGTGTCGGTAAAATTTGCAGCTTTCATTTGGTACCAATTAACCCCCATACTTCCTTCGCGTCACTGAGAAAAACGCACTTTTCTGAAAATAAATGCAATCTTTAGAAGCTCCTCTCTCAGAATTTTCGAGAACTGCTCCCTGGGAGCTTTCGGAAGAGATGTGTCTCAAAGTCCTAACCCTTTGTCCGCTATACTGTCATTTTGATGAAATAAAAGAGCCACGCCCCTAAAAATGGCATGGCTGTGTCGGTAAAATTTGCAGCTTTCATTTGGTACCAATTAACCCCCATACTTCCTTCGCGGCACTGAGAAAAACGCACTTTTCTGTAAATAAATGCAATCTTTAGAAGCCCCGTTCCCAGAAAGGGGGCGTTAACCCCAAACCAGATGGCGATTTTCGAGAACTGCTCCCTGGGAGCTTTCGGAAGAGATGTGTCTCAAAGTCCTAACCCTTTGTATGCTATACTGTCATTTTCATATAAAAACATGTTTTTGTATGAAAAGAACTCATTCATATGATATACCACTCAATCATATGAAACTGCACATAAACCAAATACAAATTGATACACTTTCCGTTAAAATTGGGCCACGATCATAAAAATAGTATGGCTGTATAGAACTATTATTCACCTTTAATTTAATACCAATATTTAGACACGTCCCCTAAAAACACGCCCACTATTTAACTTTTATGGAAAAGTCAGTTTTTTGATTCTAAGTCTGCCGAATTTGGTTTGATTGGCTTCATTTTTTTTTTCAAACGAACGGTATTTTAATTACCTTTTATATGGTACTAATTACCCCCTAAATCCCCCACAAACTACTTAGAAAATTGCATTTTTCAAAAAAATACTCAAAACTTTGACAGCCCCTTCCACCTAAAGGGGGCGTTAGCGCCACACCCCGCCCACTTTTTTGGTATGTGGGAGGTGGGAGGTGGGCGTGGCAAGTTTTCAAAATACCGTTGTACGCTATACTGTATATTTACCCAAATTTGACACTTTATAGTTTGCGTTGCATAAACGGGTTTAATTTTATTTGTTCGGTTTAAGTTTTCTTCTTCAAGAGCCTTAGAAATGGCGTCTCTTAAATTTTGGAAACGACATGCCTTAATTAAAATCTTAAGTGGGTCTTTCAGACCATCTTCAAACGAGCGTAACGCTGTCTTATTCATAATTTTAATATACTTGTCAAGAATTCCACCATCGGAAATAGCAGATGCGCATGATTTATTTAAATCCGCAAGAAGATTCTCAATTCTAATACTAAAGTCTTTCACGCTTTCGTCAAAATGCTGTCGAGCTTGCACTAGATCAACTTGAATATTTTCTAATGCTCTAACATTTGAAAATTTTTTGTTCAATTTGAACCAATTCTAAAAACATGGCGCGATCTTCATTCGATGTTGCATCTTTATTAACTAAGTTGCAACATTGTAGAAATCTATGTAGCTTATCAGGAGAACCATTAAATTCTGGTATCAATTTAATAGCTCTATCGAAATTAAAAGCCATTTTGGAGCCTTAAACAAGCTTTCGTAAAGTTTCAAGGGAAAATTTAAATCGGAGTGAGGATCCAATAAATCAACTCTTCTATTTCGTAAGTTTTTATAGTTAACGTTCATTCTCATATGAACTTCATATAAGTGTGAGTTCCGTTATAGCGGTATATAGTTTTTAAGCAATAAAATGTTTTACAATCTACATATATCTAATGAACGTATCTCGGTATAAGTAATAATTCAGTTGTGGTAGTATAGCAACGGTATATAAAAAGGTTTACGAAGTAACAGGTATGCTTGATATGCATACAATCATTGCTGGGTGTTTGCTTAATAAAAATTCTTAAATCTATCAAAAATTTGAAACGGCTTTATTTTAAAGTATGTATAGTCGTTAATGCCTTTCTCTAATTTAATATGCAATTTTTTTTGTAACCCCTTTTTCAATCGTCAAAATATAACCAGAAAAACAAATATGTAATGCATATTAAATTTCAATACAAAAATGAAATGAAATATTAATTCGTGTATTGTTTTGTTTCGACGCATTTAATGTGAAATCGAAACGAACGAAGCGAAGCGAACGTTTTTTTATATTAGAACTAGCTGTTCCCGGGCGCTTTGCTACCCGCCCACTGACGCCACGCCCACTTACACCCGCGTTTCCCAGCTGCCCCATCCCACTGACCCCCGCCCACTGACCTCCCGCCCACTGACCACCCACCCATTGACCTCATACACACTGACCCACCGCCCACTGAACTCACACCCACTGACCTCATACCCACTGACCTCCCGCCCACTGACCTCCCCACCACTGACCTCCCGCCCACTGACCACCCACCCATTGACCTCATACACACTGCCCACCTACTGAACTCACACCCACTGACGCCACGCCCACTTACACCCGCGTTTCCCACTGACCCCCGCCCACTGACCTCCCGCCCACTTACACCCGCGTTTCCCGGCTGGCCCATCCCGCTGACCCCCGCCCACTGACCTCCTTCCCACTGATGCCACGCCCACTTACACCCCAATAACTAACCAACTCATCAATCCAGAAAACTATAGAATCGACACTTATACAGGCAACAAATGTACACTTGTTCGAATATTCTATGAAGATTATATACAGGGAAAACTACATTTTCCACCCCAGCGCCACCTATCGGGTCCAAATTTTGTCAACGACTTTCTTTTTATTTAAATATTATATGGTTTGAATTTGAGCCAAATCGTTCCATAATTAAGAATTTTCGGAAAAAAAAACGACACCAGCGCCACCTATCGGGTCCAAATTTTGTCAACGACTTTCTTTTTATTTAAATATTATATGGTGTAAATTTGAGCCAAATCGTTCCATAAATAAGAATTTTCGGAAAAAAACGATACCAGCGCCACCTAGCGGGGCTTTTAAACCTTTTAAACCTTCCCGTAGCAATTACAAATAAACTCGCAGAAGGAAGTATCCAATTTGGTCCAGCCGTTCTCGAGTTTTAGTCAGTCTAACGCACAGCAATTGATTTTTATATATATATATAGATTTGTATTACCCACAGAGTAATAGGCAATTGTTTATATTATTACATGTATTTAAATGCAACATTTCTCTTGTACCTCACACACACGCGCAAAAACAACCATTTTCAATTTACATATAGGTATGTATACATTGTACCTGTATGTATTTATATATACATACATTTTTATAATTAAAATGATGATGATGATGATGACATGTGTATGTGTAACAGGCAACAACAAAAAAATCAAATCAAATATTTGCAATAAGAATGAAATATTTACATATAATGATGATCTATTATTATTATTAATTATTAATATGAAATATGAAACAAACAAAAACAAGGAAATATATATATATACCAATTATATATATATATATATATATATATATATGTATACTAGAGACTCGATTTGTGTATATATTATATTGGGATATAAGTATGAAACATTTTCAAGAACTAAAAATGGTTAGAATGTATAAATACTGCTAACTGAAACTTAATGCCGCCGAACAACGCAAGGAATCTCGTGGTGCCAATGCTCGTGATGACTTCAAGACTCGTATTGATGAATATGATTATAGGAAACCAATTGATGGACAAGAGAAACTTCCGGTTGAAAAAACTGGCGCAAACGTACACTTACTTGGATTAGCGGCGATGAAGGCAAGGTTGACATTCATTACAGAAATGTTATTGACAAAACTTTGATGAAACGGCACCCACTGTTCCGCCAACAATTTTTTCCTGTTATGCGAAAAAGCTTTTTCTGGAGGCCATTTTCCTTTCTGGTGTATACACGTTTTTGATATTTGTCGTCTAAGCTTGTTTTACGCCTTGGTCAAAAAAACGTCGCCATTACACGTGTTTTGTGTATTTGATAGCACTACTTCTTTTTCAACCGTGACTAGTTTATTTTTTATGTCTTAACTTAGTCGCGCCATTGAAATAATTTAATTTTACTAAATGAATGATTTTCCAACGATTACAGTACAGAGTACAAAACAGCACTTTGAAAAATTGAGCATTATTTGTCTCCTTTTAATTTTCTCGAAATTTACGATTCGATAAAAGAAATCACACCGGGTATTTTTCGGCTAATAGGAAATGGCTGCCACGCCCGATTCGCTATATATCCCACCGCTCCCACCAAATTTGTTGTGATTTCTTTTTCAATTAATTAAAACGAATTGTTTGTGCTATTTACAAGTTTAATATTTATAATTTTTATAATTGTTGCGATTTCTTGTTTGATATAATTACACTTTATAATTTTGTATATACCAAATACAACAAGGGAATATAAAATTAGTCAACTTCTCACTTCACTGATTCACTCGTTATTGCTGACTGACTTTGTCTAATAACCTAACATTACATGATTTGAAATTATTTAATAGTGCGCCTTGAAATTACCCGCTGTTTCCACTAATAATAAAATATTAAAAAATTACCCCGCTGTTTCCACTAATAATAGTAAATTTGCGCAATAATTTGCGTTTGTGTAGAAAATGAAAAAGTTAACGATTCAAAGATATTTAATCTTAAATGGGGAAAATTCTTTTATTATAGACCATACCATTATATTAATCATTACAATAATATTACATTCAGTATTGTTATGTTGTAGTAAGAAAATATGTGACTGATGAATATACTATATTTATCACTACTCAATAATTATAAATTTTAATTTTTTAAATTTCTTCAGGTGCCTATTCTGTCCTTCGGTTTCTAATATTTATTTCAGTATATAGCTGTATTTTGTTGAAAAACACAATTCTAATTATTATGGTATTCAAATGTCCCCGACAACCAGCCAAAATTCCCTTGCAGAAGAAATGTAAAAACAATCGCATAGAAAAATCTCACCAAAAGCGTTGCGAGACAGGCATTGGCTGCACCCACACCAAAAAGATCTACTTTTCTAATGACTTGCACAGCGGTATAATTCCGAAGCCTATGGAGATGTAAACGCCTATCGCCATATTGTAATATATATTTTTGGTATACATTTGCAATTACCCCCTGGAAAAAATGCATAAATACATTCAAAAAATTCACGCGATATAATGTATACCTCGGTTTTTTTTTATGTCAGAGTAATCGGATAATTAATTTAAATGTCAAAATTTAGATCTGTTTTTTTTTCATTCTACGAGAAAAAAAAACAGTTCTCTGTGTCGTTTTTATATACTCCGATAATTCTGTGATATGATCTTTTTACTCTGAAAAAAGATTCAGAGCATTTTGTGACAAACGTAGTTGTTTGTTTCTTTAACAATGAGACTACTACGGAGCAATTAGGGGAAAAATAAAACTTTTTTCTGATACTAAAAAAACCACACAGATAATTTTTTTGATCTGACAGATCTGGTCAGAGAAAATAATGTACTTTTATTCACTTTGTGTGCAGCGGTACAACTAGTAAAAGTTTGAAATTTATGGCTGGATTCTTTTTTGATGACGAGATAGTTGGAGAGATAATTTAAATGTCAGAATTCGTATCTTTGTTTGGTTTTTTCATTCACCGAAAAATCTGTTTTCTCATTCTTTTTTACGGCTCCGATTATTCTCGGATATGATCTTTTCACTCTGAAAAAATATTCAGAACATTGCTTGACATTTCATTTCATCTGCAAGGGAATTTTGGCTGGTTGTTGGGGACATTTGAATACCATAATAATTAGAATTGTGTTTTTCAACAAAATACAGCTATATACTGAAATAAATATTAGAAACCGAAGGACAGATTAGGCACCCAAAGAAATTTAAAAAATAAAAATTTATAATTATTGAGTGGTGATAAATATAGTATATTGTGCTCATCAGTCACATATTTTCTTACTACAACATAACAATACTGAATATAATATTATTGTATGATTAATATAATGGTATGGTCTATAATAAAAGAATTTTTCCCATTTAAGATTTGTGACAAACGTAGTTGTTTGTTTCTTTAACAATGAGACTACTATGGAGCAATTAGGGGAAAAATAAAACTTTTTTCTGATACCAAAAAAAACACACAGATAATTTTTTTGACCTGACAGATCTGGTCAGAGAAAATATTGTACTTTTATTCATTTTGTGTGCAGCGGTACAACTAGTGAAAGTTTGAAATTTATGGCTGGATTCTTTTTTGATGTCGATATAGTTGGATAGATAATTTAACTGTCAGAATTCGTATCTTTGTTTGGTTTTTTCATTCACCGAAAAATCTGTTTTCTCATTCTTTTTTACGGCTCCGATTATTCTCGGATATGATCTTTTCACTCTGAAAAAATATACAGAACAGCTGTAGTTGTTTGTTTCTTTAAACATGAGACAGGTCGATTACTATGGAGCATTCAGGTGAAAAATAAAAAATTTTTTCCGATACTAAAAAAACACAGCAGATAATTTTTTTATCTGACAAATCTATCTGATCAGAGGAAATAATGAACTTTTATTCACTTTGTGTTCAGGGCTACAACTAGTACAAATTTGAAATATATAAATCAATTTTATTTTTCAAAATGCCAACCCTGCTGTCAAAAATTAAACTTTAGTTTTTCTATTTTCTGTTTTGCTTTGGCTAATCCAGCTTGGCTTTACAAAAGCAACAGCTTTTGGCTTTAAATGGGCTTTAAATGTTCGATGCATTTTTATTGTTATGTGTGTTAATTAAAACACCGCCTTACGGTGAGCGCTATAACTAAAAAATGGCTTTAGTTATAAATCCTAAAAACTTTTTGGAACTGCACGATTTGCACTTTTTCATATGTTAATTTTTTGGCTGCAACCGTTGAAAGACACTAGGTTCGTAGTAGTCGACCTGTCTCATGTTTAAAGAAACAAAAAACTACAGCTGTCAAGCAATGTTCTGTATATTTTTTCATAGTAAAAAGATCATATCTGAGAATAATCGGAGCCGTAAAAAAGAACGACAAAACAGATTTCGCGGTGAATGAAAAAAAAAAACAAAGATACGAAATCTGACAGTTAAATTATCTCTCCAACTATCTCGACATCAAAAAAGAATCCAGCCATAAATTTCAAACTTTTACTAGTTGTACCGCTGCACACAAAGTGAATAAAAGTACATTATTTTCTCTGACCAGATCTGTCAGATCAAAAAAATTATCTGTGTGGTTTTTTTAGTATCAGAAAAAAGTTTTATTTTTCCCCTAATTGCTCCGTAGTAGTCTCATTGTTAAAGAAACAAACAACTACGTTTGTCACAAAATGCTCTGAATCTTTTTTCAGAGTAAAAAGATCATATCCCAGAATTATCGGAGTAAATAAAAACGACACAGAGAAATGTTTTTTTGCTCTCGTAGATTGAAAAAAAAAACAGATCTAAATTTTGACATTTAAATTAATTATCCGGTTACTCTGACATAAAAAAAACACGGCCACAGTAAAAAAATCGTGGTATACATTATATCGCGTGAATTTTTTGAATGTATTTATGCATTTTTTCCAGGGGGGGGTAATTGCAAATGTATACCAAAAATCCATATAACAATATGGAGATAGGCGTTTACATCTCCATAGGCTTTGGAATTATACCGCTGAGCAAGTCATTTGAAAAGTAGATCTGTTTGGTGTGGGCAGATTTTGCAACCAATGCCTGTGTTGCAACGCTTTTGGTGAGATTTTTCTATGCGATTGTTTTTACATTTTATCTGCAAGGGAATTTTGGCTGGTTGTTGGGGACATTTGAATACCATAATAATTAGAATTGTGTTTTTCAACAAAATACAGCTATATACTGAAATAAATATTAGAAACCGAAGGACAGATTAGGCACCTAAAGAAATTTAAAAAATTAAAATTTATAATTATTGAGTGGTGATAAATATAGTATATTGTGCTCATCAGTCACATATTTTCTTACTACAACATAACAATACTGAATATAATATTATTGTATGATTAATATAATGGTATGGTCTATAATAAAAGAATTTTTCCCATTTAAGATTAAATATCTTTGAATCGTTACTTTTTCATTTTATACACAATCGTAAATTATTGCGCAAATTTATTATTACATGTGGAAACAGCGGGGTAATTTTTTAATATATTATTAATAGTGGAAACAGCTGGTAATTTCAAGGCGCACTATTAAATGATTTCAAATCATGTAGTGTTAGGTTATTCGTGGTGTAGGTATACACATAATATTTAACTTAACATATATATGTTACGTTAGGGGGACAAAGTTAAATCCCTGTTAGCTAACCAATTTGCTATACAGTGAACCTCCAAATTGAAGAATTTCATGAAAATAACAAAAGTTCTAACCGATGCACAAATGCCTCTTCCCCTCTGCATTGTAATCTAACAATATCTATTCAATAGACAATTCCTTTAGGAAGACACAGGTGTAGGTCAATTTAGTGAGACATCTCTGGGAACTGGCCAATCCGCTCGACAGAGAACCTCCAAATTGAAGAATTTCATGAAAATAACAAAAGTTCAAACCGATGCACAAATGCCTCTTCCCCTCTGCATTGTAATCTAACAAACTCTATTCGATAAATTATTTCTTTAGGAAGACACAGGTGTGGGTCAATTTAGTGAGACATCTCTGGGAACTGGCCAATCCGCTTGACAGAGAACCTCCAAATTGAAGAATTTCATGAAAATAACAAAAGTTCAAACCGATGCACAAATGCCTCTTCCCCTCTGCATTGTAATCTAACAAACTCTATTCGATAAATTATTTCTTTAGGAAGACACAGGTGTGGGTCAATTTAGTGAGACATCTCTGGGAACTGGCCAATCCGCTTGATAGAGAACCTCCAAATTGAAGAATTTCATGAAAATAACAAAAGTTCTAACCGATGCACAAATGCCTCTTCCCCTCTGCATTGTAATCTAACAATATCTATTCAATAGACAATTCCTTTACGAAGACACAGGTGTAGGTCAATTTAGTGAGACATCTCTGGGAACTGGCCAATCCGCTTGACAGAGAACCTCCAAATTGAAGAATTTCATGAAAATAACAAAAGTTCAAACCGATGCACAAATGCCTCTTCCCCTCTGCATTGTAATCTAACAAACTCTATTCGATAAATTATTTCTTTAGGAAGACACAGGTGTGGGTCAATTTAGTGAGACATCTCTGGGAACTGGCCAATCCGCTTGACAGAGAACCTCCAAATGGAAGAATTTCATGAAAATAACAAAAGTTCTAACCGATGAACAAATGCCTCTTCCCCTCTGCATTGTAATCTAACAAACTCTATTCGATAGATTATTCCTTTAGAAAGACAGAGGTGTCGGTCAATTTAGTGAGACATCTCTGGGAACTGGCCAATCCGCTTGACAGAGAACCTCCAAATTGAAGAATTTCATGAAAATAACAAAAGTTCAAACCGATGCACAAATACCTCTTCCCCTCTGCATTGTAATCTAACAAACTCTATTCGATAAATTATTTCTTTAGGAAGACACAGGTGTGCGTCAATTTAGTGAGACATCTCTGGGAACTGGCCAATCCGCTTGACAGAGAACCTCCAAATTGAAGAATTTCATGAAAATAACAAAAGTTCTAACCGATGCACAAATGCCTCTTCCCCTCTGCATTGTAATCTAGCAATATCTATTCAATAGACAATTCCTTTAGGAAGACACAGGTGTAGGTCAATTTAGTGAGACATCTCTGGGAACTGGCCAATCCGCTTGACAGAGAACCTCCAAATTGAAGAATTTCATGAAAATAACAAAAGTTCAAACCGATGCACAAATGCCTCTTCCCTTCTGCATTGTAATCTAACAAACTCTATTCGATAAATTATTTCTTTAGGAAGACACAGGTGTGGGTCAATTTAGTGAGACATCTCTGGGAACTGGCCAATCCGCTTGACAGAGAACCTCCAAATTGAAGAATTTCATGAAAATAACAAAAGTTCTAACCGATTCACAAATGCCTCTTCCCCTCTGCATTGTAATCTTACAAAATCTATTCGATAGATAATTCCTTTAGGAAGACATGGGTGTGGGTCAATTTAGTGAGACATATATGTGAGGTTGTTAATCTGCCTTACAGCGAACCTCTAAATTCAAAATAAAAAATGCTATTTTTACCAATACATATACAGGCTGTATACATATGAGATTCTTTTAATTTTGTTCTTTGTTAAAAACTTCACATGCGTGGAGATTTAGACAAAATCCCCGATATTGTTAGGAGTCTAAGAGAATTCTCAGGGAACAATATAGAGTTTACATCGTTGAAAAAAAGCGTAGAAAGAATTCTACAACTTTACGAACCAATTAGAGGTACCGCAAAATACTACGGGATAATAAGTGTAATTCGTAACAAAATTACAGAACAAGCAGACAATGTATTAGAATCATACAATACCCCTCTGAATTGGAATTGTATATCACGCTGTCTTACCACACATTACGCGGACAAGCGAGACGTTACAACTTTAGAATATCAAATGACATCTCTTGTTCAGGGTAAATTGACCATTCAGGAATTTTACTACGAGGTTTACACTTGTCTATCACTTATCCTTAACAAACTCTCTTCACTCGAGGAAAAACAATACGCACTAACTACTACGGAAGAAGATAAAAATCATGACAAATCCCTAGATGAATACACCAATAATTTCACTGGGTATCAAGCGGAAAATCTTGATCAACCTGAAGAGGATTACACAGATATACATTTTGTTAGGCTAAGCCAATCCTCGCTTCCATACATTAACTGTAAGCTAAGCGATGAAAAAATTATTAAAATTCTATTAGACACGGGATCAAACAAAAATTATGTTCAGCCAAATTTAATAAAAAACCCCATTCAAAACGAAAATCCTTTTTATGCAAATTCAGTAGGCGGACCCGTTAAAATTACTCACCACGTTAACGCACACCTTTTTGGTAATAATAATATTCCCATTAAATTTTTTTTACTTCCAACTCTCAAATCCTTTCACGCTATATTAGGAAATGACAGCCTCAAACAGCTTTCAGCAGTAATATACACAGAATATAATTATATGGTCATCAAAGGTGGCAAGAAAATAAAAATGAAACAGCAACCTTCACGTGATGTGAATAATATTAATATCAAAATCGATCACATGACAACTGTACAGAGAAATTTAACAATATCCTTAGTTGGAAAATTCCCTAATTTGTTTTCCGATCCAGATGAAAAACTGACTTATACTACTAAAGTCTTAGGAGAAATTCGTACAAAATCAGATACCCCCATCTACACTTAATATTATCCTCATCCCATGTCACTCAAAACAGAAGTAGAAAGTCAAGTTAAGAAACTTCTTGATGATGGTATCATCAGACCGTCAAGATCACCATACAATTCACCAGTGTGGATAGTTCAGAAAAAACCAGATTCTCTAGGCAATAAACAATACAGGATGGTAATCGATTACCGCAAATTAAATGAGAATACTATTCCAGATCGCTATCCTATCCCAGAAATTCAAGATGTACTCGCACAATTAGGTAATTATACTTACTATAATTATTTTTCATGAAAATAACAAAAGTTCTAACCGATGCACAAATGCCTCTTCCCCTCTGCATTGTAATCTTACAAAATCTATTCGATAGATAATTCCTTTAGGAAGACATGGGTGTGGGTCAATTTAGTGAGACATATATGTGTGGTTGTTAATCTGCTTTACAGCGAACCTCTAAATTCAAAATAAAAAATGCTATTTTTACCAATACATATACAGGCTGTATACATATGAGATTCTTTTAATTTTGTTATTTGTTAAAAACTTCACATGCGTGGAGATTTAGACAAAATCCCCGATATTGTTAGGAGTCTAAGAGAATTCTCAGGGAACAATATAGAGTTTACATCGTGGAAAAAAAGCGTAGAAAGAATTCTACAACTTTACGAACCTATTAGAGGTACCGCAAAATACTACGGGATAATAAGTGTAATTCGTAACAAAATTACAGAACAAGCAGACAATGTATTAGAATCATACAATACCCCTCTGAATTGGAATTGTATATCACGCTGTCTTACCACACATTACGCGGACAAGCGAGACGTTACAACTTTAGAATATCAAATGACATCTCTTGTTCAGGGTAAATTGACCATTCAGAAATTTTACTACGAGGTTTACACTTGTCTATCACTTATCCTTAACAAACTCTCTTCACTCGAGGAAAAACAATACGCACTAACTACTACGGAAGAAGATAAAAATCATGACAAATCCCTAGATGAATACACCAATAATTTCACTGGGTATCAAGCGGAAAATCTTGATCAACCTGAAGAGGATTACACAGATATACATTTTGTTAGGCTAAGCCAATCCTCGCTTCCATACATTAACTGTAAGCTAAGCGATGAAAAAAACCGTTAAAATTACTCACCACGTTAACGCACACCTTTTTGGTAATAATAATATTCCCATTAAATTTTTTTTTCTTCCAACTCTCAAATCCTTTCACGCTATATTAGGAAATGACAGCCTCAAACAGCTTTCAGCAGTAATATACACAGAATATAATTATATGGTCATCAAAGGTGGCAAGAAAATAAAAATGAAACAGCAACCTTCACGTGATGTGAATAATATTAATATCAAAATCGATCACATGACAACTGTACAGAGAAATTCAACAATATCCTTAGTTGGAAAATTCCCTAATTTGTTTTCCGATCCAGATGAAAAACTGACTTATACTACTAAAGTCTTAGGAGAAATTCGTAGAAAATCAGATACCCCCATCTACACTAAATATTATCCTCATCCCATGTCACTCAAAACAGAAGTAGAAAGTCAAGTTAAGAAACTTCTTGATGATGGTATCATCAGACCGTCAAGATCACCATACAATTCACCAGTGTGGATTGTTCAGAAAAAACCAGATTCTCTAGGCAATAAACAATACAGGATGGTAATCGATTACCGCAAATTAAATGAGAATACTATTCCAGATCGCTATCCTATCCCAGAAATTCAAGATGTACTCGCACAATTAGGTAATTATACTTACTTTTCTGTGCTCGATCTTAAAAGTGGTTTCACCAAATCCCTCTAAAAAGATCAGATATAGAAAAAACTGCCTTTGCTATTAATAATGCTAAATATGAGTTCACTAGATTACCCTTTGGATTGAAAAATGCACCACCGATCTTTCAGCGTGCATTAGACGATATACTACGCGACCATATTGGTAAAATATGCTTTGTGTATATCGATGATATTATTATATTTAGTAAGAATGAAAAAGACCATATAGAACATCTGACCATAATATTTGAAACTCTCGAACAAGCGAATATGAAGGTGCAGTTAGATAAATGTAATTTTTTTAAAAATGAAGTAGAATTCTTAGGTTTCATTGTATCCAATGGAATAAAAACAAACCCTCAAAAATTAATAGCTATTAAAAACTTTCCGCAACCAAAAACAGTGAAAGATCTCAGATCCTTTTTAGGTCTGTCCGGCTACTATCGCCGAAAAATCTTTCAAAGAAAAAACTAATTTCTTTTAATACAGATGCAATGGAAGCTTTCAATAAACTAAAGAACACCTTAATTAGTCAAGATATCATATTAGCCTACCCCAACTCCAATAACAATTTGAACTTACCACAGATGCGTCAAACTACGCAATAGGAGCCGTATTATCACATGAAGAACGACCTATAGCATTCATATCTCGCACTCTCAGCAGAACAGAAGAAATCAGATAATCAAATATTTTTACTCATTGAAGACACCCTATCCTACAAATTTGAAATTATATTCCCTACGTATCATCGCCACACTATAACCCGTTACGATTACTCTAATGAAGATCTTATCTCCTTACTGAAAAAGCACCTAAATCCGTCTGTAGTAAATTGTATCAACACCAACGAAGAAACTTTAGGTAAAATACAACAAATATATCCCATTCATTTTAAGAATTACAAAGTAAAGTTCTCACGGGAAAAAGTTCTAGACTTTACAGACGAAACAGCACAGGAAACTGAAATATTTAAAGAACATAGAAAATGAGCACACAGGAATAGCAGAGAAAATAAAAGCCAGCTTATAAAAAGATTCTATATCCCCAGCATGCAAGCGAAAATTAACAGAATAGTAAAACAATGTAATATCTGTAAAGAATGTAGAAGTATGATAGACATCCAAATAAGCCAATATTAAAAGCAACACCTATCCCGGAACACCCTGGTCAAATAGTTCACTTAGATCTTTTTTACACAAACCATAAAGTAATACTTACGGTCATTGATAAATTTTCTAAATATGCTCAGGCAAAAATAGTAAATTCAAGAGCCGTAGAAGATATTAAAGAGCCCCTTCGAGAATTGATCACTTCCCTTGGTTTTCCGAAAAAAGTCGTGATTGACAATGAAAAATCTCTAGCAGCTGCTTTAATCAGATTTATGTTAGAAGATTAATATGGAATAGAAATACATAGAGCCCCTCCATATGTTAGCACTACAAATGGGCAAATAGAAAGGTTCCACTTCACGTTCAACGAAATAATGCGGTGCATAAAAGCAGAAAAAACTCATGACTCATTTTCAGATTTATTACATCAAGCACTCTATAAGTACAACAATTCTATCCACTCTACCACTTGTATAAAACCGATAGAATCATTTTTTGGTCAAAGAGCAAAACCTTCTCTATAGAAAGCCCAACTCTACGCATACTAATGCTGTAAACCAAGACCAAACGCATGTGTGTTTGTGGGATGTGAATACAGTGTACAAAAAATAAGTAGTCGCAAAGAGCGAGAAACGTAAGATGTGGTAGTGGGAAACAGAAAAATTTTATATGGATTTTGCTCTTTAGTTGATTACTAATACAAATACGTTTGGTCTCAATCTAAGCATGTATCTGTGTACGATCGGAACAGTTGGGCTTTCTATAGAGAAGGTTTTGTCAAAGAGTCACAACCGATCCCTTACAGTTAGAACAACTTAGAATAGACAATATACAAAAGTTAACAAAAAAACAAGAAGCAGATTTAAACTACATAATAAAAACAGAAAACCTTACAAAGATTATATAATAGGAGAAACAGTTTTTGTAGTAATAAATAAGCACCCCAGAAACAAAAGTTCACCAAGATACAAGAAAGAGGTAGTGAAAGAAAATAAACCAGATATAATTATTACTACCACGAACAAAATAGTACACAAAAGCCTTATTAGAAACTAAATTCCTTTTTATTTGCAGATGCCTCAGCACTTTAGGTGTAGCCGAAGTAGAAATACTAAATTATTCCGACTCACCTGCTATAATATTAAATACAGGAAGTACCAAACTGCAAATACTATCCTTTAAACTTGTACAAACCATAAATATTACGGAATACCAATTTATTTTACAGGAACTAAACCAGACCATTAAAAATCGTGTAAGCCCAGAAAATCCTCTCCTGCGTTTCTTGCATTACAAACTAACCCAATCCCAATTAGCCTTACATAAACTTAAATTAAAAAAGAAAAATAGAAGATCCATAGATTTCTTAGGAACAATTTGGAAATGGATCGCAGGTAGTCCAGATCACCAGGACCTGATGATTATAAATGGAAAATTAAACAAATTATCAGAAAATAATAATAAACAAATTGTTATAAATAGAAATGTAATTGAAGCAATAAATAACATAACAAAAGGAACAAATATTAATATACGAGCAATAAAAAATAGTGAATTAATCCAAAATTTTATAGCCGTAAATATTAAAGAAAAATTAAAAATTTTGAAAGAAGAATTAATAAACGTAGAACATGCGATAAATTGGTCCAAAGTAGGAATTTTAAATTATTATATTATCCGAAAAAGAAATTATTATGTTAAAAGAAAAATTTGAGATGGATAAAATAGATTATATTAATATAGAGGAAGCTTTAGAATTTTCTGAAATTAAGGTAGCATGTAATAATGAAGTATTGAGTTTTATTGTAAGTTTACAAAAAACAAATAAAGATAGTTGTGAGTCTAAGCTTATAAAACCAGTTAAGAAAAATAATATCAATTACAAAGTAAAATACGATCAAATAATTATATGTAATAAAAAACTCTTAGCTTTAATCAAAGAATGTAGAACAATTAATGAATTAAGAATATGTGACAATAGTAATGTATTAGATATAGCTAATGACAACTGCCTGCCAATGCTTCTAAAAGGAACAAGATCACACTGTCCCAGGACAAACGGTTTTCATATACCGCAAATAGAAACCATCATTCCAGATTTAATAATGCTAAACGAGTATAACGGTGTTATAGAAGTTAATGGAGAGCAGCTAAATCTCACAGGAACATTCCTAATTCAATACCGGAATACTTCTTTTAAAATCGGAGAACAAGAATACAGCTTCACAGAAACAGTCAAATATAACCCTTTACCAGCAATAATTAAAGTACCATCTTAAGGTGCCTACGAAGAAACACTTAACCTTCAAAGCCTAAAGCAGCTTCAATAAGACATCAACGATAGACTTATTGGAAAAAAGACAGAAAAATGGATTTGCAACAAATCTCGGTATAATGATAATTATATCCATACTCATAATAGTATTTCTCTCATACAAAAATCTACGAAAGACCAGAGCAACGCAGATTAATATATCTCCACCAATTCAGCAGCCAGTTACGGTCATCGACAAAAATCCAGCATTCTTTATAACGAACGCGGACGTTCGAAATTAAGGGTGAAAGAGTTAACACCGTTTACATTAAAGTTCATCATACTAACAACGATATTCCACTACACCGTTTATATTAAAGTTCATCATATCAATGACATTCCAATACACACTTTATATTAAAGTTCATAATACTAACGAACGACATTCCACTGTCGCCAAACCAATCAAATGAAACAAAGGAACAAAGAAGATTAAACAAAGGAAAATATAATCGACCGAAGCACACGGACAGCGCGTGTACATCGATCGTTCTGCGTGTGTACACCAATACATCGACCGAAGCATATGGACAGCGCGTGTACATCGATACATCGGCCGAGGCAGCTCGAGTATATATAAAATCATAGAATCATAAGTAGAGTTGAGTTGTAATTTGTAGTTCTTTGAATAAAGGTTTTTGAAACGACCATTTGTTCAGGTATTTCTAATTCCAAATCCCTTAGTTGTTGCACGATCTCTTCAAGTTCTGATATGAAAGACGCCATGTGTTGTGATTTCTTTTTCAATTAATTAAAACAAATTGTTTGTTTAATATTTATAATTTTTACAATTGTTGCGATTTCTTGTTCGATATAATTACACTTTATAATTTTGTATATACCAAATACAACAAGGGAATATAAAATTAGTCAAATTCTCACTTCACTGATTCACTCGTTATTGCTGACTGACTTTGTCTCTTGTCTGCTCGTTTTTTCGTAATTGTGAGTATAAAGAGTATATGTATAAATGAGTGATAAAAAGTAATATGAGTATTAATAAGTAATAAGAGTAAAAATAACAGAGGCGTACACAACACATGTCATCTTGCGGATCTCTTACATAACTGTAATACCGTTACTGCAAATATAAAATGCCGGTTTCATTTTTCTTTTCGAATACACTGTGTAGTCGATTCCACATTTCGCATGAAGTTTCACAATTGATTATATGCACCATAACCTTTTGTGTTGTTGTAACAATTACCCGTTGTGCCTTAATATCTACTTTTTTCCAAATTGCTTCGCCTCAAAGTCTTGCTCTGTTGTAATTTCTGGTCTTAATCTTTCGCCAGCTACAACTTCATATACGTCCATGGATTTCAAAATAATTTTAATTTGAAATTTCCACATGGACCATTGCGACTGCGAAAACAGTTTCTCAACTTTAACGATTTCGTTTTCCATTTCACTTGGTTCGTACGCAAAAATGCACAACAACAAAAATACATTCGACGACAGTTAGTGATACGAGTATGTGCGCAGCAAAAAAATTAACGCACTCGGTTCGTTGGCAATCGGTGAGTGGCCTCAGGAGGAAAGATGGCCCAAGGGCGGAGAAGGGGCAGGAAGACCCTCCCGCGTCACCCCACAGGGAAATCCTGTTCTGTTGAGGAGTTGCGGAGTTGGAGGAGGACCGACTTCTAGAGGAAGACGAGCTACTGGAGGAAATCCAGAACCTCGAGTTAGAAGCTGGAGAGGGGCAATCGCCCCCCTCCAGGTCTATAGAAGGATTGACCAGCACAAAAATAGCCCAGGTGAACATCCACAAGGCCAAAGGGTTAGCCGCAGTGACAATGAGAATGTTCACCCGTCAACACCTAGGGCTTGTGCTGGTCCAAGAACGCTGGTGACGGGGACAGATCCGAGGTCTGTTTGGCAGAGATGCACATTTACGAATTGGGGCATGAGGCCCCTCGGACCTGCATCATCATTAGAAATAGTATTAACCATCTATCTCTTTCAGAATTCATAACCCGGGAATAAGTAGCAGTTCAGTGCCAGTTTAATATAGACGGCAATAACCGGGATATAGTGATTGCATCGGTCTACTTTGCCGTAGGCAAAGAAGAAATTGCGCCCCCGGAGGTACAAAAACTGTTCGATCACTGCCGAAGGCACAGTAAATCTCTACTGATTGGATGTGATGCTATTGCACACAACGAAGTGTGGGGGAGCACCGACACAAATAAGAGGGGTGAGTACTGTTTAGAGTTTCTGGTGAAGGAAAACCTAGATATATACAATGTAGGCAGGGTACCAACTTTTGTAACTAGGGTTAGGGAAGAAGTACTTGACATCACCTAGTAACGAACTCGGGATGGGCGTGAACCACCCAAGAGCAAGCAGGGAGGAATGGAATAAAGCCTCGGAAATTTGCACAGAGCAAAGAATCCGATGGGCAAAATCGGCAGGTGTGGACGGGATAATCCCTGCAGTTATGCAGGTCGGATTAGACAACCTCCTTTCACATCTGGTGAGAATATTTAGATGTAGTCTAGCACTTGGGTATATACCGAAAAGCTGGAGAAGGACAAGGGTGGTATTTATACCGAAGGTGGGGAAAAAAGATCCCACCCATCCGAAGTCCTTCAGACCAATTAGCCTAACTTCGTTCGTCTTAAAGACCATCGAAAAGTTTATCGACATCTATATTAGGTCGAGTATACTGGAAAAAGAACAATTTCATTTCAGTCAGCACGCATACAGAGCGGGCAGATCTACGGAGACCGCACTGTGGGAGCTAACGGAAAGCATAGAGAGGTCTCATTCCAGTAAGGAAATCGCGCTTTGCGCCTTCCTTGACATCGAAGGAGCATTCGACAACGCATCTCATGATGCAGTAAAAAATGCACTGGAGAAGAAGAAAGTAGACAGCGCAATCACTAAATGGTTGTGCGATATGCTGGGCACCAGAACAGCGGAGACTATAGTTGGTGACAAAACCATTATGGTCAACCCTACAAGAGGATGCCCACAAGGAGGAGTTTTGTCTCCCCTTTTGTTGAGCATCCTTGTAGACGAACTACTTCAGCGACTAGCTGAAGCAGGGACTTAGGCCCAAGGCTACGCAGACGATATAGTCATCGTAGCTAGAGAGAAGTTCGAGGAAGTGCTCTGTGTCCAAAATGGATTAACCATCACGAGTAGATGGTGCCAAGAGGTGGGACTCAGGGTAAACCCTAACAAAACCACACTGGTTCCCTTCACCAACAGAAGGAAGTTGGGGCGTATACACCCGATTACCCTAAATGGAGAAGAGATCACTATCAGCAAAAAGGTTAAATACCTGGGACTGATATTTGATAGTAGACTGCTCTGGAACAAACACCACCAAGAAGTGCTACAAAAATCAAAAAGAGCAATCATGGTGTGCAGAAGGGTGGCAGGAAAATCGTGGGGAGTTAGCCCCAGAATAATGCACTGGATGTACACCATGATAGTTATTCCAATGATTACCTACGGGGCATGGGCGAACAGGACCAAGCTAAGCACAACGAAAAGGGAGTTGGAAAAAGTACGTTTTAATTACAGGGGCAATGAAAACCTGCCAAACAGCGGGCATGGAGGCAATCATTGGGCTTCTCCCACTACACTAAGTGGTAGAGAGCAAATCCATGGAAACCAAGTTACGTTTGAGCAAGGTAGGCTGATTCACGGACAGCAGGGCAAGGCGGATATGAGAACCACTTACCAAGCTGATTCCTCTAGAAAGCATGCCATGCGATAACATGGTGCGGAAGCTTGAGTTCAAAAAGAACTTTGAAATCAAAATGAGCATCAAGAAGGAATTCAGGTCAGAAACTGAATACCAGATACATCCTGGTGTACTGGTGAAACAAGAAATATAACAGAGCAAAGAAAAAGGAGTACCGCACTGTTCGGCTTCAAGTAGTGAACTGAACTGATGCGTACAGCATTTATTTCAATATGTGTTTATGTGATATACATATATTCAATAGAGCTTTTTGAAGCGCAAGAGACTAAGATTAAGATGGGTTAACACTATAGAACTTCACGGGTTTTGCGATTCATCTGAATTGGCTTATGCAGCTGTAATATATCCCTACCAAAGGAACGGTACAAAGCATTCGCCACGACCGTATCTAATAATATCAAAAACAAAGGTCGCACCAATAAAATCGAAGCAAACAATTCCTAGATTAGAATTGTGCGGCGCCTTGCTACTTGCGATATTAATGGCAAAGGTAATAAAAAGCTTCCGTATTCCAAATATTACAACACACACATGGACAGACTCGAAAATCGTACTTTCATGAATCAAAGCAGAACCATACCGATTCAAAACATTTGTGGCAAACAGAGTATCTGAGATTCATGGTCTCACGAGCCTATCAACATGGAATTATATTAAATCAACCGAAAACCCAGCTGATCGTGCGTCAAGGGCCGTAGAACCTTAAAACCTAGGCAAACATCAATTATGGTGGAATGGGCCAAGTTGGCTAACAAGCAATCTAAAGGACTGGCCAACTCATAAGGTAGAAATAGCACCTGAAGACATTCCAGATAAAAAAAACTAGTGGCAGTATCTAGAACAACAAGAGTAATAAGCATAAAAGACGTCTTTGATGAGCTATACGTGAAATATTCAAATTTAAAGAAAATTCAGAGAATAGTGTCATACTGCAAACGCTTCATCAACAAGCTAAAGCTAGTGAAATACGAACCAAATAACCCAATTTCATCACAAAAAATAAAGAGGCGCTCACTCACTTAATCAAACATGCACAGGAAAGTCAATACAGAAATGAAATTCGAGACCTAAAAAACAACAAACCGAGACTGTAAAAGTAAATTGCTGTCAATTTCACAATTTTTAAAGAACGATTTGTTAAGAGTTGGCGGACGATTACACAATTCAACCGCTTGGTCATATGATGAAAAACATTCAATAATTCTTCCACAATCACATCCAATTATAAACCTAATAATTCAAGAAGGTCGTACATCAACAACATGGTGGTAGCCAGTTAACACTAGCCCACATCAGGACAAAATATTGATTCATAAATGGAAGAAATTTGGTAAGACAACAAATAGCAAAATGTTTAAGATGTCATCGATTTACCAAAACCATTAAAAATCAATTAATGGGAAATCTCCCAGAAGTAAGATTAACTCCCGCCAGGCCATTCCTAAAGTCAGGTGTCGATTACGCTGGACCATTCAGTGTGAGAGTATCAAAAGGTAGAGGTAATAAATCATACAAAGGCTACCTAGCGATTTTTGTCTGTATGGCAACAAAAGCTGTCCACATTGAGGTAGTCAGCGATCTAACTACGGAAGCCTTCAAAGCAGCTTATAAACGCTTCATATGCACGGACATTTTTAGCGACAATGGTACAAACTTTGTGGGCGCAAGCAAGGTGATTGAATCAAAAACATTGCAGACAGTAGAACAAATTGCTTCAATCTCAATCGCCGAACACGGAACAAAATAGCATTTTATACCGCCAGGAGCACCTCATTTCGGTGGATTGGCCGCTGTAAAATCTGTAAAAACCCATCTAAAAAGAGCGATAGGCGAAGCAACTTTAACATTTGAAGAGCTAACAACGTAACCTGTCAAATAGAGGCCTGTCTTAACTCAATATTAACAATGACCAACGATCCAAGTGATCCAACCTTTTTAATCCCGGGTAATTTTTTAATTGGAGAAACCTTTATAACGCAACCAGAAGAAAAAATAAATTCATTAACAAGATGGAAATTAATCCTAAAGATGAAAGAAGACTTTTGGAAGAAAGGTTTCACAAGAATATTTACATCAACTGCAACAACGGACAATTAGTGCTTTTCGTGACAATAATATTCCACCATAAAGATGGATAACTGGACGAATTATAGAAGTTCACCCAGGGACGGACAAAATTGTTCGTGTCGCACACCTCCGCGGTCCGGAAGGGTCCTTATAAAAATTACAAACCAACTACCACTACCAATTCAACGTGCCAAAAAAGAACAATGCACACACTCGGCTACCATACTGACTACAGTATTGTCAACCACTGTTAGCCAGAAATCCAACCACAAGAAACATAATATGATTGAGGAACCCTTACACGAAGAAAGAAAACGATCAAGAATTTGGATGCGAAATCTAGCAGTGGATGAGGTAAAAAAGGCTGCAGAAAAAATGAAGACCATTCCCCAACCTAAACCCAACAAAGGGAAAATAAGACCCTGTTTTCAATCAAGGCTACTGTTGTACACCATGATCCCATTACCATGATCCAATTATTTGGAATTCTCGACCAAGAGGATGCACAACAATACAATGATGAAAGCACTTCCATAAACAATAATGAACAACACATTTACAAATTGCTGAAAAACCAAATAACAATAACCGAAGCAACAGTGAACATTATAAAAAAAAGACTGGATAGCGGTAAACAACCACCTCGAAACAATTGAGAAACAAACAATATTAATGTTCAACCTCATTCAAAGGAATGAGCATGAGAATACAAAAGTTCAAAAGTTTATGGCTCTATGGATACATCTATCCATAGTAATGACAACATTTGCAGCAACGCAACAACAACTAATTGATGTCATCACTGATAGTAAAATAAACACATTTATCCTTAAGCCCGATCAACTCAAGACCGAACTACAAAAAATACACGAATTCATCCCAGCTGATGCCACCATATATAGAGAAAACAACATGATAACGATGTACCAACTGATAACAGCCAAGGTTGGACAGACAAAAAATACATTAATCAAACAAACTCAAGATACCCTTACTAAACAACAAAGTATGGTTCCCTTGCCACGTCGCTTCATAGCCGCCCCGGAGGATGTTCCGACACATAGTGAACATAAAACATAAGCACCAAAGCATAAGCATTCTAATCTGTTGACACTGCATTATTTGTGCGTCGGACGTCTGATCATCGATGGGGTGATATTTGTTGACTGCGCTACGATAATGATGAACATGAATCGACATGAATCGATGGGGAGAAATCTGCTGATTTTGCATTAACTGCTCGCTTGGTTATTGATCATCAATGATGGGGTGAAATATGCTGATTTTGCATTTCCCAAGGGAACGGCGATCGCTGGCTTGTGGAGTGTTGCGATTGTTGTGTTTTTGATGTGTGCGTGTCTATGGTAGTTTCATTATAAGATGTTGCGTTAACTCCTCCCTCCTCAAGTGCAAACATCCTCGGTAGCATTACTTTGTATTCGTTTAGGATCAGTATTCCGGGTTGTACTTCTTCGATGTAACTTATGTGGTCGGCGTTGATGCGGGTGCAGTTTGATCGTTTACTATTTATTAAATTACTAATACGACTATTTTTATTTATCTCTACTAAACAGTTTTCATTACAATTTGTTATTTTATTATATTGTTACGAAAAGTAGTTAGTAGCGTATATAATGGAATTAGAATCTTAAGATAAATTGTAATGTAAAAACTGCATACTTAAAATAATGTTACGAAAAGTAGTTAGTAGCGTATATAATGGAATTAGAATCATAAGTGCTATTTAAGTTGCATACTTTTAGGCTAAGACTATTAATGTACCACAAATAAGTGCTAAATTAGAGCAAAGAAAATACTGGGTACTAAAAAAAAAAGTAAGCACTCTCATGACTATTAGATTATTTGAAATTTGAAATGTAACCGCCTGCAAGTTTGAATCATTGTGTACTGGTAAAACAAGTAGTCAAACCAGTTTTTGCGGTTTGCCCGATTTTTGTTAAAGAACATGATTGAACATGTTGTCTATTTTTAGAAGATGACTCATTACATATAAGTATCGTTAGTTGTAAATAAGGGAATAAGGGTACAATTTTCTGGTCTATTCGCGATATTTCTGTCTAGCTTATGATTGAGTATAAATAGATGCGTTAAGCCGAAGTATTAGGATTAGTTGTTTGGAATTTAACCAGTGCAGTTGTAAAAGTTCTTGCTTGCAGAATTATTGTAAAGTACAAGTATTATAAGTGTTTTTGTGTACAATTAAAGTAATCACCAATATAGATTGTGAACTTGTGTTAATTTTATTGTTTGAATTAAAGTTGTTATTATTAAATTAATTAACTTGTGTTGTGTTTTAATTGCAAAATCCATTACGAACTCGAAAGCCTGAATTTCGTAACAATTGGTGTCAGAAGTGGGATTTTGCAAATCGCGAGACATTAAAATTTACCAAATCGTGTAAATTGAGAGACAATAAAATTTTACAAATAGTGGAACAGTAAATTATTTGGTGATTTTTGAAACTTTGAGACAGTAAACAAATTTAGTGAAATTTTACAAATCGATCAACAGTAAATAATAAAATGGAAAGTGCAGTGAACATTAAATCCTATAGTTCCCAGGAGCTTAAAGAAGAGCTTGGACGGCGAGGTCTAAGTACTGCAGGAAATAAGCAAGAGCTATTTCTCCGTTTACAACAAGTCGTTAAAGCAGAAAAACAGCAGGCTGGTGAACCGTTTTCAATTGAGACGGAGTTAGTGGAGCGAAAAACGGCTACTTCGGAAGATAAAGAAGCACCAAACATGGAAGCGATGTTTAATGCTCTAATGCAGCAAATGAATTCAGGTCAGAAACTGAATACCAGATACATCCTGGTGTACTGGTGAAACAAGAAATATAACAGAGCAAAGAAAAAGGAGTACCGCACTGTTCGGCTTCAAGTAGTGAACTGAACTGATGCGTACAGCATTTATTTCAATATGTGTTTATGTGATATACATATATTCAATAGAGCTTTTTTGAAGCGCAAGAGACTAAGATTAAGATGGGTTAACACTATAGAACTTCACGGGTTTTGCGATTCATCTGAATTTGCTTATGCAGCTGTAATATATCCCTACCAAAGGAACGGTACAAAGCATTCGCCACGACCGTATCTAATAATATCAAAAACAAAGGTCGCACCAATAAAATCGAAGCAAACAATTCCTAGATTAGAATTGTGCGGCGCCTTGCTACTTGCGATATTAATGGCAAAGGTAATAAAAAGCTTCCGTATTCCAAATATTACAACACACACATGGACAGACTCGAAAATCGTACTTTCATGAATCAAAGCAGAACCATACCGATTCAAAACATTTGTGGCAAACAGAGTATCTGAGGATCATGGTCTCACGAGCCTATCAACATGGAATTATATCAAATCAACCGAAAACCCAGCTGATCGTGCGTCAAGGGCCGTAGAACCTTAAAACCTAGGCAAACATCAATTATGGTGGAATGGGCCAAGTTGGCTAACAAGCAATCTAAAGGACTGGCCAACTCATAAGGTAGAAATAGCACCTGAAGACATTCCAGATAAAAAAAACTAGTGGCAGTATCTAGAACAACAAGAGTAATAAGCATAAAAGACGTCTTTGATGAGCTATACGTGAAATATTCAAATTTAAAGAAAATTCAGAGAATAGTGTCATACTGCAAACGCTTCATCAACAAGCTAAAGCTAGTGAAATACGAACCAAATAACCCAATTTCATCACAAAAAATAAAGAGGCGCTCACTCACTTAATCAAACATGCACAGGAAAGTCAATACAGAAATGAAATTCGAGACCTAAAAAACAACAAACCGAGACTGTAAAAGTAAATTGCTGTCAATTTCACAATTTTTAAAGAACGATTTGTTAAGAGTTGGCGGACGATTACACAATTCAACCGCTTGGTCATATGATGAAAAACATTCAATAATTCTTCCTCAATCACATCCAATTATAAACCTAATAATTCAAGAAGGTCATACATCAACAACATGTTGGTAGCCAGTTAACACTAGCCCACATCAGGACAAAATATTGATTCATAAATGGAAGAAATTTGGTAAGACAACAAATAGCAAAATGTTTAAGATGTCATCGATTTACCAAAAGCATTAAAAATCAATTAATGGGAAATCTCCCAGAAGTAAGATTAACTCCCGCCAGGCCATTCCTAAAGTCAGGTGTCGATTACGCTGGACCATTCAGTGTGAGAGTATCAAAAGGTAGAGGTAATAAATCATACAAAGGCTACCTAGCGATTTTTGTCTGTATGGCAACAAAAGCTGTCCACATTGAGGTAGTCAGCGATCTAACTACGGAAGCCTTCAAAGCAGCTTATAAACGCTTCATATGCACGGACATTTTTAGCGACAATGGTACAAACTTTGTGGGCGCAAGCAAGGTGATTAAATCAAAAACATTGCAGACAGTAGAACAAATTGCTTCAATCTCAATCGCCGAACACGGAACAAAATAGCATTTTATACCGCCAGGAGCACCTCATTTCGGTGGATTGGCCGCTGTAAAATCTGTAAAAACCCATCTAAAAAGAGCGATAGGCGAAGCAACTTTAACATTTGAAGAGCTAACCACGTAACCTGTCAAATAGAGGCCTGTCTTAACTCAATATCAACAATGACCAACGATCCAAGTGATCCAACCTTTTTAACCCCTGGTAATTTTTTAATTGGAGAAACCTTAATAACGCAACCAGAAGAAAAAATAAATTCATTAACAAGATGGAAATTAATCCTAAAGATGAAAGAAGACTTTTGGAAGAAAGGTTTCACAAGAATATTTACATCAACTGCAACAACGGACAATTAGTGCTTTTCGTGACAATAATATTCCACCATAAAGATGGATAACTGGACGAATTATAGAAGTTCACCCAGGGACGGACAAAATTGTTCGTGTCGCACACCTCCGCGGTCCGGAAGGGTCCTTATAAAAATTACAAACCAACTACCACTACCAATTCAACGTGCCAAAAAAGAACAATGCACACACTCGGCTACCATACTGACTACAGTATTGTCAACCACTGTTAGCCAGAAATCCAACCACAAGAAACATAATATGATTGAGGAACCCTTACACGAAGAAAGAAAACGATCAAGAATTTGGATGCGAAATCTAGCAGTGGATGAGGTAAAAAAGGCTGCAGAAAAAATGAAGACCATTCCCCAACCTAAACCCAACAAAGGGAAAATAAGACCCTGTTTTCAATCAAGGCTACTGTTGTACACCATGATCCCATTACCATGATCCAATTATTTGGAATTCTCGACCAAGAGGATGCACAACAATACAATGATGAAAACAAACTTTGTGGGCGCAAGCAAGGTGATTAAATCAAAAACATTGCAGACAGTAGAACAAATTGCTTCAATCTCAATCGCCGAACACGGAACAAAATAGCATTTTATACCGCCAGGAGCACCTCATTTCGGTGGATTGGCCGCTGTAAAGTCTGTAAAAACCCATCTAAAAAGAGCGATAGGCGAAGCAACTTTAACATTTGAAGAGCTAACCACGTAACCTGTCAAATAGAGGCCTGTCTTAACTCAATATCAACAATGACCAACGATCCAAGTGATCTAAGATTAAGATGGGTTAACACTATAGAACTTCACGGGTTTTGCGATTCATCTGAATTGGCTTATGCAGCTGTAATATATCCCTACCAAAGGAACGGTACAAAGCATTCGCCACGACCGTATCTAATAATATCAAAAACAAAGGTCGCACCAATAAAATCGAAGCAAACAATTCCTAGATTAGAATTGTGCGGCGCCTTGCTACTTGCGATATTAATGGCAAAGGTAATAAAAAGCTTCCGTATTCCAAATATTACAACACACACATGGACAGACTCGAAAATCGTACTTTCATGAATCAAAGCAGAACCATACCGATTCAAAACATTTGTGGCAAACAGAGTATCTGAGGATCATGGTCTCACGAGCCTATCAACATGGAATTATATCAAATCAACCGAAAACCCAGCTGATCGTGCGTCAAGGGCCGTAGAACCTTAAAACCTAGGCAAACATCAATTATGGTGGAATGGGCCAAGTTGGCTAACAAGCAATCTAAAGGACTGGCCAACTCATAAGGTAGAAATAGCACCTGAAGACATTCCAGATAAAAAAAACTAGTGGCAGTATCTAGAACAACAAGAGTAATAAGCATAAAAGACGTCTTTGATGAGCTATACGTGAAATATTCAAATTTAAAGAAAATTCAGAGAATAGTGTCATACTGCAAACGCTTCATCAACAAGCTAAAGCTAGTGAAATACGAACCAAATAACCCAATTTCATCACAAAAAATAAAGAGGCGCTCACTCACTTAATCAAACATGCACAGGAAAGTCAATACAGAAATGAAATTCGAGACCTAAAAAACAACAAACCGAGACTGTAAAAGTAAATTGCTGTCAATTTCACAATTTTTAAAGAACGATTTGTTAAGAGTTGGCGGACGATTACACAATTCAACCGCTTGGTCATATGATGAAAAACATTCAATAATTCTTCCACAATCACATCCAATTATAAACCTAATAATTCAAGAAGGTCATACATCAACAACATGTTGGTAGCCAGTTAACACTAGCCCACATCAGGACAAAATATTGATTCATAAATGGAAGAAATTTGGTAAGACAACAAATAGCAAAATGTTTAAGATGTCATCGATTTACCAAAAGCATTAAAAATCAATTAATGGGAAATCTCCCAGAAGTAAGATTAACTCCCGCCAGGCCATTCCTAAAGTCAGGTGTCGATTACGCTGGACCATTCAGTGTGAGAGTATCAAAAGGTAGAGGTAATAAATCATACAAAGGCTACCTAGCGATTTTTGTCTGTATGGCAACAAAAGCTGTCCACATTGAGGTAGTCAGCGATCTAACTACGGAAGCCTTCAAAGCAGCTTATAAACGCTTCATATGCACGGACATTTTTAGCGACAATGGTACAAACTTTGTGGGCGCAAGCAAGGTGATTAAATCAAAAACATTGCAGACAGTAGAACAAATTGCTTCAATCTCAATCGCCGAACACGAAACAAAATAGCATTTTATACCGCCAGGAGCACCTCATTTCGGTGGATTGGCCGCTGTAAAATCTGTAAAAACCCATCTAAAAAGAGCGATAGGCGAAGCAACTTTAACATTTGAAGAGCTAACCACGTAACCTGTCAAATAGAGGCCTGTCTTAACTCAATATCAACAATGACCAACGATCCAAGTGATCCAACCTTTTTAACCCCTGGTAATTTTTTAATTGGAGAAACCTTAATAACGCAACCAGAAGAAAAAATAAATTCATTAACAAGATGGAAATTAATCCTAAAGATGAAAGAAGACTTTTGGAAGAAAGGTTTCACAAGAATATTTACATCAACTGCAACAACGGACAATTAGTGCTTTTCGTGACAATAATATTCCACCATAAAGATGGATAACTGGACGAATTATAGAAGTTCACCCAGGGACGGACAAAATTGTTCGTGTCGCACACCTCCGCGGTCCGGAAGGGTCCTTATAAAAATTACAAACCAACTACCACTACCAATTCAACGTGCCAAAAAAGAACAATGCACACACTCGGCTACCATACTGACTACAGTATTGTCAACCACTGTTAGCCAGAAATCCAACCACAAGAAACATAATATGATTGAGGAACCCTTACACGAAGAAAGAAAACGATCAAGAATTTGGATGCGAAATCTAGCAGTGGATGAGGTAAAAAAGGCTGCAGAAAAAATGAAGACCATTCCCCAACCTAAACCCAACAAAGGGAAAATAAGACCCTGTTTTCAATCAAGGCTACTGTTGTACACCATGATCCCATTACCATGATCCAATTATTTGGAATTCTCGACCAAGAGGATGCACAACAATACAATGATGAAAACAAACTTTGTGGGCGCAAGCAAGGTGATTAAATCAAAAACATTGCAGACAGTAGAACAAATTGCTTCAATCTCAATCGCCGAACACGGAACAAAATAGCATTTTATACCGCCAGGAGCACCTCATTTCGGTGGATTGGCCGCTGTAAAATCTGTAAAAACCCATCTAAAAAGAGCGATAGGCGAAGCAACTTTAACATTTGAAGAGCTAACCACGTAACCTGTCAAATAGAGGCCTGTCTTAACTCAATATCAACAATGACCAGCGATCCAAGTGATCCAACCATTTTAACCCCTGGTAATTTTTTAATTGGAGAAACCTTAATAACGCAACCAGAAGAAAAAATAAATTCATTAACAAGATGGAAATTAATCCTAAAGATGAAAGAAGACTTTTGGAAGAAAGGTTTCACAAGAATATTTACATCAACTGCAACAACGGACAATTAGTGCTTTTCGTGACAATAATATTCCACCATAAAGATGGATAACTGGACGAATTATAGAAGTTCACCCAGGGACGGACAAAATTGTTCGTGTCGCACACCTCCGCGGTCCGGAAGGGTCCTTATAAAAATTACAAACCAACTACCACTACCAATTCAACGTGCCAAAAAAGAACAATGCACACACTCGGCTACCATACTGACTACAGTATTGTCAACCACTGTTAGCCAGAAATCCAACCACAAGAAACATAATATGATTGAGGAACCCTTACACGAAGAAAGAAAACGATCAAGAATTTGGATGCGAAATCTAGCAGTGGATGAGGTAAAAAAGGCTGCAGAAAAAATGAAGACCATTCCCCAACCTAAACCCAACAAAGGGAAAATAAGACCCTGTTTCAATCAAGGCTACTGTTGTACACCATGATCCCATTACCATGATCCAATTATTTGGAATTCTCGACCAAGAGGATGCACAACAATACAATGATGAAAGCACTTCCATAAACAATAATGAACAACACATTTACAAATTGCTGAAAAACCAAATAACAATAACCGAAGCAACAGTGAACATTATAAAAAAAAGACTGGATAGCGGTAAACAACCACCTCGAAACAATTGAGAAACAAACAATATTAATGTTCAACTTCATTCAAAGGAATGAGCATGAGAATACAAAAGTTCAAAAGTTTATGGCTCTATGGATACATCTATCCATAGTAATGACAACATTTGCAGCAACGCAACAACAACTAATTGATGTCATCACTGATAGTAAAATAAACACATTTATCCTTAAGCCCGATCAACTCAAGACCGAACTACAAAAAATACACGAATTCATCCCAGCTGATGCCACCATATATAGAGAAAACAACATGATAACGATGTACCAACTGATAACAGCCAAGGTTGGACAGACAAAAAATACATTAATCAAACAAACTCAAGATACCCTTACTAAACAACAAAGTATGGTTCCCTTGCCACGTCGCTTCATAGCCGCCCCGGAGGATGTTCCGACACATAGTGAACATAAAACATAAGCACCAAAGCATAAGCATTCTAATCTGTTGACACTGCATTATTTGTGCGTCGGACGTCTGATCATCGATGGGGTGATATTTGCTGACTGCGCAACGATAATTATGAACATGAATCGACATGAATCGATGGGGAGAAATCTGCTGATTTTGCATTAACTGCTCGCTTGGTTATTGATCATCAATGATGGGGTGAAATATGCTGATTTTGCATTTCCCAAGGAAACGGCGATCGCTGGCTTGTGGAGTGTTGCGATTGTTGTGTTTTTGATGTGTGCGTGTCTATGGTAGTTTCATTATAAGATGTTGCGTTAACTCCTCCCTCCTCAAGTGCAAACATCCTCGGTAGCATTACTTTGTATTCGTTTGGGATCAGTATTCCGGGTTGTACTTCTTCGATGTAACTTATGTGGTCGGCGTTGATGCGGGTGCAGTTTGATCGTTTACTATTTATTAAATTACTAATACGACTATTTTTATTTATCTCTACTAAACAGTTTTCATTACAATTTGTTATTTTATTATATTGTTACGAAAAGTAGTTAGTAGCGTATATAATGGAATTAGAATCATAAGTGCTATTTAAGTTGCATACTTTTAGGCTAAGACTATTAATGTACCACAAATAAGTGCTAAATTAGAGCAAAGAAAATACTGGGTACTAAAAAAAAAGTAAGCACTCTCATGACTATTAGATTATTTGAAATTTGAAATGTAACCGCCTGCAAGTTTGAATCATTGTGTACTGGTAAAACAAGTAGTCAAACCAGTTTTTGCGGTTTGCCCGATTTTTGTTAAAGAACATGATTGAACATGTTGTCTATTTTTAGAAGATGACTCATTACATATAAGTATCGTTAGTTGTAAATAAGGGAATAAGGGTACAATTTTCTGGTCTATTCGCGATATTTCTGTCTAGCTTATGATTGAGTATAAATAGATGCGTTAAGCCGAAGTATTAGGATTAGTTGTTTGGAATTTAACCAGTGCAGTTGTAAAAGTTCTTGCTTGCAGAATTATTGTAAAGTACAAGTATTATAAGTGTTTTTGTGTACAATTAAAGTAATCACCAATATAGATTGTGAACTTGTGTTAATTTTATTGTTTGAATTTAAGTTGTTATTATTAAATTAATTAACTTGTGTTGTGTTTTAATTGCAAAATCCATTACGAACTCGAAAGCCTGAATTTCGTAACAATTGGTGTCAGAAGTGGGATTTTGCAAATCGTGAGACATTAAAATATACCAAATCGTGTAAATTGAGAGACAATAAAATTTTACAAATAGTGGAACAGTAAATTATTTGGTGATATTTGAAACTTTGAGACAGTAAACAAATTTAGTGAAATTTTACAAATCGATCAACAGTAAATAATAAAATGGAAAGTGCAGTGAACATTAAATCCTATAGTTCCCAGGAGCTTAAAGAAGAGCTTGGACGGCGAGGTCTAAGTACTGCAGGAAATAAGCAAGAGCTATTCCTCCGTTTACAACAAGTCGTTAAAGCAGAAAAACAGCAGGCTGGTGAACCGTTTTCAATTGAGACGGAGTTAGTGGAGCGAAAAACGGCTACTTCGGAAGATAAAGAAGCACCAAACATGGAAGCGATGTTTAATGCTCTAATGCAGCAAATGAAGCAGCAAAGTGAACAAATTAAGCAGCAAAGTGAGCAATCGCAGCAACAGAGTCAGGAGAATAAAAAGATGAATCTAGAATTGAGTTCCAAGTTAAATGAGAAGTTGGAACAACAAACTCAAGGTCTGAAGAAAGATTTCAATTTTCAAATTAGTGACAAGTTTGAACAGCAAAGCGAAAAGATTAAGAAAGAATTGGATCAGCAGTTAAATTCTAAACTAACCGTTAAGTTTGAACAGCAAATTCAACAATCGCAGAAACAAAGCCATGAACTGAAGCAGGAATTAAATTCCAAATTCGACCAGCAAAATCAAAAGCTGGATGTAATTCAATTAAAGTTAAGAGGAGAAATGAGTGGAATTCAAACATCGCTTAAAGGTGAGATAAATGGAATTCATGAAGAAATGAGTGGCTTGGAAGGAAGAATTAAAGAGTTTGAGACCCGGTTGGATAGTCCTATCCAATTTGTCAGGGAAAGCCCTCAACAAAACAGTACCAGAGTAATTCCAGAATTTTCTAGCAACCACAAAGGAATATTGAAGCCTCCTGCGTTCGATGGCGACACAGCTTTTGCAAATTTCAAAGTCCAGTTCACAGCTGCTGTACAACACAATGGGGTGCAGAAGAACAGCTAAATTCTCTGATCCTAGCGTTGAGGGGCAAGGCAGCAGACGTATTGCAAATGATTCCAAATGCTGAGATGAGTTCTGGAAGAATCTTGAAAGAGTTGGACTTGCGCTATGGACAGTCTCACACACAGGAGCTAAGCAAAATACAGCTCCAGATGAAGAAACAACAGCGAGGAGAACGACTTCAAGAACTAGAACGGGAAATAACTAAGCTAGCGCGACAAGCCTATTGTGGGGTTCCGGCCGGTATCTTGGACGGTTTGGCAGTGGATGCGTTCATCAATGCTATTCGAGATGAACAGTTGAGGCTTCACTTGAGGACAACAGCCAGAGGAATGTCGATGAATGAAGTGTTGACATCGGCTTTGGAATACGAAGCAGCTAGAGCCAGTTTGTCTACTGAGTTGGTTAGATTGCGCAAGCTGGAAACAGAGGACATTACACAAATAAAAGCCCTTATAAAAGAGGAAATCCGAAAAACAAAAACTGGAAGCCCTCAGAACGACGGAAACCCAACATCTAATTCTCGTCCAAAATGTTTTAGATGTCAGAAACCTGGACATTTCATCCGCGACTGCAAGGAACCAAGATCGGTACAAACTACAATACTGCCAGTGAATCGTGTCAAGAGGCCTGAACATTTACGGCAGATAGGCGCATCACAGATGAATGAGGTACAGCAGCCAGCTTACCTCGTAGCTTCAAATCAGGAAAACTAAGTTACACCAGCTTTACGGGGCGTAAGCTGGTGAAGAGGGGAGACAGCCCCAAAGTCACGGTGAACATTGCCAAACTTGGAAAGGACAGCAACAGCTTGGTTGTTAGTGGTGTGTTAGAAGGAAAACAATGCACGTTTACCTTGGAAACAGGAGCTTCCAGATCAGTTGTAAATCCGAAAGTGGTGTCTAAAGGCCAAGTAGAAAAAGTATTTCGTTACAATTTGAGGACAGCGACAGGTGAAGTTGCAGCAATAAAAGGAGAGTGCTCCTGTAGTGTCATGTTTGGAGGAATACGGTTATCTCATTGCTTTATTGTTGCCAGCATTACAGATGAATGCATATTGGGCTTGGATTTCATGGCAGAGCACGAGATGTCCCTTGATCTAAAGAACCACGTGTTAATATGGCGTAATGTGGAAGTACCCCTGCAAATAAACGACAACCAGAGTGGTGGGCTTAGAATTATTACTGAAGAAAAAGTAAAGATACCACCGATGTGTGAGAAAATCATCTATGGCAAGGTGAACGGTGATCTTGGGGACAGTACAGTAGAAAAAGTGGAGCCAACCAAATTCAACAAGAACGGAGTGCTATGCGGAAGAACTTTAGTGAAACTCCAGTCCAAGATACCAGTGAGAATAATGAACGTTAGCCCATTACCGAAAGTAATAAGAGAAGGAACAGTCATTGGCAAGACTCAGGAAGTAAGCTGTATCGCAAACTGTCAACCTGTTAAAGTAAAGAATACGCCACTAGATCTGGAAAGGAAGCAGATAATTCGTTCGCAAGGTAAACATCTTCCAGCAGCACAGCGACAAACAGCAAAAAAGGCCCTAGAGCAATTTGCCGACGTTTTTGCTGTCAGCGACAACGACATGGGTAAAACCGATATAGTGCGACATCGAATCGATACAGAAAATGCTGCTCCAATTCGACAGGCGCCAAGACGATTACCACTTGCTAAGCAACAAGAAGCAGAAACGCTGGTTAAGAAAATGGAACGGGATGGAATTATAGAGAAGTCCAAAAGCCCATGGAGCTCGCCTGTGGTACTTGTTCAAAAGAAAGATGGTTCAATGAGATTTTGTGTGGACTATCGGAAACTGAACGATGTCACCAAGAAGGATAGTTATCCATTACCACGTATAGATGACACGTTGGACACCTTATCGGGAGCCAGAATCTTCAGTACATTGGATCTGAAAAGCGGATACTGGCAGGTAGCAATTCATGACAACGACAAGGAGAAGACAGCATTTACTGCGGGAAACGGCTTGTATCAATTTTCTGTAATGCCGTTTGGTTTATGCAACGCTCCTGCAACGTTCGAGCGGTTGATGGAACATGTTTTGCGAGGCCTTAGCTGGAAGACATGTCTGGTCTATTTGGATGACATCATTGTTTTTGGTCGTACATTCAATGAGCACGTGAATAATCTTCGGCAAGTTCTGGAAACCATAAAAGCTGCAGGATTAAAGTTGAGTCCGCCGAAATGTATCCTTTTCAAAAATGAAGTGAATTATTTGGGACACATTGTATCCAGTCAAGGAGTACGCACGGATCCCAAGAAATTGGAAGCTGTTAATGAATGGCCGGTACCAAAGAATTTACATGAGCTGCGAAGTTTTCTGGGGCTATGCTCCTACTATCGACGGTTTGTGCCTAACTTCGCAGATGTTGCACGAAGTCTTCATCGTCTTACTGAGAAGAACCAAAAGTTCCAATGGTCGAATGAGCACCAAAAATCATTCGAGTTGCTGAAGGGAAAGCTGTGTAGTTCTCCAATTCTGGCGTATCCACAGGCAGGAGAACTCTTCATTCTGGACACTGATGCGAGCAATGCGGAAATAGGAGCGGTTCTATCGCAGAGTCAAGAAGGAAAGGAGCGTGTTATAGCGTACTACAGCCGTTCGCTTTCTAAGCCCGAGAAGAACTACTGCGTGACGCGAAGGGAATTGCTAGCTGTTGTCGATAGCGTCAAGCACTTCCACAAGTACCTATACGGTCAGGAATTCCTTCTTCGAACTGACCATGCAGCACTCAAGTGGCTAATGCAGCTTAGGGAACCAGAGGGTCAAGTGGCCAGATGGATTGAACGACTTCAGGCATACACATTCAGAACAGAGCATCGAAAAGGAATGCTGCACAATAATGCCGACGGGTTATCCAGAAGACCTTGTGCACCCCAATGCAAACACTGTACGAGGCAAGAAAACAAGAAGTGCTCTGAAGTAGTTGCTCAAATAAGACTACAAGTCGAAGATCGCTGGACAAAAGAGCAGCTAAGGGAAGAACAAGTGCGCGATGATTCTATTGCTCCAATATTTCAATGGATGGAGCAAGGTGAAAGACCAGAGTGGCACGAGATTGCAACAGCAAGTCCTACAGTAAAAAGTTACTGGGCTCAATGGCAGTCATTGAGATTGAAAGATGGACTACTGGTAAGGCAATGGGAATCGGCTAATGGTCAAAGCACAAAATCACAGATTGTGCTACCAACGAATCGAGTCAAAGAAGTCCTGCAAGAATTACATAGTGGTACATCAGGAGCGCATTTGGGCGTTAATAAGACGCTAGATAAAGTTAGGAATCGCTTCTATTGGGTCAATTGCCGTAGAGATGTAGAAGACTGGTGTCGTGTGACAGGTGCGCAGCAAGCAAAGGACCGCAACCAAAAACTAGAGGAAAAATGCAACTGTACAATGTTGGATCACCATTTGAGCGGGTGGCAATTGACATAGCTGGTCCATTCCCAGAAACAAGAGATGGAAATCGCTATATACTCGTGTGCATTGATTACTTCAGTAAATGGGCAGAAGCATATTCCATTGCAAACCAGGAAGCTAGCACGGTGGCTAGGGCATTCGTGGACAATTGGATCTGCAGATTTGGAATACCACTGGAATTACATTCCGATCAAGGGCGGAATTTTGAATCGCTAGTCTTTCAAGAGTTGTGTCAAGTACTTAACATCAAGAAAACGAGGACTACTCCGTTACAAACACAGTCAGACGGAATGGTCGAAAGGTTCAACAAGACGCTGGAAGAGCATCTGCGAAAAGAAGTTAATTCCAACCAAGATGAATGGGATCGTTGTATACCGCTGTTTATGATGGGTTATCGTAGTGCTGTCCACAACACAACTAAAAACTCTCCAGCAATGATTGTATTTGGAAAAGAACTTCGTCTACCATGCGACATCAAATTTGGATCACCACCAGTAGAGCCAACAACAAGGGAGAGCTACGTTAGTGATCTAAGACAGAGGATGATCGCTGTTCATGCTGCAGTAAGGAGCAACATAGTGGATGCCAGCAACCGGATGAAAACGCGATATGACTTGCGAGCAAACTGTGGTGGATTTCAGGAAGAAGATTTGGTCTGGCTTTACAATCCCAAGAGAAGAAAAGGTAAATCTCCAAAACTACAGCAGAGTTGGCAAGGACCTTATAAGATCATTAAGAGGATTAATGATGTCGTATATCGGATTCAACAAAGCCCCAGATGTAAAATGAAAGTTGTTCACATTGACAGATTGGCAAGGTACAACATCAGAAGGAGTGCTGAATCTGTTCGGGACGAACAGAATTAAGGTGGGGGTAATATTACGAAAAGTAGTTAGTAGCGTATATAATGGAATTAGAATCTTATGATAAATTGGAATGTAAAAACTGCATACTTAAAATAATGTTACGAAAAGTAGTTAGTAGCGTATATAATGGAATTAACTTTTAGGCTAAGACTATTAATGTACCACAAATAAGTGCTAAATTAGAGCAAAGAAAATACTGGGTACTAAAAAAAAAGTAAGCACTCTCATGACTATTAGATTATTTGAAATTTGAAATGTAACCGCCTGCAAGTTTGAATCATTGTGTACTGGTAAAACAAGTAGTCAAACCAGTTTTTGCGGTTTGCCCGATTTTTGTTAAAGAACATGATTGAACATGTTGTCTATTTTTAGAAGATGACTCATTACATATAAGTATCGTTAGTTGTAAATAAGGGAATAAGGGTACAATTTTCTGGTCTATTCGCGATATTTCTGTCTAGCTTATGATTGAGTATAAATAGATGCGTTAAGCCGAAGTATTAGGATTAGTTGTTTGGAATTTAACCAGTGCAGTTGTAAAAGTTCTTGCTTGCAGAATTATTGTAAAGTACAAGTATTATAAGTGTTTTTGTGTACAATTAAAGTAATCACCAATATAGATTGTGAACTTGTGTTAATTTTATTGTTTTAATTAAAGTTGTTATTATTAAATTAATTAACTTGTGTTGTGTTTTAATTGCAAAATCCATTACGAACTCGAAAGCCTGAATTTCGTAACAATATTCTTTACATTCTGTTTTTATTCCAAATATTCTTATTAGTCTTATTAATTCTTTAGTTCTTAATTTTTCACAAACTTTATTCTTTGTAGTTGGTAAGTTTTAAATATAAATTATTTATGTACCATTTGCGGTAATAGATTCTAATTCCTCTTTAATATTCATATAGGGTATTTCTTTTCATTTCTATGACTTTCTCTACTGCATTTATTTCAAGATTTGAAATTATAAATGAATTTATAATATTTGATTTTTTCTATGTTTATAACCTTCTCTTTTATTAATTTTAATTCAATTTTTATTTTTAAACTTATCTATATTTTTATTTCTTTTGAGATTTTAAATTTTAATTATTTCATAGTTTCTTTCGTTACTTCGTTAATTTTATCAGTGAACTTTTTATTAATAATTACTTGTTTTGTTTTCCAACAAGTTGCTTATATTGTTAATTATTATTATATTTTTTCAAGAGGTGGTTAGTTTGAATAGAAGGGTATGGATTTGGGTTATCTCATGGATTAGGAAAGGACGTAAAGGATGAAATATTCTGTTCGAGTTCTGTTGTTAAATCGTCATATTGTGTCGTGTTAATGATGATGATGATGAGATTTTAACTTCTGATATGGCTTTTATGAACTATTCGACCTGATTGAGTTTTTACTGTCGTCCTGTTGTTTTCTGTCACTATTTCCTTTTTATATCTGGGGGATAATTTTGTACCTATTCTCTTGTTTATTTTTACGAAGATTTCCTGACCTGGGGTGTAGTCTTTAGTGTCTTGTCTTGTTTAGTTATGGTATAGAAGGTCGTGTTCTCGTTTTCATTTTAGTAAATTTACATTTTGCTGTATACATTGTTCTAACTTATCAGGGTCATTGCTATCTCTAATTCCGAAAAATATTTCTAAAGGTTTTTTCTTAACTGTTGAATGACTGTCGAATTATATTCTTGCACTGATTTGAATAGTAAAGCGCTTTACCCACAGGAAAACGAAAACTATAACTCGAAAATAATTAGTATGTACAGATCATAATTCTATGAAAATTATTCGTAAACACAATACAAAGCTATTTTTATTTAAAAAGTCAATTAAAAGTACATTTAATTTTGTCGGAAAATCGAATTTTAATTTTTTCGGTCAGAAAATTAAAAATATTTTTTCAATTTTTCGTCAGAAAAAATATACGAAAAAATTATTCGTTCTGTTTTTCTGTAATAAAAGTGAAATTTAAATGACAACACTAAATAATTTACGTAGTACCAACTTTCAGCAGAAAAAAATTGTAAATAAAAAATAAAATGAAAAATTAACAGAACCTCAAAAAAAAATAGCGATGGAGTAAATTGAAGTTAGAAAAATTAAAAATATTAAAAAAGAGGCGGACGTATTAAAGAAAAAAGAGCTGAGAACTTTCGATGAAAAATTGATAAATGAAGTCGAAGCACATGAATTACTATATAATAAAACAAAATCATATAAAGATAAATATAAAAAAACAGCGGCTTGGATAGAAATTGCCAAGACTTTACAGAAACCTGGTAAGCCCTTTTCCACTCATATTTAAAAGTATACTTCAAGTCAAACAAATAATGTTTTATTAATTAAAATTCAGTTGATGTGTGCCAAAAAAATGGACCAATCTCAGGGATTCGTTTAGGTTCTATTTCAAAAACGAAAAAAACATACCAAGCGGTTCTGGATCCGAGAACAAAATTATTAAATGGAGTCATTTTGACAATTTAAGATTTCTAGTTCCCTACACCAAAGTGCCCGACGAGTAAGCTTTTGTATACACATACACATTTTAATAAATTTAATTAAATTAATTTTATTTTAGTGATTGTGGAAATTATTCTATCGACTGCCAAAACTATTCAATCACGGATTGCGATGTGTCGATAGTGGATGCTAGGGACGAAGATACATTACCAGCTTCTAGCACTGCTACTACCACGAGTGGCGATATTGGAGAATTTATAGAACCGCCTAGAAGTTAATTCGCTCGAAAGAAGAAAAATGATATCAACAATGACGTATTAATCAATAAAATACTAAAATCAGTTGAAATTATTTCACAACCAGCTCCACAAATACAAGCTCCGTCATATCCAATGAAGACTTTCCTTACATCGCTCGCTGAATTGACGAATGGGTTCAATATTCAGCAACAAATTGAATTTCAAATTGGATGTTTGGAACTGGTTAAACAAATTGACCTGAAGCAAGTTAATAATCGACCTGAAGCAAATTAATAGTCAGAAGACTGTATACGATTTTATTTTTTTATTGAAATATTTATTTGATATTGTATTAAAATCTTTATTTATTTTATTTTTATTGAAATAAAACATAGTAAAATTAATTCTTCGAGTCTGAGAATTAATAAAAATAACAGATTAAATCATATCATGTTGAAAAGCAACATCCTCTTCGTTTAAGCACCACTCGGCAAATATTTCGCGAACCTCGTATGCAAAAGAAGCCGGTTTGCATTCGTTTTCCATATCAGGATCTGGAAAAGCTTCTGAAATTTTTTCTGAATCTGTTATATCTAGAAAAAATTCGGGTTTGCTCATGCGACATCTCAAAAAATTATGCAAAATGCAACAGGATAGAACCAATTGCTTGGCAAATGGCACTTGAATTTCCAGTAACTTGAGTAAAATCCTCCATGTATGGCAAAGAATGCCAAAGGCATTCTCAGCTATTTGTCGAGCTCTAGATAACTTATAATACATAAAATATTAAAAATTGTCAAATAATTATGAAAACAATCTGACCTGTAGTTCAATAATCGCTGTTTTATGGAGAGTTTTTGACCTGGATAAGGTGTCAGCAAATTCAATTCCTTCATCGCCAACTAAAACATGAGGCACAGGCAAACTATTAGTGCCTGGCAGGCATGCGTCTTCGGAGCATTTAGGTGCTTAGGGTTTTTTATCCATGCTTTACCGTAATTACAATTTGAAAATACAGCAGAATCGCTGTTGGAACCATACGATCCAATGTTGACCATTATAAATTTATATTGGGCACCTACCACTGCCATCAAACCGATCGAAAAAGTTTTTTTATAATTATAATAGAGACTTCCACTATTACGGGGAGAAAACATTTGTATGTGTTTGCCATCAACGGCACCGAGACAATTTGGGAAGTTCCAACGACTATAAAAATCTTCTGTTATATGTTGCCAATTTGAATTTGTTGGTTGTGGTAACATTATGATCTTTAGTTTTTTATTTATCGCTATTATTGTTTGAACAATGCATCGTCTTACGGTTGTTACTCCCATAGGGAAACGTAGTGCCAAATCAGTGAAACTAGCTCCTGTCGCCAAGAATCTAATATAAATAAATGTATATACATACGCTTAAATAAATCAAACATTGTATAAACTGTGTAATTATTTACCTTAACGTAATGACCAATTTTTCTTCAGACGAAATTGTGTCTTTTCTAAAATTTGACCTTCGCGGCGTAATTATTTGATGAATTTTTTGCAGAACAAACTCAAATTCTGTTTTATTCATCCTAAAGTACTGATAGAACTTGGGTGGGTATAATTCTAGTTGCTTTATTAAATTATAGTACTCTCCATTAGATTTTCGAAGGCGATTTATTGGATGTACTTGGTACTTTGTCCGGGCTTTTTTATATTTCCGTGCCAAAAAATATAGAACACAACACTAAATAATTTTTTTTTTTTATTATTATAATTATTAACAACACAGGATAGTTATTATAACTTTTTAAACAAATTTAAATAAAATTTAATATACAGAAACCGATGTATAACCTTCTTACCACGAGTACAATACGTATTTTGACATTTAAGTTTAAACAAAATTAGTTTTTCGGTTTAGGTTGGGTAATGGGTAAGGCAATACGAAAAAATGCTAAAATGTGCAACTTTTTCGTAAATATCATTTTTCGTTTTCATGTGGGTAAAGCGCTTAACTCTTCGAATGTCATATTTGTGTTATCGGACTTAAGGCATCTCATTATTTCTGAGAGTGTTGAATGAAATCGTTCAACTTGGCCGTTGGTAGTGCTAGTGTAAGGGGGTGTAGAATAGACTTCTATATTCATTTGGTTTTTCAATAGCGATGAAATAGAGGCAGAGTTTAGGGATTTTTCATTATTAATAACTATAAACTTTGTACCAAAAATATTGGGTCTTTAATGAGTTCTATTGCTCTAGACGGAATAATTTTTACTTGTGCGTACTTAGAAAATTTGTCAACGGAGGTAAGGATAATTTTTTTTTCAGTAGTGTAAACATCAATGTGTACGATTTCTCCAGGATATTGAGGAATGGGGGTGACTTGAATTTGTGGATTTGGTGGGTGTCTCTCATATTTCTGTTCGCAGCAAGTCAAACATTGTTTCACTATCTTTGAATGCATGCTGGAAAAATAGAAATATTTAAGGATTTGCGTTTTGTTTTCAAGGCTGTTTATATGTGCTTGCTGGTGTTCCTTGAGAATTATCTGTTCTTGTTCGGTTTCGCATGGTATGTCTTTTACTAGGGTTTGTGTAAAGCGTATTTTAAGGTCTTTGAAGTGGAGTGGGTAAATTTCTTGAATTTTACCCATAAGCTTTCTGTCGTGTACAGTCCGTTGTTAAGTGCTGGATTCATATGTCGTTTAAATTTTTTTATTATGTCCTGCGTTGAGTAGTCTGGTTTGGTGACTGTGTGTCTGTGGTAAGTGGGAAAAGGGATTTCAAATTTGTAGTTACTTTCATTTCCGAACAGAAGGAATATTTGATTTTTGAAGGCGTTGATCGGAGCTTCTGTGGCTGTGGGTTATGCGGGGAACTTGCATCACTGTTGCAAGTTGTTGTAAGGGTATTTATTTCAGATTTAGGTGGTCTTGATAATGCGTCAGCGACTACGTTCGTTTTGCCTGGTTTGTATTTCAATTCGTAATTGTATTTTTCTAATATACATTTCCACCTTTTCATTTTTCCGTTGTGGTTTTTATTACTTAATGCGAAAGTAAGGGGTTGGTGATCAGTGAAGATTAAAACTTTGGCTGATCCGAAAAAATAATTTCTAAGCGTGTTTAATGCCCAGATTATTGCCAACATTTCTCTTTCAGTGGCGGCATAGCTTTCCTCCGTTTTGTTCAGTGATCTGGATATGTATATAATTGGTTTGCCTGTTTGCTCTAGGACAGCTCCTAATGCGTAGTTCAATGCGTCTGTAGTGAGATGAAATTCTTTTTTGAAATCCGGACATGCTAGTGTAACTTCCTCTGATGCTAGTGTGTTCTTTATCTTGTTAAAGGCTTTTAATGCGTTTTTATCAAATACCACTGGCTTTTTGCTTGAGGCATTTTTGGACACTCGTCCATCCTCCCCTCTCAAAGGCGAGGTCAGAGGTTTTGCTAATTTAGCGTAATCTCTGATGAAGCGTCCATAATAGCCTGATAAGCTAAGAAAAGATCATAGATCTTTTAGCGTCTTTGGACATGGAAATTCTTGAATAGCTTTAACTTTGGAAGGGTTTGATTTTATTCCCTCTATTGATATAATGAAGCCTAAGAATTTGACTTCTTCTTTGAAGAATTCGCACTTGTCTAGCTGTACTTTCATATTGGCATCCTCGAAAGTTCCGAAGATTTTTTCCAGATTCTCTTGGTGGCTCTGTTCGTCTATACCGAATACTATAATGTCGATATAGACATAACATAGTTTTCCTATGTGGTCACGAAGTATGTCGTCAAGTGCTCGCTGAAAGATAGCTGGTGCATTTTTCAAGCCAAATGGGAGTCTTGTGAACTCATATTTCCCATTATTTATTGAGAATGCTGTCTTTTCTATATCGGATACCTTCAAGGGGATCTGATGAAAACCACTTTTCAGATCAAGTACAGAAAAATATTTACTATTTCCTAATTGAGAAATTATCTCATTTATTTCTGGTATCGGATATTTGTCTGCTATTGTCATTGTGTTCAGTTTTCGGTAGTCGATCACGAGTCTGTATTTTTTTGTCCGGAAGCGTCCAATTTTTTTGGTACAACCCAAACAGGAGAGTTGAATGCTGATCTGGATGGTCTAATGATTCGTCGTTTAGTAGGTTTATATTTCTTTTGTTACAAAGTCTCTCATTGCTAAAGGGTATGGGTAGTATTTGGTGTAAACGGGAGTATCGGAAGATGTTGTAATTTCTCCGACTACGGTAGTGGTGTATGTAAGTTTTTCGTCCGGTTCTGAAAAAAGTGGTGGGTATTTTCTTGTGAGTTATTTTATGTTCATATGTTCTGTTCTTACGTCAATCTTGTTAACTGTGGGTGAAAGTTGTTGTTTTAACTTTTAGTTTGTTACCGATAATAAGAGTATCATCGTGGATGTTTATGATGGCTATCGTTACCAAGGATGCCATGGAAGGATTTTAATGTGGGAAGGAGAAAGAATTTTAGATTTGTTTCTTTACTTCCGAAAAGGCCAACTAGAGTGTGGTGTGTGGTTTCTATTTGATCAGCTATTGAATTTGCGAAAAAGGGTTTCTTATTGGGAAGTGGTTTTGAGACAAACTGTGGTTGGATATAGTTTTTGCTTGATCCGGTATCTAATTATATTTTAAGTATATCTCCGTTCTTCGTCTTGCACTCTATGTACGGCAACGAAGAACAGGTCATCCTAAAAAATGAACGTCGGTGAAGTCGACTTGGTTTTGCTCTTCCTCTAAATGGTCATTTTCTTCAAAGTCCACTGTTGCATCGTATTCCTGCATAGTTGGATCCCATTCTTGGTTGTAATCCTGTAGTTGCTCCATTTCTCGAGTATCGGTGTTAATGTGGAAATTCCTTTGGAATGTGTTTGGGATCTGCTGAGAAAAGTTTGACGGTCTCTTCTCTGCTGATCTATTGGGATTTGGTCTGTTCATGTAATTGATCGTTCTGGACTGCATGGATCGATCAACATCCATAGGTTCCGGTTTTGGTAATGGCTTTGGATCAGTTGGTCGAGAGGGTATAAAGTTATTTTGGTACTGTGGAGAAGGCTGGAAAGATTGTCTGTTCCAGTTTGATTGAGGGAATGGTTGATTTTGGTAGTAGTTTCATGGTGGTATTGTGGTATATTGAGTAAAGTGTGGTCTCTGATAATTTGAGAGGAAACGTGTATTTATAGGCATGTTTCTCTGCAAGTTTGGTTTAGTTTGGACTGGGGGTGGTTGTCGATTATCTCTTCGGTGGGGCGAGAAGTTTGTTTGGTTTTCGAGGATCTCGCATAAATGTAGTGCATGTGGGAGATTTTTTGGTTCCCTAACTCCTAGAAGTCTTGGTAAATCTCCATTGAGACCATTTATGAATGCGTCTCTGGACTTTTCTCTGTAAATTTGTGTGAGAAGTATGATGGAATCTGCGCTTTCTTCCATACAGGAAACTTTATTTAATATTAAGGAAAGGTGGGAATATACTGTCTGATAAAATTCGCGAAATGGTAGTCGACCTTGAACTAAACTACACAATTGGTATTCAAGAGTTTTAAGATCTCTTTTGTCGGCATAGTGCCATGCTAAACAAGAACGGATTGCTACCCAGTTTAGTGGAATGTTGTATGATTCCAAAACCTCATCTGCATGTCCTACTATTTTGTTGCGTATGGCCATAAGGATTCCAAAATATTTTGGAGTTCCTTGGGATTGCCCATAGTATGCTAAATGTCTCTCTACACTTTTTTTATCACGAGCTAAATTCATTAGGATTTCCTGAAAATTCCCTTTTTGCTCTGGCTATTTCGGGAACGCGGTCTGAATCTGTACCTCGGTGTGTTGTCATAGGTTTGTCTGTTAAATTAAGGAATTCGTGGTGGTCGCTTTGTCTACTAACTTAGCACCTTCACTTTTGAAAACTTTTTTCACCATTCTAAGAATGGTATCCTCTATAGATGACATTGTTATTTGGTTCGTATTCGTCGAGTTGTTAGGTTGAGGGATGTTGAGGACAGGAGGTCTATTAAATCTTCGTTCATCATTTTTAATTTTTGTCACTTATTATTAAATTTTCAAAATAATGTTATCTTTGTTTTGTTTTACCAGAGGAAACAATTTTTTTATTTAATATTTAATATGAATAGTAATTAGTATATCAAATCCAAAAAAAATAAGTTGCTAATAAAATATTCAAGAATTATTTCTGTATGTGTTATAATGTAATATAATAATTTTTAATAACTTACAATAAAATATACTTTTGAATCATATTTGTTTGGTTGTGGTGACGGTGAGGAAGATTCCGTTTTTTCCTAGATCCGATCCTTCGATGTTCCTTGGTGACTCCGGGTCCTCTTTCCGCATAGGATGTTTTGTCCACTGACTACAACACTTTCCACAACAAAATTAGCTTGTCCGAAAGTTTTTTCCGCGAACTGCACTTAATTATTTTTGTGTCACACGCGCAGCAATTGTATTATTGCAGTTACTATTCGAATTTCTACTTAATGCAATTTTTTTGAAACCGAAATTAATAATATGCAGGCGGAGCTTCTTGAGGTCCTCAGTGATGCACTTGAGCTACTTTAGGTCCAGGCAATCACTTAATGCAAAATTATTGTTATCGGTCCCTCTTCGGGCGCCATTTAAATCTTTTAGTTGTAAATTGAAAAAAATATATTTTCTTGACCACTTGGTCTTTATTAAAAGAGAATCAAAGTAAGACTAAATTACAGTGAGCTTATTATCTAAAAAGAAAACTACGCATCCGATCGTGAGTGGTCGCAATCTTTTGACACTGCATTATTTGTGCGTCGGACGTCTGAACATCGATGGGGTGATATTTGCTGACTTTGCATTAGTTATGCGCTACGGTACTAATGAACATGAATCGACATGAATCGATGGGGAGAAATCTGCTGATTTTGATTAACTGCTCGCTTGGTTATTGATCATCAATGATGGGGTGAAATATGCTGATTTTGCATTTCCCAAGGGAACGGCGATCGCTGGTTTGTAGAGTGTTGCAATTGTTGTGTTTTTGATGTGTGCGTGTTTATGGTAGTTTCATTATAAGATGTTGCGTTAACTTATATAAACATCAAATATGGTCAAATAAAATATAGTTCAAAAACAGCTATCACCAAGTCAATATCTTTGCCAAACCCCGACCCATGGCAACCGGAAGATATTCCTGATAACCGGATATATTCGGAAGATATCGCTGCAGCATTTCATTACACTGTTAAAAATCTTATAATAGTTTTTTTTTGAGTTGTGGTAGTGGCTCCATCAACACATATGTTGCTTTAAATAATTTCTCATCGTTAGATTCCTTCCGTAAAGTTAAAGGCTTGCAGTCGTCCACTATTGAACTTACAATTTTTTTTATGGATTCTTCAACTATCTCACCGAGTTGTTCGATGTATTCGTTTTTTTTTTTGCTGTTCTTCAACGAAAACGTCGTCTTCAACTGTTCCATTATTATATTAACAATTCCTAAAAATGCATAAAATTAATTACATAAATTTAAATTTTTATATTCAAAAATTATACCAACCGATTTATTCAAATTTCACAAAAACAATTTAACACAATTTCTCTCAGTGGTCAAATTTCCGCACCGAATGTCTCACTTTATTGACACCTTGCTTACTCCCACGTAAATTAACGAACATTTGACAAAACCGACCAAATTCACATTATGGTCACAGCATACGATTTGCATGTAATGAGTCGTTCACATCAGCTAAATTAATTCAACTCAAGTCCATTATAATTGGCCCTTTACTCTCACGGTCACACTCTCCGGTTCCGAACACAATTGGGCTGCTGATATCTTTTCTTTAGATCATTATTAGTGTTGAATCTTGACTTTAGTCGTTTTGTAGCTAATCCAAAAGTAAAGGGTGTCCCAACAAGAGCGCCGAATTCTCTTGTATTCAAATTTAAATTTTTGTATATAAATTTTTAAGAAAAAACACATTTTTTTTTTAATTAACCAAACAGCGAACTCGATATTCTTAAATCGCGTGGTCTGTACGTAACAAATGTCTCTTGTATTCAAATTTAAATTTTTGTATATAACTTTTTAAGAAAAAACCCATTTTTTTTTAATTAACTAAACAGCGAACTCGATATTCTTAAATCGCGTGGTCTGTACGTAACAAATGTCAAAAAAATCACCGTACAACTCGTATTAACAAAATGGCGGCAAATTTAAATCCAGCGATCTTGTTGGGACACCCTATATAACCAAAGTCGATCGCTGATATGTTTCGACATTAAGTGCAACGCCAAACTTCCCATCACGGCACCAAGTGTGTATATTTTGAAAACAATCTTGTTCTACCCGAGTGAGTGTGCATGCATGTGGAAGCTCCTCGAATTCTAAAAATCGCGTTAGAGCTTGGTCAACCTCAAGGCTTGTATGATAAGTTGAAAATTCCATACTTGGACAATTACGATCAGCAATAGACACTTTCCCGTCAATAACTCAGCCAAATGATATAAGGGCAGCGTCAAGACTACCATCCTTCCCAGAGATTTTTGATCCCTTCATATGAAAAACCTTGTCTATGCACAATAGGATGACAATAGGTATATACACAAATATATGAAAAATCGAGGATCAGCCAACTGTAATCCCATATAATCCGAACATAAATTTTTATTCATTGTATTCGATGTAATTGTCGGAAGAATGAAAGCGTTTATGTCAATGTACTACTAACCATTGATTTGAGCTGTACACAGCCTTTCGTATGACCAATTCCCGTTTCACATTGCAATAACGGAAATTTTGCATGTTTTCGCTTCAATCCCAATCGCTGTACACAACTCATAAATTTTCGAACTAATGACGAAACAATAATGCCCGGTGTGTTATGAGTGATCGTGATGTAAGTCTTTCCCATGCTTGGTTATAGTTGTTGTCTTTTACGTCTGTGTGTCTGTTAGAAAACTTCTTAAAAACTAAAACTTTTGGGATGGTGAGAGATGTAAACAATGCACAGGGCTAACGTACATGTCGAAAAAGGTTTTCCAATCCATAAAATCTCCTAAGAATGGTTTAATATTTATTTTATGTGGGTATCCTACTGTGTGTGAAAGCTTCCTGTACAGCTCTTCGGTTTCTACCAACGATTTCAATATCGTCTGGGTAAGCCAGTATCTGAATGGACTTATATAGGATTGTTCCTCTCGCCGTTACGTCAGAGTCTCAGATCACTTTCTCCAACGCCAGGGTGAAGAGGATGCAGGCCAGTCCATCCCCTTGTCGGAGCCCATTATAGATGTTGAATGGGCTTGATAGTTATCCAGATATTTTTACATGGCTTATAACATTGATAAAAAGGTGGTGAGATGGTAGTGCGTTTTGAAACTCTAGACATTTTTCCATCACCTGCCTAAAGGTGTAAATCTGATCAGTTGTTGATTTGCCTGGAATAAAGGCACACTGGTATGGACCAATGATCCCTTTAGCGTATGGGGCTATCCTGTCTTGAAGTATAGAGGCGTTACTCAACAACGTTATACCACGATAATTGCTGCAGGTTATGATATCTCCTTTCTTATGTATGGGGCACAGGATACCTCTTCGCCAATCTTCTGGCATTGCTTCTTCCTCTCATACTTGCACTATTAGTTCATGATTGCTTGGTTTATTGCGTAGCCTCCTGTTTTAATTAGCTCCGCTGGGATGCCATCAGATCCCGGGGCCTTATTATTTTTGAGCCGATTTATCGCTCTGCTAACTTCGTCTATGCTTGGTGGCGGCAGCATAGTGTGGTCTTCGGTCATTGGTGGAGCCTCCAATTCCTCAGTTAGCTGGCCATCAAGCAACTAATGAAAGTGCTCTTTCCATCGCTCTAAGATGCCTTTGAGATCGGCGATCAGATTACCCCTTTGTCTTTGCAGTATGTGCAACGCGGTGTATATTGCGTCATACCGCGGACTCTTTGATAAAACCTCCACGCCTGGTGCGATCCTCGCTCTCTGTACTGTTCTAGTTCACGGACGAGATTCTACTAACAGGCTGCGTTCTTTCGCCGGTGAACTGTTTTTTCATATCTTCTGAGCTCTTTATATTTTTATTCGCGTGCCCGCGTTCTATGAGATTGTTGCATTGCTCGGTACGCAACATTCTTACGTCGCTAGCTTACATTAGTCATCGAACCAGTCGTTCCAATCTACACGACTACAGCCTAAGATGGAGTAAGCAATACTAATGACAGTATTCTTAAGGCGTGTCAATTTCTCTTCTACGCCCGGCATCTCAGCCACAGGACTTACTCTCCCTGCATTTAGGGCGAGTCCTATCGCTTGACCGTAGTTGTTTCTGGTCTCTTCGTTGCGAAGAGCAGCCGTGTTGACTCGAATCTGATTAGCGGATGCTGCCTTTCTTGATGATGCAATCCGAGCTTGGAGCACCATACCATAAAAAATTTAAATGAAACACACCATTTAAGACTTATTTAATTTCTTTATTAACTAAAAGATAGTCTCGAGTTAGAGATTCGCAAATAAAGACTGCCAAATTAAGACTGAGACTAAAAGAACCCTTTTTATATTTAATCATTGCCTATGCAGCAATTTTACATATACATACATATTCATATTAGATACATTCATATCGTACTCAAGCAGATATGCTTGGTATGTTTGTATTCTCTAATTGATCTTTGTTAATTTTTATGACATGCCGTTGGTGTCGATACATTGTTACATGCAGATATGCTTGGTATGTCTCTATTTTTATTTATGTTGAGAAATAATTCTATAGCTGATTTTTGTTTAGATCAATTTTTATGACATCCCGTTGGTGTCGATGTTTATACTCAAGCAAATATGCTTGGTATGCATTTCTTATTATTTGAACTGGGGAGTAATTCTATAACTCTGCCCCCTTTGATTTTTATTTCTCCTTGAAAAATTTCTTATATAAAATTATAAGTATAGCACAAATTATTACAATTTTTGTTTATACCAAAATGAGTTTTTGAGACTTTTTCTACTATATCGTTAATATTTTCAATTTTTGTTAAATTATAATCTTCGATTTTTAAGTCAATTTCAGTCAATTGAATGTATCTTCCATATAAATATTTATTGGTTAGTTTACATTTGGATTTTTGTTTTTATATTCGGTGTTTTTTATTTTAATATTACAGTTTTCGAAATTAATTAATACATTTCTTTTTATTTTAATTATTTTTCTTTCATCGCAAGAACTTATCACCTTATAATCACTATTATTTTCTTTTCATTCATTCATTTTCATAGTTCTTTTACAATATTTATTTTTTTCTTTTTTCTTTTTAGGCAATTGTTTTTATTTAGACAATTAATATAAGTTTTTAAATATTTTAATTCTTTATTTTCACAGTATATATAAAAGGTTTCATTTATTTTAACATTGGGAATGGAAGTTATAAAATATTTATTAAAAGTATAAATTTTATCTGGTATTTGAATTATAAAAATTAGAAAATCGTTATCATATTCACTCAGGGAGAGTTAAATATTTTTTAATTTGAACAAATCTATATCATAATATTCTATTTCTTCTGTTGTTAACAGGCTATCTGTCATTATTTGTAATCTACTTGCCAAGACCAGTCTTTGAATTTTTTCAATATTTATTTCTTTTAGCCTGTCTATTCTTTTAGTATATTTTAAGATTATTAGTCTTTTTTCTATTAATTTTAATTCATTTGATAGACCAGAAGTATTATTTATATTCGTATCAATTAGTTTTTTAATTGTTTCTATTTCTTGCTGAAGTTGATTGTTTATATCTACCTGTTTATTATTATTTACTACTAGTTCACGATTATTTAAAGTTAGAGTTTCCAATCGGTTTTCTATTTCTATTTTGTCTTCATCATCCATTGTTCCAAATAAAATGTTTAATACTATTCCTCCTAAGTCTATGGGTTTTATGACTGTAACGCGACATTGATACGCAAGTGTTGATCGTTTGAGTAGTGTTTATTGACTGACTTCAGTGCCAATGGACATCCCCCCTTTTTTTTAAATAATTCATTTTACAAGTGAATGTTAACTTAACACAAATTCAAAAATAATTAAAATAAATACTGTTTGACATTACTTTAACATAGTAATGTTAAACTAACATAGTAATTAAAGTTTAAAAAATAAATGGCTTCACCTGTCTGCCGGATCTTGTCACAACTGGCTGGTTACTGTTAGTAGCGGCTAGATGGTTTTCTGGCTGTGTATCTTGTTCGACCTTGCTACTGTTGAAGTTTTCTTTTTCAATTGGCGTATCTGCATTTGTGGTCTCTGAATCATTTGTTTCAGGCCAAATAAATAATGGTGGCTTTATGTCTGCCTTTGTCTTGTTAAGAAGGTGTTTGTTCTATATCTTGTGTTTGTTCTATATCTGTTACCTTATCTGTTTCAACAATGAGAGACCTTGGATATTTTGATTGCCCGACCACGGTCGCTCCTTGCCACTCACGATGGCCTGTCTGCATAGGTACGTTATCCTGCTTTTTCAGTTGCTCTGTTGGTAATGACACCTTGTCATAGTACCTTTTTTGTTCGATGCGAAGTCTATTAAGTTCTTCAGAAACGCTCTCGATAACTTGTGGCTTAAGTTTATTTTTGGCTAGTGGAATTGTTGTTCGTGTCTGTCTGCTGAATAATCTTTGGCACGCTGATTTTAATATGTAATTTCTCGGTGTATTTCGTAACATCAGTAGCGCTAGATAAACATCTGTGTTATCCAAGTAACATTTTTTTAATAAATTTTTTGCCGTTTGCACGTTTCTTTCAGAAAATCCGTTGGATTTTGGATAAAGTGGACTAGAAATTCGATGATTGAACTTCTATTCAGTCGCAAATTCTGCAAATAGTATCACTTCTAATGAATTTGATGATTTAAGTTTTCTGAAGTCCATAAATCCTAAATAATAATCTGCTATCAGTAAATATTCGTGTCCTTTGAAGTTAATTATATCCGTCGAAACTAGTTGAAATGGATATGCTGGAACAGTTTTTTGCAATAGTGGTTCGCGAATGTGGTTTCTTTGTGTTCGTTGGCAGACTGCGCACTTTTCAACATAGTTTTTTATATCGCTGCTCTGACCGTACCAATATAATGATTGTCGCGCTCTAGCTAAAGAGCTGTTAATGCCTGCATGCCCTGCGTGTACGTCCTTGATAATTTTTGGTATTTCGGCTTTCAGGACTATTACTTTAGTACCCTTAAAAGTAGACCTTCATCAAATGCTATTTCTTCCTTGAAGTTAGCATACTTTTTAACTGCTCCTGGTAACTTTTTATCGTCCTCCAGCCAACCTTTCCTTACTATTTTTTTAATAGCTGCAATTCTAGATCATCCTGCGTTGATTTAACGAATCGTTTCTTTGCTTCATCAGTAAACGAAAGTATCAGTTGCATGGAATATTGTTCTTTTTCTGGCTCATGCTGTTCATGATGTTCACAATCTCGGCTCAATATATCTGATATTGGTATTTGAGTCCCTTTTTTATAGTAAATTTTTGGTGAGTATGGTATTACTTCTAATAATATTTGTTGTAGTCTTATCGATGCTTTATATATTCATGAAACCTTTGGCATGCAAATCTTATCCTGTAAATGCTTTTGTGGCGTATGCTACTGGTTGATTATCTTGTAGCAAACACGCTCCCATTGCCTTTGAACTAGCATCAACTGATAATTTGACAAATTTGTTAACATCGTAGTACTTAAGTACAGGTGTCGTTGTTAATGTTTTTTTGATAATTTCGATCGCTATTTGTTGTTCATGTTCCCAATACCATACTGTGTCTTTATGACATAGCAAACGTTGTAGCTCTTTGACATTTGTTGGCGTTTTCAATCGCTTAATTTCTTCGATTTTGTTACCATCAGCCTCACAACCCTTTTGCGTGAATATATGCCCAAGAAATTTAACCCTTTGTTTAGAGAAAATCCTGCTTGCGTTAGCCTTTCAATTACTTTTTTAGTTATTTTTTGTAATTTTTCTTTGTTTCCAGCAAACATAAAGATGTCATTCATTGCTGTCTCATAGTTCTCTATTCCTTGCAGCGTACTATTCATTATTTCAGAAAATATTTCGGGTGCCGAAGATATTCCAAATGGAAGTCGCTTAAAACAGTAACGACCCCATGGCGTTGCGAAAGTTAAGTACTCTGACGTTCGCTTTGTCACATGAATCTGCCAAAATCCCTTTTGACAATCTAATTTTGTGAAATATTTGGCTCCTTTTATTCGTGCTGCAATTTCTTCTACTGTTATCAGTGGATAATGTCTTCGCTTTATGTTTTTATTTAAGTCTGTTGGGTCTAGAAATATTCGAATTTTGTTTCCTTTATTTTCCACAACTATTGGGCTTACTGCTGGTGTTGGTTTTGTTACTGGCTCAATAATTCCCATGTTTACCATTTTGTCTATCTCGACTTTGACTTTATCACGCAAAGCATGAGGTATTCTTCTTGGAGGTATTATTTGAAATTTTGGATGTTCTATGAAGTCTACTTCATATTCAAAGTTTTTGCAGCAACCTATATTGATTTTATCAGATTCCGCCTTGTTTGCTGATACTTCATGTACTCGTCTGATGAATCCAAATTTTTCGCACATTTGCCTGCAAATCTTTATCAAAATTGAGATCATCTTCAGTCCATGCCGCGTCTGCTCATAATAAATTTCGACCACGATTTGATCCATCATAAATTCTCTTGAACATTCGCTGGATAACTACATTTTTTGATTTGCGTCATAATTTTTTGTAAAAAATCCTCAATACTTTCGTTTGGCGCTTGCTTAATACGATGGTACTGGGATCTTTCATACGTTTTGTTTTTAGGTGGTGCGAAATGTTCTTTCAAAATGGTTTTCATTGTGTTAACCTTTTTTTTTCTGCATCAAGTTATTCAGCACTTTTAAAGCTGCGTCCAATTATTGTTAAAAAATTTGCTGCTTTTACTTCCGCTGATTCTGCACTTGTTTTGGCTGCAATTGAATAATTCTCATACATTGCTAGCCATTCCGTCCATTCAACCGCCATGTCGATATCACTATATTTACATGCAGCTGTTTTGGTGGCTTAATTCCGCTCATTGTTATTGCGTTGTTTTCTTGTCTGTATCTTAGACACTTACACACTTGAGCTCGTTTTCTTTTTTATTTGTTTCTAGACTCTTCTTTTTTTTATTTTCTTTTACCGTTGAATTCGCGATTGCGTATCGTAACAAGATCTTTCAAGTGAACTTTTTACTTAGAAATTTATATTTTATTTTGCAATACTTTATTTGTATGTTTTTATTTTTGAGCCCATTTAACATATTTAAACACTTTCTTTTATTTTTACAGCACTATTTTAATGCATTTTTTCACTTTATCTCACTTCTGACACTATGTAACGCGACAGTGATACGCAAGTGTTGATCGTTTGAGTAGTGTTTATTGACTGACTTCAGTGCCATTTCAATTCAATTCAATTCATTTATTTATTTATATTTTAAGGAAATTTACAGTTTTACAAAGTATTTATAATAAAGAGTAGATAAAGCATTTGGCATAGTAGTTTTACTATTTATCACAAATATATATTTTTATTGTTTTGCAATTTTAATATGTTTATGTTTGTTATTATAGTTTATTTTTTAGTTTTAAATATGGAAAATTTTTAAAACCATATTATATCAATTTACATTTAGACTTCAGTGCCAACGTGACAATGACCTTTTATACTTTTTAATTCTTCTTGCATTAAATTAAGTTCAGTATCTATGTGTGTTGTTATTTTAACATCTTCTGGAGATTTCACAATCTCATTTTATTGTTTCAACCACTGTTCATTTGTTTTCATTAATATCGAATTTATTTCCGTTAAACTAACTAGATTTAATATAGAATTGAATTTATTCACTGTTGATGCTTCAATCATGTATCACCCTATATTTTATATTTTGCTTTCTAATTCGTTTATTCTTTCTTTAGTTGTTCGTTCTGCTCACAACATATTCTGCAGTTTTTTGGAGCGAGTGCAACAACAACGATTGAGCTCTGGTTGCTCTGCTGCCTGACAAAAAGAGTTTTTCAGTTGGTATCAAGTTTTCAAACAATCAAGCTCAACTCACATTCAAAAATTAATTTCATTAATACTGTACTGTCACTACACAAAACATATTACATATTATACATATTATACAAGTAACGGATTCAGCTTTACAAGCAACACAATTTGTTTCGCGATCGCATCAACCACGCATCCATTTGCTAAAAATGCACATCACACCATTTTATGGCTCACTCACACACTGGATGGATTTCTACAACACATTTACTACACTCATCCACAACAACACTGAGTTGTCTCAAGTTGAAAAATTCCAATACTTGCGTACCAGTGTCACGCTTCATCAGTAAACGAAAGTATCAGTTGCATGGAATATTGTTCTTTTTCTGGCTCATGCTGTTCATGATGTTCACAATATCGGCTCAATATATCTGATATTGTTATTTGAGTCCCTTTTTTATAGTAAATTTTTGGTGAGTATGGTATTACTTCTAATAATATTTGTTGTAGTCTTATCGGTGCTTTATGGATGGCTTTCTTAAAAATGGTCTCCAAGGGCTTGTGTTCTGTCTCAATTTCTACGTTTTTGCCATAAATATATTCATGAAACCTTTGGCATGCAAATCTTATGGCCATTGCTTCTTTTTCAATTTGTGGGCTATTTTGCTTAATTCCTGTAAATGCTTTTGTGTCGTATGCTACTGGTTGATTATCTTGTAGCAAACACGCTCCCATTGCCTTTGAACTAGCACCAACTGACAATTTGACATTTTTGTTGACATCGTAGTACTTCAGTACAGGTGTCGTTGTTAATGTTTTTTTGATAATTTCGATCGCTATTTGTTGTTCATGTTCCCAATACCATACTGTGTCTTTATGACATAGCAATACCAAGCAAAGGTTGTAGCTCTTTGACATTTGTTGGCGTTTTCAATCGCTTAATTTCTTCGATTTTGTTACCATCAGCCTCACAACCCTTTTGCGTGAATATATGCCCAAGAAATTTAACCCTTTGTTTAGAGAAAATCCTGCTTGCGTTAGCCTTTCAATTACTTTTTTAGTTATTTTTTGTAATTTTTCTTTGTTTCCAGCAAACATAAAGATGTCATTCATTGCTGTCTCATAGTTCTCTATTCCTTGCAGCGTACTATTCATTATTTCAGAAAATATTTCGGGTGCCGAAGATATTCCAAATGGAAGTCGCTTAAAACAGTAACGACCCCATGGCGTTGCGAAAGTTAAGTACTCTGACGTTCGCTTTGTCACATGAATCTGCCAAAATCCCTTTTGACAATCTAATTTTGTGAAATATTTGGCTCCTTTTATTCGTGCTGCAATTTCTTCTACTGTTATCAGTGGATAATGTCTTCGCTTTATGTTTTTATTTAAGTCTGTTGGGTCTAGAAATATTCGAATTTTGTTTCCTTTATTTTCCACAACTATTGGGCTTACTGCTGGTGTTGGTTTTGTTACTGGCTCAATAATTCCCATGTTTACCATTTTGTCTATCTCGACTTTGACTTTATCACGCAAAGCATGAGGTATTCTTCTTGGAGGTATTATTTGAAATTTTGGATGTTCTATGAAGTCTACTTCATATTCAAAGTTTTTGCAGCAACCTATATTGATTTTATCAGATTCCGCCTTGTTTGCTGATACTTCATGTACTCGTCTGATGAATCCAAATTTTTCGCACATTTGCCTGCAAATCTTTATCAAAATTGAGATCATCTTCAGTCCATGCCGCGTCTGCTCATAATAAATTTCGACCACGATTTGATCCATCATAAATTCTCTTGAACATTCGCTGGATAACTACATTTTTTGATTTGCGTCATAATTTTTTGTAAAAAATCCTCAATACTTTCGTTTGGCGCTTGCTTAATACGATGGTACTGGGATCTTTCATACGTTTTGTTTTTAGGTGGTGCGAAATGTTCTTTCAAAATGGTTTTCATTGTGTTAACCTTTTTTTTTCTGCATCAAGTTATTCAGCACTTTTAAAGCTGCGTCCAATTATTGTTAAAAAATTTGCTGCTTTTACTTCCGCTGATTCTGCACTTGTTTTGGCTGCAATTGAATAATTCTCATACATTGCTAGCCATTCCGTCCATTCAACCGCCATGTCGATATCACTATATTTACATGCAGCTGTTTTGGTGGCTTAATTCCGCTCATTGTTATTGCGTTGTTTTCTTGTCTGTATCTTAGACACTTACACACTTGAGCTCGTTTTCTTTTTTATTTGTTTCTAGACTCTTCTTTTTTTTATTTTCTTTTACCGTTGAATTCGCGATTGCGTATCGTAACAAGATCTTTCAAGTGAACTTTTTACTTAGAAATTTATATTTTATTTTGCAATACTTTATTTGTATGTTTTTATTTTTGAGCCCATTTAACATATTTAAACACTTTCTTTTATTTTTACAGCACTATTTTAATGCATTTTTTCACTTTATCTCACTTCTGACACTATGTAACGCGACAGTGATACGCAAGTGTTGATCGTTTGAGTAGTGTTTATTGACTGACTTCAGTGCCATTTCAATTCAATTCAATTCATTTATTTATTTATATTTTAAGGAAATTTACAGTTTTACAAAGTATTTATAATAAAGAGTAGATAAAGCATTTGGCATAGTAGTTTTACTATTTATCACAAATATATATTTTTATTGTTTTGCAATTTTAATATGTTTATGTTTGTTATTATAGTTTATTTTTTAGTTTTAAATATGGAAAATTTTTAAAACCATATTATATCAATTTACATTTAGACTTCAGTGCCAACGTGACAATGACCTTTTATACTTTTTAATTCTTCTTGCATTAAATTAAGTTCAGTATCTATGTGTGTTGTTATTTTAACATCTTCTGGAGATTTCACAATCTCATTTTATTGTTTCAACCACTGTTCATTTGTTTTCATTAATATCGAATTTATTTCCGTTAAACTAACTAGATTTAATATAGAATTGAATTTATTCACTGTTGATGCTTCAATCATGTATCACCCTATATTTTATATTTTGCTTTCTAATTCGTTTATTCTTTCTTTAGTTGTTCGTTCTGCTCACAACATATTCTGCAGTTTTTTGGAGCGAGTGCAACAACAACGATTGAGCTCTGGTTGCTCTGCTGCCTGACAAAAAGAGTTTTTCAGTTGGTATCAAGTTTTCAAACAATCAAGCTCAACTCACATACAAAAATTAATTTCATTAATACTGTACTGTCACTACACAAAACATATTACATATTATACATATTATACAAGTAACGGATTCAGCTTTACAAGCAACACAATTTGTTTCGCGATCGCATCAACCACGCATCCATTTGCTAAAAATGCACATCACACCATTTTATGGCTCACTCACACACTGGATGGATTTCTACAACACATTTACTACACTCATCCACAACAACACTGAGTTGTCTCAAGTTGAAAAATTCCAATACTTGCGTACCAGTGTCACGCTTCATCAGTATACGAAAGTATCAGTTGCATGGAATATTGTTCTTTTTCTTCACAATCTCGGCTCAATATATCTGATATTGTTATTTGAGTCCCTTTTTTATAGTAAATTTTTGGTGAGTATGGTATTACTTCTAATAATATTTGTTGTAGTCTTATCGGTGCTTTATGGATGGCTTTCTTAAAAATGGTCTCCAAGGGCTTGTGTTCTGTCTCAATTTCTACGTTTTTGCCATAAATATATTCATGAAACCTTTGGCATGCAAATCTTATGGCCATTGCTTCTTTTTCAATTTGTGGGCTATTTTGCTTAATTCCTGTAAATGCTTTTGTGTCGTATGCTACTGGTTGATTATCTTGTAGCAAACACGCTCCCATTGCCTTTGAACTAGCACCAACTGACAATTTGACATTTTTGTTGACATCGTAGTACTTCAGTACAGGTGTCGTTGTTAATGTTTTTTTGATAATTTCGATCGCTATTTGTTGTTCATGTTCCCAATACCATACTGTGTCTTTATGACATAGCAATACCAAGCAAAGGTTATAGCTCTTTGACATTTGTTGGCGTTTTCAATCGCTTAATTTCTTCGATTTTGTTACCATCAGCCTCACAACCCTTTTGCGTGAATATATGCCCAAGAAATTTAACCCTTTGTTTAGAGAAAATCCTGCTTGCGTTAGCCTTTCAATTACTTTTTTAGTTATTTTTTGTAATTTTTCTTTGTTTCCAGCAAACATAAAGATGTCATTCATTGCTGTCTCATAGTTCTCTATTCCTTGCAGCGTACTATTCATTATTTCAGAAAATATTTCGGGTGCCGAAGATATTCCAAATGGAAGTCGCTTAAAACAGTAACGACCCCATGGCGTTGCGAAAGTTAAGTACTCTGACGTTCGCTTTGTCACATGAATCTGCCAAAATCCAACCTATATTGATTTTATCAGATTCCGCCTTGTTTGCTGATACTTCATGTACTCGTCTGATGAATCCAAATTTTTCGCACATTTGCCTGCAAATCTTTATCAAAATTGAGATCATCTTCAGTCCATGCCGCGTCTGCTCATAATAAATTTCGACCACGATTTGATCCATCATAAATTCTCTTGAACATTCGCTGGATAACTACATTTTTTGATTTGCGTCATAATTTTTTGTAAAAAATCCTCAATACTTTCGTTTGGCGCTTGCTTAATACGATGGTACTGGGATCTTTCATACGTTTTGTTTTTAGGTGGTGCGAAATGTTCTTTCAAAATGGTTTTCATTGTGTTAACCTTTTTTTTTCTTCATCAAGTTATTCAGCACTTTTAAAGCTGCGTCCAATTATTGGTAAAAAATTTGCTGCTTTTACTTCCGCTGATTCTGCACTTATTTTGGCTGCAATTGAATAATTCTCATACATTGCTAGCCATTCCGTCCATTCAACCGCCATGTCGATATCACTATATTTACATGCAGCTGTTTTGGTGGCTTAATTCCGCTCATTGTTATTGCGTTGTTTTCTTGTCTGTATCTTAGACACTTACACACTTGAGCTCGTTTTCTTTTTTATTTGTTTCTAGACTCTTCTTTTTTTTATTTTCTTTTACCGTTGAATTCGCGATTGCGTATCGTAACAAGATCTTTCAAGTGAACTTTTTACTTAGAAATTTATATATTATTTTGCAATACTTTATTTGTATGTTTTTATTTTTGAGCCCATTTAACATATTTAAACACTTTCTTTTATTTTTACAGCACTATTTTAATGCATTTTTTCACTTTATCTCACTTCTGACACTATGTAACGCGACAGTGATACGCAAGTGTTGATCGTTTGAGTAGTGTTTATTGACTGACTTCAGTGCCATTTCAATTCAATTCAATTCATTTATTTATTTATATTTTAAGGAAATTTACAGTTTTACAAAGTATTTATAATAAAGAGTAGATAAAGCATTTGGCATAGTAGTTTTACTATTTATCACAAATATATATTTTTATTGTTTTGCAATTTTAATATGTTTATGTTTGTTATTATAGTTTATTTTTTAGTTTTAAATATGGAAAATTTTTAAAACCATATTATATCAATTTACATTTAGACTTCAGTGCCAACGTGACAATGACCTTTTATACTTTTTAATTCTTCTTGCATTAAATTAAGTTCAGTATCTATGTGTGTTGTTATTTTAACATCTTCTGGAGATTTCACAATCTCATTTTATTGTTTCAACCACTGTTCATTTGTTTTCATTAATATCGAATTTATTTCCGTTAAACTAACTAGATTTAATATAGAATTGAATTTATTCACTGTTGATGCTTCAATCATGTATCACCCTATATTTTATATTTTGCTTTCTAATTCGTTTATTCTTTCTTTAGTTGTTCGTTCTGCTCACAACATATTCTGCAGTTTTTTGGAGCGAGTGCAACAACAACGATTGAGCTCTGGTTGCTCTGCTGCCTGACAAAAAGAGTTTTTCAGTTGGTATCAAGTTTTCAAACAATAAAGCTCAACTCACATACAAAAATTAATTTCATTAATACTGTACTGTCACTACACAAAACATATTACATATTATACATATTATACAAGTAACGGATTCAGCTTTACAAGCAACACAATTTGTTTCGCGATCGCATCAACCACGCATCCATTTGCTAAAAATGCACATCACACCATTTTATGGCTCACTCACACACTGGATGGATTTCTACAACACATTTACTACACTCATCCACAACAACACTGAGTTGTCTCAAGTTGAAAAATTCCAATACTTGCGTACCAGTGTCACGCTTCATCAGTAAACGAAAGTATCAGTTGCATGGAATATTGTTCTTTTTCTGGCTCATGCTGTTCATGATGTTCACAATATCGGCTCAATATATCTGATATTGTTATTTGAGTCCCTTTTTTATAGTAAATTTTTGGTGAGTATGGTATTACTTCTAATAATATTTGTTGTAGTCTTATCGGTGCTTTATGGATGGCTTTCTTAAAAATGGTCTCCAAGGGCTTGTGTTCTGTCTCAATTTCTACGTTTTTGCCATAAATATATTCATGAAACCTTTGGCATGCAAATCTTATGGCCATTGCTTCTTTTTCAATTTGTGGGCTATTTTGCTTAATTCCTGTAAATGCTTTTGTGTCGTATGCTACTGGTTGATTATCTTGTAGCAAACACGCTCCCATTGCCTTTGAACTAGCACCAACTGACAATTTGACATTTTTGTTGACATCGTAGTACTTCAGTACAGGTGTCGTTGTTAATGTTTTTTTGATAATTTCGATCGCTATTTGTTGTTCATGTTCCCAATACCATACTGTGTCTTTATGACATAGCAATACCAAGCAAAGGTTGTAGCTCTTTGACATTTGTTGGCGTTTTCAATCGCTTAATTTCTTCGATTTTGTTACCATCAGCCTCACAACCCTTTTGCGTGAATATATGCCCAAGAAATTTAACCCTTTGTTTAGAGAAAATCCTGCTTGCGTTAGCCTTTCAATTACTTTTTTAGTTATTTTTTGTAATTTTTCTTTGTTTCCAGCAAACATAAAGATGTCATTCATTGCTGTCTCATAGTTCTCTATTCCTTGCAGCGTACTATTCATTATTTCAGAAAATATTTCGGGTGCCGAAGATATTCCAAATGGAAGTCGCTTAAAACAGTAACGACCCCATGGCGTTGCGAAAGTTAAGTACTCTGACGTTCGCTTTGTCACATGAATCTGCCAAAATCCCTTTTGACAATCTAATTTTGTGAAATATTTGGCTCCTTTTATTCGTGCTGCAATTTCTTCTACTGTTATCAGTGGATAATGTCTTCGCTTTATGTTTTTATTTAAGTCTGTTGGGTCTAGAAATATTCGAATTTTGTTTCCTTTATTTTCCACAACTATTGGGCTTACTGCTGGTGTTGGTTTTGTTACTGGCTCAATAATTCCCATGTTTACCATTTTGTCTATCTCGACTTTGACTTTATCACGCAAAGCATGAGGTATTCTTCTTGGAGGTATTATTTGAAATTTTGGATGTTCTATGAAGTCTACTTCATATTCAAAGTTTTTGCAGCAACCTATATTGATTTTATCAGATTCCGCCTTGTTTGCTGATACTTCATTTACTCGTCTGATGAATCCAAATTTTTCGCACATTTGCCTGCAAATCTTTATCAAAATTGAGATCATCTTCAGTCCATGCCGCGTCTGCTCATAATAAATTTCGACCACGATTTGATCCATCATAAATTCTCTTGAACATTCGCTGGATAACTACATTTTTTGATTTGCGTCATAATTTTTTGTAAAAAATCCTCAATACTTTCGTTTGGCGCTTGCTTAATACGATGGTACTGGGATCTTTCATACGTTTTTAGGTGGTGCGAAATGTTCTTTCAAAATGGTTTTCATTGTGTTAACCTTTTTTTTTCTGCATCAAGTTATTCAGCACTTTTAAAGCTGCGTCCAATTATTGGTAAAAAATTTGCTGCTTTTACTTCCGCTGATTCTGCACTTATTTTGGCTGCAATTGAATAATTCTCATACATTGCTAGCCATTCCGTCCATTCAACCGCCATGTCGATATCACTATATTTACATGCAGCTGTTTTGGTGGCTTAATTCCGCTCATTGTTATTGCGTTGTTTTCTTGTCTGTATCTTAGACACTTACACACTTGAGCTCGTTTTCTTTTTTATTTGTTTCTAGACTCTTCTTTTTTTTATTTTCTTTTACCGTTGAATTCGCGATTGCGTATCGTAACAAGATCTTTCAAGTGAACTTTTTACTTAGAAATTTATATTTTATTTTGCAATACTTTATTTGTATGTTTTTATTTTTGAGCCCATTTAACATATTTAAACACTTTCTTTTATTTTTACAGCACTATTTTAATGCATTTTTTCACTTTATCTCACTTCTGACACTATGTAACGCGACAGTGATACGCAAGTGTTGATCGTTTGAGTAGTGTTTATTGACTGACTTCAGTGCCATTTCAATTCAATTCAATTCATTTATTTATTTATATTTTAAGGAAATTTACAGTTTTACAAAGTATTTATAATAAAGAGTAGATAAAGCATTTGGCATAGTAGTTTTACTATTTATCACAAATATATATTTTTATTGTTTTGCAATTTTAATATGTTTATGTTTGTTATTATAGTTTATTTTTTAGTTTTAAATATGGAAAATTTTTAAAACCATATTATATCAATTTACATTTAGACTTCAGTGCCAACGTGACAATGACCTTTTATACTTTTTAATTCTTCTTGCATTAAATTAAGTTCAGTATCTATGTGTGTTGTTATTTTAACATCTTCTGGAGATTTCACAATCTCATTTTATTGTTTCAACCACTGTTCATTTGTTTTCATTAATATCGAATTTATTTCCGTTAAACTAACTAGATTTAATATAGAATTGAATTTATTCACTGTTGATGCTTCAATCATGTATCACCCTATATTTTATATTTTGCTTTCTAATTCGTTTATTCTTTCTTTAGTTGTTCGTTCTGCTCACAACATATTCTGCAGTTTTTTGGAGCGAGTGCAACAACAACGACTGAGCTCTGGTTGCTCTGCTGCCTGACAAAAAGAGTTTTTCAGTTGGTATCAAGTTTTCAAACAATCAAGCTCAACTCACATACAAAAATTAATTTCATTAATACTGTACTGTCACTACACAAAACATATTACATATTATACATATTATACAAGTAACGGATTCAGCTTTACAAGCAACACAATTTGTTTCGCGATCGCATCAACCACGCATCCATTTGCTAAAAATGCACATCACACCATTTTATGGCTCACTCACACACTGGATGGATTTCTACAACACATTTACTACACTCATCCACAACAACACTGAGTTGTCTCAAGTTGAAAAATTCCAATACTTGCGTACCAGTGTCACGGGCAGTGCTGCAAAAATTATACAATCATTGGAAATATCGTCACAAAACTACAACGAAGCTCTTGACTTGCTGAAAAATCGATTCCATAACAAAAAATACATTTTTGAAGCTCACATTAATGAAATTTTTAATTTACAGGCCATATCGAAACCAACAGTGGAAACTATCCGCTCAATGATTGACAATGTCAATGTCAACCTGCGAGCAATGCAATCTATTGGTAGCAAAGATCAGATTGCCGACGGTTTTCTACTTCATCTACTATTGTCGAAAGTAGATATGGACACTCGTACAAAATGGGAAGAAGAAGTGTTTGCAAACCGACCTCAACGCAATTCTACCACTCCAGTCGCCGATGGTGACCAATTCAATTATCCATCATGGCAAGAGTTGATTGAGTTCCCAGAACGACGTTGCAAGTTGTTGGATATCGCACAATTCAAACCTCCAATTGGCCAGCTATCGGTATATTCCAAGCAAAACAAGCGCAATAAATTTAAGCCGAACCACAACAGTAACGCATTTGTCGCAACAAGGTCACTAGCTCAAGGCACAAGGTCATCAGTCCAATGTGTTTTGTGTCAAGCACAAACCTCTCACAATCCATTTACTTGCCCCAAGTTTACATATTTAAATGCATTGGAGCGATTTAACTTAGCCAAGGAACTAAAACTTTGCATTAATTGTCTTCGACCTACGCATACCGCACAACACTGCAATTCTATTCACAAATGTCGGTCATGCGGAAAATCACATCACTCGTTACTGCATAGTGATCCTGATACACAGAAGCGCAAGTCAACACCAACTGAAAGCATAGGAAGAACATCACAACAACACCAAACAGGTAACTTAGATATTGACATGCCCTCTTCATTTCAAACTAATTATGAAAAAAGTCAAGTTATCCTGGGTACGGCAATGATACGTTTAGCAACGACAAGGGTGTGAGCATATTTGCTCGAGCTATACTCGACTCAGCTTCACAATTAAACTTCATCACTGAACGCGTTGCTCAACAACTTGGTCTGCAACGAAGTCATGTAAACCTGGACATCAAGGGTGTTGGTAAAATTTCAACAAGAGTGCGTCATCAATGCTTTGTCCATTTACAGTCAGTCAACTAGTTTTTCTTCTCAAATTCAGGCCATCATCCTACCTGAAATAACTAGTTATCAAACAAATCAACATTTTTCCACTGAATCTTGGAACCTTCCGAAAAACGTTCAACTGGCAGATCCCCAATTTAATTATCCAAGCAACATAGATATTTTAGTAGGCGCTGAATTATTATATGAATTGCTTCTCGTTAGCCAAATTAAATTGGGAGGTGGTCTACCTTCTTTACAAAAAACTGTATTTGGTTGGATCGTTTAGGCAATTTCGCACCAACAAACTTTGCACACCATAAAAAACACACACTTCATGTACACACCACAACGTTAAATTTGTTAAATAGTGACACTAATCTTGATGTCTTAGTGAGACGATTTTGGTAACTTGAGGAAGCTAAAAGTACGTCAAGGCAAATGTCGACCGAAGAAAGGGAATGTGAAGAGTACTTTTATGCAACCACTTTGCGATGCCCAATTACAAACAAGTTCATTGTGCGGCTTTCATTCAAGGAAAGTCCAAATGTATAAGGCAACTAATACGACATCGTCTTAAAACGACTTGAATCCATTGAGCGTAAGCTTGGAAAATCACCAACATTAAAAAAGGATTACTGCGACTTCATTGAAGAATATGAAAATCTTGGACATATGGTGAAACTCCAGGAAAATGCTCAACAGGAAACTCATTATTATATACCACACCATTGTGTGCTAAAGCCTGAGAGCACAACCACAAAAATTCGAGTCGTTTTCGACGCATCATGTAAGACGTCTTCTGGTAAGTCGTTAAATGAAATACTGAAGATTGGCCCTACACTACAGGATGACCTTTTTGATATGGTGATTCGATTTCGCACTCATCGATATGTTCTAATGGCCGACATCACTAAAATGTACCGCCAGGTGTTAGTCAATCAAAGAGATACACTTGTACAACGTATTGTAACGAATGTAGAGTGGTACTGCAAGTACCACTCCAAATTCCGTTAACAGAAAATCCCATGTCATGCTTGTATCCCGAGCGGTCATATTAGCCGGCTAAGGCTCAGGGAAGGCAAGGATCCTTTCGGGGCATGACACGAGCGTGGATAGACCGCAGGAGAGGATAATGGAAGAGGCGCGGACGATTGCTCACCTGACCACCATCCCCATCAAATACTATTAACCGGACATGATTGTTACAGGCCCGGAGAAAGAACCAAAAGAAGAGGAAGTGAAAACAACAAATTCCATTCGATTCGATTTTAAATATCAATTTGTGGTTTATTTACTAACAACAATAAAAAAAAATCCGGAGAAAACATAATCTAAAAGAAACAAAAAAAAAAGAAGGAAAATATCCAACATTTCCCACATTCGTGTACTATGTGATACAACAAAAACTTATCTATCTTGTACAGTATGGAATATTCATACAAATATGTATTGTGGTGCACCACGCTGATAAAACAAAATACTAATATATATATATTCTACTGGTATAGATTAGGTGTATTATATTATTATTATTGGATAATATAATTCTACTGATATGGGTTAATAGATATGGCCACCATCCCCATCAAATACTATTAACCGGACATGATTGTTACAGGCCCGGAGAAAGAACCAAAAGAAGAGGAAGTGAAAACAACAAATTCCATTCGATTCGATTTTAAATATCAATTTGTGGTTTATTTACTAACAACAATAAAAAAAAAATCAGGAGAAAACATAATCTAAAAGAAACAAAAAAAAGAAGGAAAATATCCAACATTTCCCACATTCGTGTACTATGTGATACAACAAAAACTTATCTATCTTGTACAGTATGGAATATTCATACAAATATGTATTGTGGTGCACCACGCTGATAAAACAAAATACTAATATATATATATTCTACTGGTATAGATTAGGTGTATTATATTATTATTATTGGATAATATAATTCTAGTGATATGGGTTAATATTGTATATTAAACAAATAATTATGAAATTAAATATACAGAGAGTTACTTGACATCCACACTGCGTAAGCGGTTTAAGTGCGCAGTGAAATGCGTAGACATAGTCTTGAGTGTTCTCGCACATATATGCAACTGCTGCGGTTGACGTTTCAATGTTTAGCTGCTGCTACTATTGTTGTTGTTGCAAAGGTTAGCTGCTGCTACTGTTGTTGTGGTTACAATGCTTAAATGCAGCTGATATTGTTGTTGTTGCAATGCTTAACTGCTGCTAATGTTGTTGTCGTTGCAATGCGTAACTGCTGCTAACGTTGTTGTTGTTGCAATGGTTAGCTGCTAACGTTGTTGTTGTTGCAATGCGTAACTGCTGCTAATATTGTTGTTGCGGTGCTTAACTGCTGCTAATGTTGTTGTTGCGATGCTTAACTGCGGCTAACGTTGTTGTTGCGATGCTTAACTGCGGCTAACGTTGTTGTTGCGATGCTTAATCGAAATTCATTACAAGTAAGTACATTATTTGGTATAAAGAGGATTGAAATCATGGGATAACTTTGGATCTTCTACCCGTTGCGACATCGAATGTGTTTAGAAGGACACATTTTTCTTTTCACTCGGGTAAATCGACATCGCGTGTTCTAACTCGAACCCCAACTGTACCAAAAAAAAATGCTTCTAGATTTTACCGCAAATAGATAACTGTATTCGAGATTAACCGCGTTCATTTACTTATATTGGAAAAGCGACACCCCCTTTTCTTTTTCTGCTGTTCTTTCTTTCAAGAATATTAAGTTCCGGTAATTAATTGGCAAATGGCGTTTTCGTGAAATTTATTCATTGCCGAAACTGAGGATTTCGCTCACAAAATGGAGGTCATCTCCTTTAAATTTCCTTTTTTTTTTGCATGGGAGTTTTCACTTCTCTTTCTCTTTAATAAAATGCCCATAACTCACAATCGCGAATTTTACTTAGAAAGGAAAATAAAATCAAATCTTGAGTCATATTTAACCAATCAAGCAATACCAATTTTAATTTAAATTAATTCACTTTCCAATTGTTAACTATGTATGTAATTTTCTTTGTAAATGTATAGGTATGTAATGCGAGAGTCTAAGACCGTTCGCGACTTGACTTCAAATTCGACTGCCTCCGTTCGTGTTCTGCCCAGACTGAATCTAACCATTTTTCTCTCTCCTCCATATCTCCCTTCCTTCGACGCGCAATATTAGTTGCAGCAGTCTCAACTGAAAATTCTGATCATCCGATCAGAATTATCCAATCAGAAGCTGACAACAAGGACAAACTGGTTTTACTTTAAGTGAATGCAGTCAGACACAAGTGTTGCATTTTGCGACAACTTATGTCGGTTGCATTTCGTCATTAAATGTCATTAATCTGTAACGTTTGCAAACTACTTGTGGACGTTACAAATCGTGGGGACGACCCATGCCCGAGAAAGAGTCTCTAAAAGCCGGGCAAACACTAAGAAATTAGTAGAACTAACAACTTGTGACAACGCTCGAAACTGGTTATCTCCTGTTTAAACACGGAGGTCTTTCAAGTGGTATGTGCCCAAGGACTTTCCACGTAAGTCACGTAACTTATAGGCCACATTCCCAAATTTTGCTTCGATAATGGCGGGAACAAACTTTGGAGCCAACTTCGCTGCGAATTTATTAACGGCGTCGCTCTGGGGAAATGTTCTCACAAACATCGGCTGTCCAATATGGAACATTCTATTATGACTACGTAAATTATACCGCCGCGCATTATTTTAATGCGCCACCATTAAGTAGTGCAGCACGGATAGCATTTAGGCGATCCAGATAGGACCGAATAGCGGACAGAAGTGTACGATTTACGCGCTCAGAGGCATTGCTTTGTGGTGAGTAGACTGGGGTACGAATATGACTGACTCCATAATTCTGCAACAATTCCTGGAACAGTTTGGAGATAAACTGCCGACCATTATCCGTGGTAACGCTTTCAGGTACAGAGAAAGTGGTGAATATTTCGCTTTCCACGTATTGACAAAGTAAGGAAGCAGACGCCTACCTTAGCTAAACTTAGAATAATGATCTAATACAATAAAAATGTAAGTATTACCACGCTTAGATCGGGGGTAAGGACCGAGAAAATCCATATACAACTATTGGAAGGGACGATTCGAGAAAACTTGGACACCCATCCGAGGCTTCGTAGAATAATTGACGGCCTTTGTCATTTTACACTTTTGACAGTTTTTGACAAATGCTTTGACGTCTTGCGCCATGCTGGACCAATGGAATTGCCGCTGAATCCTTTCGAGAGTTTTTGCAACTCCCATGTGGCTAGCCGAAGGGGGTACATGAGCTTGCTGCAAAATTGAGGGGACAAGGGATTGTGGTACAACCAGCTTCCAGTCAGGTATGTCGATGTCTTCATACCGACATCCATATGCAGGGGCTATCAGCAGTTTCCCATCTTGTGCCCTAAGGTTATGACTAGCGTTTGACATGAGCTCGACCTATTTTACTTTTTCGATGTAGTTAGTATTTAAAAAGGCCATCCAAATCTACATGAAGGGATTTGGAGTCTGTTGTCAATTGTGCGGAACCTGTGTAGTCAAGCCTATTGACATCAGAGGGACATTGCCTCTTGTATAGACGCGTACCGAAGCATGGAGTTAGCTGTTCACAAAAAGCACGGGACAGCGCGTCTGGAACTACATTTTGTGAGCCCTTCCGTTACGCCATTTGAAAATCGAACGACTGCAACTTGAGGCATCATCGAGCTAAGCGACCGGCTAGGTCCTTCTGAGACATCAACCATTGTAGGCTGGCGTGGTCTGTATATATAGTGAAAGAATACCCTTCAATATATGGTCGAAACTTTTTGACACTCAAGAAAGCCGCATAGCATTCCAGCTCCGTGACCGAATAGTTTCGTTGTGCAGCATTCAATTTTTGGGACACGAAGGCTATGGGACGTTCAGCTCCGTCAGAATCCAGTTGGAACAACCGGTGGTGCTAGCGTCACACTGTATGAAAAAAAGGTTCTCCATAATTTGGGTTAGCAAGAACCGGCGATGTAGACAAGGCAGACTTCAGTGATTCGAACGCAGAGTCAGCCAAGGTCGACCATTTAATCTTAGATCCATTTTTAAGCAGATCAGTGAGCGGTGCAGATAGAGAAGCATAATTTCGTATAAAGCGTCGATACCAACCGCTCATGCCCAAGAATCGACGAATCTGTTTTGTGGTTTCAGGAATTGGAAACTCCATAATGGTTCGCACCTTTTCAGGGTCTGTTCGAAGACAACCGTCCCATATGATGTACCCCAGATACTTGGATTCTTTCAATATAAATCTGCTTTTGTCCACGTTAATTGTGAGTCCCGCCAATTCCAAACGAACCGCGACCTCCTTAAGTAGTATTAAGTGTTCTTCGATTGACGCCGACGTCACCAACAAATCGTCTAATTAGACAAAGATTCGATCATGGAGTTGATGCGGTATGACTTTGTGCATCAACCGGCACATGGTCTGTGGGACATTACATAAACCAAAAGGCATGACCGTGAATTGATACAAAGGTCGACCAGGTACCGTAAAAGCAGTCTTGTCTTTGGATTGCTGGTCTAGCGGAATCTGCCAAAAGGCGTCCTTGAGATCAATGCAAGATATATACTTGGTTTGATCCAACCGTCCCAACAATCCGTCAATAAGTGGTAACGGGTACGCGTCCTTAACGGTGACTTTATTTAACTCACGGGCATCCAAACAGAGACGGACTTTGCCACCTGATTTACGCACTAACGTGACCGGTGAGCACCAACTGCTCTGTCTTTCTTCTATGACGCCTAAAGATAACATCCGGTCGAGTTCCTTAAAGAGTAATTCTTGAATGGCTGGCGAGATCGAGTAGAACCTCTGCTTGATGGGCTTAGCGGTACCAACGTCGATGACGTGCCTAAGGATAGATGTCTTACCTAGGCCCCGCTTAGAACAGGAGGGAAACATGTCGATCACGTGATTTAGTTTTAATTGGTTGGCAGGCGTCAGAGTGTGGCAATTGTCCATGGGTGTGGGGGACGTAACATCGACCTTCAGAGAGCATAAGGAAGGCGTGATCTGGAACAGATTCCAAAAATCAATTCCGAGGTATAAAGGCTGTTCCAAACTCGGGACTATATGCAACCGCATGGTGTGAGTTTTATCATTAAATTTTATCTTTGCCCAAACGAACCCAAGAACCCTCTCGAAATGACCATTCGCTGCATTTATGAATGATGGGGAGTTACAAAACTTGACCGAAGGATCCGTTCAAAAATTTTCTGACCCTGAGCCTAGAACACTATCCGTAGCGCCGCTGTCTAGCAAACCTATATATGCGACTTCGTTGATAAGAACGTTGGCATAAGGCCTAGGGTCGGGCAAAGAGGTAGTTAATATAGAGTTAACGATGTCGGATTTGACGCTCTTACGGGTTTGCCAGTACAAAAGTGTGCGCTTACGCTGGTCAGCACTGTAATGATGCTTTTTCCTGAGTTGGGGTTCCTTGGTTGGAGCTGCGGTGTCTTGAATGTGGGTAGAACGCCGATTGTGATGGTGAAGGAAAGGGTGTAGCGTCACAAGGCTAGATGAACTTGGGGTGCCCCTTGACTGAAAGGAGCGATTAACAGAATTGTAAAGCCTACCTGAACGCCTTCTGGTTGCCCAACCGGCGCAGTTCCGGATCGGTATTGCTGGCTGCGTCTTCCGTTCCATTTGGAGGACTGGGCAGTACTAATTTCGGGATTAAGCGGTTCCCAGTTTGCCACTGACCCCTCGGCATGTTTCCCGAACACTTTAGACATTTGGAAAAGACAGTATCTTTCATGCCGCATTTATGACAAAACCAACGCGAGGGAGGAAAGCTACAATCACTAAAAATATCGCCCTTTCCATCGCAGTTATAACAAGTGAGATCACGGACAGCGGGACGTGAATTATTACGCTGTGGTTGAGACAGATTACTCGAAGGCCGATTCGTTGGTGGGTCAACATACTGGTTATGATAAGCGGCTATTTCTGGGTCGACAATATCAGACTTGAAGTACTGACCTGTATGCTGGTTTGAAATAGCGATCATGTCATGATCAAAAAGTTTCAGTTCGTTGATGCCCTTTTTAACACCAATTAAGGATTCTGGGTCGACTCGAAGTCGGCTCCACGTATCTTCCCAAGACGTGCAAGTTGCGATCAGGTCATTAATCGAAGAGAATCTTCGATCGGTCAATTGGTACTGGAGGCCAGCTCGCATATTTTGCATCAGTATTTCGATGAGTTTCTCCTCCGAGTATGGAGTCCGGCATTGAAGCGCCATACTCCAAACCTGGTGATAGTATTCAACAAAAGTCTCACGCGGCAGCTGCCTTCTTGTCTCTATCAACCGTCGGATCTCAAAATCGGAACGTCTATCCTGAAACCTTTCAAAGAACTTGCCTTTGAGTTCGGGCCAAGATATAACGGGGTTATGGGTCCGACAGGTCCAATACCATTGCAACGCTATGCCCTTCAGTACTGAGCTTATTTCTGTGAGAATGCTCATTTAAGATAGGTTGAATGAATTTGCCAAGGTTTCCAACTGGAAGAAGAACATATCTATGGGGACACTGGAGGGTGACCCATCATAAGATATTCCACAACGCGAAAGGCTTCGATGTTCGGAAGAGAATTTCGAACCCTGCAATGATGGGTCGGGACTTCCCCTGGCCTAACCGGCAAAGGGTTGAAGCAGCCTGAGCCAGACGCGAACCCTGTTTCGGGCGGTGGTCGTAAGAAAGGCCTCGAGACATCAGCACTGGTTAAGAAGGGTGCTCCCGGCGAAGGGTATGACGACATTTGTTTCTGCAATGACTCTTGGCGTTGGTGCAGAACCAAAAATTGTTGGGATAACCTATCCAGTTTTTTTAGAGCGGATTCCATCAACTTGGTTTGTAACTCACCAGGAGGGAATTCAATTTGTCTCGCGACTGGGGCCTTACCAGGAGAATCCATCAAAGTGGAGCTCCTGGCCAAGACGTGCTTCAAAGAGGCTGGCTCACTAGGTTGATCACCAGATGCAAGGACATGAGTATCAACATTAACATCGTTGATTGCCGTTGAACCATTTACCTCAACGCTTTTAGCAGCCTCGATGGTCTCATTCAACTTATCAGGGTTTTCCCTAAATAGAACCAAGCTTGATTGCCGCTGTTCGCATACATTGATAGCTTGTCGAGCGCTTTCCTTATAGGAAGGTGAAGTCGTTAACCTACCCAAACGTTGCAAAACATGCAAAAGGCGAGTCTCAGTCTGATGGACCAATTTGGCTAAATTTTTAACCTCTTGCTTTTCCAACAAAATAATATTTTTCTTTAATAATCGCAACTTGGTTTGACACGTGTCAAATTCTATATCAGGGTTTTTGCGAGATCGGGCATGCATTCTGGTCGGAACATCTCTGGTATTCGCTTTTTCCTCCTGGATTGCCCTTTCAAGGATTTCCAAGGCATCAGCGTCAGCACAATCTATTCCCCGCACTAGATATTTGACCTCCAACTCGGAGTCCAAAACGGCAACGTCCATATCAGACATTATGGGTGTCGAAGGTAACTTGCGCATTGAGTTCCGGGAACTAATCCCAATTCAAGCGAGAACCAACAAAAAAAAATTTTGTACGTGCTATAGAAAGCAGACGTGGATCGATTTAGAGAAAAATCAAGCTTCTGTCTTTTATTAAAATAACGAATTAGTAAATTCCATACGTGTAAATGCTGACGGATGAATGGAGACAGAGGAAGAGAGCTCGAATGAACACAAACTTCAAATGTACTTATGTTTTTTTTTATTAGGTAAAACAAAAAAATAATGATCAAAATCAAATTATTTGTTCGAAAATGCAACATTTAATCGCACTTATTCTTAAGTAAAGCAAAAAAAAATAACGTTCAAAATCAAGTTATTTGTTTGACTGAGAGAGGATGAGGCCAGAGCAGAGCACACAGTCAGACTAGCGGGCAAGAGTCGTTGGTGAAGAGGATAGGGGGAAGTGGGATAAAGTTTAAGCACACATTCAAGAGTCAAACCAAATTAAAAAAAAATCAAACAACTACAAATGAGTCAAACGGCGCTACTAAGCCGGAAGCGCGAGCTAGACAAATGAAATTTGGTAAGCTTTAAAATCAAACTTGCATACATACTTGCATAAGGCTCAGGGAAGGCGAGGATCCTTTCGGGGCATGACACGAGCGTGGATAGACCGCAGGAGAGGATAATGGAAGGAGGGGATAGGGACGAACCGGTTGCACTAGCCTGACATATCGGCGGACGATTGCTCACCTGGCCACCATCCCCATCAAATACTATTAACCGGACATGATTGTTACAGGCCCGGAGAAAGAACCAAAAGAAGAGGAAATGAAAACAACAAATTCCATTCGATACGATTTTAAATATCAATTTGTGGTTTATTTACTAACAACAATAAAAAAAATCCGGAGAAAACATAATCCAAAAGGAAAGCCCGTTTAAAGTAAACAAAAAAAAAAGAAGGAAAAGATCCAACATTTCCCACATTCGTGTACTATATGATACAACAAAAACTTATCTATCTTGTACATTATGGAATATTCATACAAATATGTATTGTGGTGCACCACACTGATAAAACAAAATACTCATATATATATTTTCTACTGGTATAGATTAGGTGTATTTTATTATTATTATTGGATAATATAATTCTAGTGATATGGGTTAATATTGTATATTAAACAAATAATTATGAAATTAAATATACAGAGAGTTACTTGACATCCTCACTGCGTAAGCGGTTTAAGTGCGCAGTGAAATGCGTAGACATAGTCTTGAGTATTCTCGCACATATATGCAACTGCTGCGGTTGACGTTTCAACGTTTAGCTGCTGCTACTATTGTTTTTGTTGCAAAGGTTAGCTGCTGCTACTGTTGTTGTGGTTACAATGCTTAAATGCAGCTGATATTGTTGTTGTTGCAATGCTTAACTGCTGCTAATGTTGTTGTCGTTGCAATGCGTAACTGCTGCTAACGTTGTTGTTGTTGCAATGGTTAGCTGCTAACGTTGTTGTTGTTGCAATGCGTAACTGCTGCTAATATTGTTGTTGCGGTGCTTAACTGCGGCTAACGTTGTTGTTGAGATGCTTAACTGCGGCTAACGTTGTTGTTGCGATGCTTAACTGCGGCTAACGTTGTTGTTGCGATGCTTAATCGAAATTCATTACAAGTAAGTACATTATTTTGTATAAAGAGGATTGAAATCATGGGATAACTTTGGATCTTCTACCCGTTGCGACATCGAATGTGTTCAGAAGGACACATTTTTCTTTTCACTCGGGTAACTCGAAATCGCGTGTTCTAACTCGAACCCCAACTGTACCAAAAAAAAAATGCTTCTAGATTTTACTGCAAATAGATAACTGTATTCGAGATTAACCGCGTTCATTTACTTATATTGGAAAAGCGACACCCCCTTTTCTTTTTCTGCTATTCTTTCTTTCAAGAGTATTAAGTTCCGGTAATTAATTGGCAAATGGCGTTTTCGTGAAATTTATTCATTGCCGAAACTGAGGGATTCGCTCACAAAATCGCTCGTTCATTTGTCCCCAGCTTTAAATTTCCTTTTTTTTTGCATGGGAGTTTTCACTTCTCTTTCTCTTTAATAAAATGCCCCTAACTCACAATCGCGAATTTTACTTAGAAAGGAAAATAAAATCAAATCTTGAGTCACATTTAACCAATCAAGCAATACCAAATTTCATTTAAATTAATTCACTTTCCAATCGTTAACTATGTATGTAATTTTCTTTGTAAATGTATAGGTATGTAATGCGAGAGTCTAAGACCGTTCGCGACTTGACTTCAAATTCGACTGCCTCTGTTCGTGTTCTGCCCAGACTGAATCCAACCATTTTTCTCTCTCCTCCATATCTCCCTTCCTTCGACGCGCAATATTAGTTGCAGCAGTTTACACCGAAAATTCTGATCATCCGATCAGAATTATCCAATCAGAAGCTGCCAACAAGGACAAACCGGTTTTACTTTAAGTGAATGCAGTCAGACAGAAGTGTTGCATTTTGCGACAACTTATGTCGGTTGCATTTCGTCATTAAATGTCATTAATCTGTAACGTTTGCAAACTACTTACGGACGTTACAGTATCCTTTGGAGAACTCCAATTAATTTTAAAATCGATCCGTTTCAGCTTGAAACCGTAACATACGGCATGAGTTGTGCTCCGTATCTTGCAGTGCGTTGTCTTCGCCAGTTAGCAATGGACAATGCAAGGTCATATCCCAATGGTTCACACATTACCCTCAGAGACTTTTACGTTGACAATTTGATGACCGGTGCAGAAACAATCAAAGAAGCAGTAGTTATTAAACAAGAAGTGACACAACTTTTACATCAAGGTTCATTTCACCTAAGAAAGTGGGCTTCAAATTGCGACATTATTATCGAGGACATTCCGGAAATCGATCGCGAATCATTTATTACCTTCGGGGATCAAGACGTCATACAGGCGTTGGGCTTAGGGTGGAACCCTGTTGATAATACATTTACGTATCCACACATAACATCATACTATAAACAAATAAATAAAAGATCGATCTTATCTGAAATTTCGGAATTCTTTGATCCACTGGGACTTTTAAATCTCCTACAAAATTTGTGGAAGGTAAAGTTGCACTGGGATGAAAGTCTACCTGTAGAGATTCACACACAATGGCTTGAATTTAGAGGCCAACTCGATCAGATCAGCCAATTTAAATTTAATCGGTTTGTACCAATAAAAACTCCTAAGATCCAACTCCATGGATTCTCAGATGCAAGTCAGAAGGCATATGGCGCATGTATATATTTGCGAAGCATTGATACAAACGGACGCATATCATCAAATTTGTTATGTGCAAAATCACGTGTAGCGCCGCTGAAGGAGGTATCTTTGCCAAGACTGGAATTATGCGCAGCAGTCTTACTGACAGAACTGGTGCAGAGAATCATAACTCTTCTCGCACTTAATGAAGTAAAAATATTTTGTTGGACACATTCATCCATTGTATTAGCATTGATCTCATCGGAACCATACCGGTGGTCTACATTTGTAGCAAATAGAATTACCAAAATAAAACATCTGGGACAAGCGGCAATGTGGAAACATGTGCCCACTGAAATGAATCCTGCGCACTTAGTATCAAGGGGAGTGTACCCAAAGGACCTCATAAAGAATAAATTCTGGTTTCACGGACCAAAATTTATGCACCTTTCAATGGATAGATGGCCGCAGACAGAACTCAATCTCATAAATGCAATACCTGAACAACGTAACAAAAGGGTAACAATGGTTATTAACACTTCTGTAGACTTAATCACAAACTGCAAATTTCACAATAGTTACACTAAATTGTTTCGAGTTTTTGGTTTCGTCAACAGATTTTTGAACAACATAAGGTCTTTATCCAATAAGGTGCACGGTGAATTCACGCCGTTTGAACTTCAGAAGGCACTGCACACCATTGTGTGCATAATACAGTCATATAATTTTGCACCTGAGGTTAAAGCCGTGCTCCGTTTTTTCTGTCACAACGTATCAGAGGTCGGGCACCAATAAAATCCTACGTTGCAATTTTCATTTGTTTTACCAGCAAAGCGATTCACATTGAGCTAGTGACAGATTTGTCCCCAGATGGATTTTTGGCAGCTCTACGTCGGTTCATCGCAAGAAGAAGAAAACCTTCGACCATAGTCTCTGACAATGCTACAAACTTTATTGGTGCACAAAGGCAATTGAAGGAACTCTATCAACTATTTCACAACAGCGATACCAACAAAAAAATTATTCAACAGTGTCTTGAGGATGAAATCAATTGGAAATTCATCCCTCCCCGGTCGCCCCATTGTGGAGGGCTGTGGGAGACAGCTGTAAAGAGTGCCAAGTACCATCTTCGTCGAATACTTGACAAAACTTCAATGTCATTTGAGGACTTAAATACTGTATGTTGTCAAATCGAAGCAATCCTGAACAGCCGACCGTTAACCCCAATATCTAATGATCCAAATGATCTCAGAGCGTTAACACCAGGGCATTTCTTGATTGGCAGTCCACTCACAACCATCACAGAACCAAACATATTGGATACAACCATTTCGCAACTTAAACGTCATCAATACATGCAAGGAATACAACAAACATTCTGGAAACGATAGCAACATGAATACCTGCATGAATTTCAACATCGCAGAAAGTAGCAAGTTAACAAGCCTAATCTAAAACCCAATGATCTGGTTTTGATTAAAGACGAAAATTTGCCGCCACTCAAATGGCCATTAGCACGAGTTTTAGAAATCTTCGATGGTGCTGACAACAAGGTGAGAGTAGCATCAGTCAAAAGCTCAACGGGAATCTACACTCTACACTACACTACATTTTGAAAATGTATAATAAATATTTGAAAGCTGAAGCTTTCAACGCGGGGAGAATGTTGATGCTTCAATCATGCATCACCCTATATTTTATATTTTGCTTTCTAATTCGTTTATTCTTTCTTTAGTTGTTCGTTCTCCTCTGCTCACAACATGTTCTGCAGGTTTTTGGAGCGAGGGCAACAACAACGATTGAGGCCTGGTTGCTCTGCTGCCTGACAGAAAGAGTTTTTCAGTTGGCATCAAGTTTTCAAACAATCAAAATCAACTCACATACAAAAATTAATTTCTTAAACTACACAAAACATATTACATGTTAACATGATCATATTTTATTACTGCGTAACTGTTATTGTTTAATATTTCTTCAGCAATTAATTTACTACTTACTAAGCTAATAATAGCCACTAGTATTGCGAAACTTTTCATTTTTGCGTTCTATTCGATCTGTGTCTGAATCTTGTAACAGTGTTTACTTGGGTGACGCTCGCTGGTCACCCAGGGTTCATTTTCCTTCTACTCTTCGTTACAAATTAAAAAGATTTCTTTGTTTCCTGTATAGCTTTTCGGTTTCTACCAACGATGTCAATATCGTCTGGGTAAGCCAGTATCTGAATGGACTTATATAGGATTGTTCCTCTCGCCGTTACGTCAGAGTCTCAGATCACTTTCTCCAACGCCAGGGTGAAGAGGATGCAGGCCAGTCCATCCCCTTGTCGGAGCCCATTATAGATGTTGAATGGGCTTGATTGTTATCGAGATACTTTTACATGGCTTATAACATTGGTAAAAATATGATGAGATGGTAGTGAGTTTTGAAAAGAGACATTTTTCCATCACCTGCCTAAAGGTGTAAATCTGATCAGTTGTTGATTTGCCTGGAATGAAGGCACACTGGTATGGACCAATGATCCCTTTAGCGTATGGGGCTATCCTGTCTTGAAGGATAGAGACGTTACTCAACAACGTTATACGATGATAATTGCTGCAGGTTATGATATCTCCTTTCTTATGTATGGGGCACAGGATGCCTCTTCGCCAATCTTCTGGCATTGCTTCTTTCTCCCATACTTGCACTATTAGTTCATGAATTGCTTGGTGTATTGATAAGCCTCCTGTTTTAATTAGCTCCGCTGGGATGACATCAGATCCCGGGGCCTTATTATTTTTGAGCCGATTTATCGCTCTGCTAACTTCGTCTATGCTTGGTGGCGGCAGCATAGTGTGGTCTTCGGTCATTGGTGGAGCCTCCAATTCCTCACTTAGCTGGCCATCAAGTAACTAATGAAAGTGCTCTTTCCATCGTTCTAAGATGCCTTTGAGATCGGCGATCAGATTACCGTCTTTGTCTTTGCAGTATGTGCAACGCGGTGCATATTGCACTATATACTGCGGACTCTTTGATAAATCTGCGCCTGGTGCGATCCTCGCTCTCTGTACTGTTCTAGTTCACGGACGAGATTCTACTAGCAGGCTGAAAACAACAAATTCCATTCGATTCGATTTTAAATATCAATTTGTGGTTTATTTACTATAAAAAATATAAAAAAATCCGGAGAAAACATTATCTAAAAGGAAAGCCCGTTTAAAGTAAACAAAAAAAAAAAGGAAAAGATCCAACATTTCCCACATTCGTGTACTATATGATACAACAAAAACTTATCTATCTTGTACATTATGGAATATTCATACAAATAAGTATTGTGGTGCACCACACTGATAAAACAAAATACTAATATATATATTCTACTGGTATAGATTAGGTGTATTTTATTATTATTATTGGATAATATAATTCTACTGATATGGGTTAATATTGTATATTAAACAAATAATTATGAAATTAAATATACAGAGAGTTACTTGACATCCTCACTGCGTAAGCGGTTTAAGTGCGCAGTGAAATGCGTAGACATAGTCTTGAGTATTCTCGCACATATATGCAACTGCTGCGGTTGACGTTTCAACGTTAAGCTGCTGCTACTATTGTTTTTGTTGCAAAGGTTAGCTGCTGCTACTGTTGTTGTGGTTACAATGCTTAAATGCAGCTGATATTGTTGTTGTTGCAATGCTTAACTGCTGCTAATGTTGTTGTCGTTGCAATGCGTAACTGCTGCTAACGTTGTTGTTGTTGCAATGGTTAGCTGCTAACGTTGTTGTTGTTGCAATGCGTAACTGCTGCTAATATTGTTGTTGCGGTGCTTAACTGCGGCTAACGTTGTTGTTGCGATGCTTAACTGCGGCTAACGTTGTTGTTGCGATGCTTAACTGCGGCTAACGTTGTTGTTGCGATGCTTAATCGAAATTCATTACAAGTAAGTACATTATTTTGTATAAAGAGGATTGAAATCATGGGATAACTTTGGATCTTCTACCCGTTGCGACATCGAATGTGTTCAGAAGGACACATTTTTCTTTTCACTCGGGTAACTCGAAATCGCGTGTTCTAACTCGAACCCCAACTGTACCAAAAAAAATGCTTCTAGATTTAACTGCAAATAGATAACTGTATTCGAGATTAACCGTGTTCATTTACTTATATTGGAAAAGCGACACCCCCTTTTCTTTTTCTGCTATTCTTTCTTTCAAGAGTATTAAGTTCCGGTAATTAATTGGCAAATGGCGTTTTCGTGAAATTTATTCATTGCCGAAACTGAGGATTTCGCTCACAAAATCGCTCGTTCATTTGTCCCCAGCTTTAAATTTCCTTTTTTTTTGCATGGGAGTTTTCACTTCTCTTTCTCTTTAATAAAATGCCCCTAACTCACAATCGCGAATTTTACTTAGAAAGGAAAATAAAATCAAATCTTGAGTCACATTTAACCAATCAAGCAATACCAAATTTAATTTAAATTAATTCACTTTCCAATCGTTAACTATGTATGTAATTTTCTTTGTAAATGTATAGGTATGTAATGCGAGAGTCTAAGACCGTTCGCGACTTGTCTTCAAATTCGACTGCCTCTGTTCGTGTTCTGCCCAGACTGAATCCAACCATTTTTCTCTCTCCTCCATATCTCCCTTCCTTCGACGCGCAATATTAGTTGCAGCAGTTTTAACCGAAAATTCTGATCATCCGATCAGAATTATCCAATCAGAAGCTGCCAACAAGGACAAACCGGTTTTACTTTAAGTGAATGCAGTCAGACATAAGTGTTGCATTTTGCGACAACTTATGTCGGTTGCATTTCGTCATTAAATGTCATTAATCTGTAACGTTTGCAAACTACTTACGGACGTTACAGTATCCTTTGGAGAACTCCAATTAATTTTAAAATCGATTCGTTTCAGCTTGAAACCGTAACATACGGCATGAGTTGTGCTCCGTATCTTGCAGTGCGTTGTCTTCGCCAGTTAGCAATGGACAATGCAAGGTCATATCCCAATGGTTCACACATTACCCTCAGAGACTTTTACGTTGACAATTTGATGACCGGTGCAGAAACAATCAAAGAAGCAGTAGTTATTAAACAAGAAGTGACACAACTTTTACATCAAGGTTCATTTCACCTAAGAAAGTGGGCTTCAAATTGCGACATTATTATCGAGGACATTCCGGAAATCGATCGCGAATCATTTATTACCTTCGGGGATCAAGACGTCATAAAGGCGTTGGGCTTAGGGTGGAACCCTGTTGATGATACATTTACGTATCCACACATAACATCATACTATAAACAAATAAATAAAAGATCGATCTTATCTGAAATTTCGGAATTCTTTGATCCACTGGGACTTTTAAATCTCCTACAAAATTTGTGGAAGGTAAAGTTGCACTGGGATGAAAGTCTACCTGTAGAGATTCACACACAATGGCTTGAATTTAGAGGCCAACTCGATCAGATCAGCCAATTTAAATTTAATCGGTTTGTACCAATAAAAACTCCTAAGATCCAACTCCATGGATTCTCAGATGAAAGTCAGAAGGCATATGGCGCATGTATATATTTGCGAAGCATTGATACAAACGGACGCATATCATCAAATTTGTTATGTGCAAAATCACGTGTAGCGCCGCTGAAGGAGGTATCTTTGCCAAGACTGGAATTATGCGCAGCAGTCTTACTGACAGATCTGGTGCAGAGAATCATAACTCTTCTCGCACTTAATGAAGTAAAAATATTTTGTTGGACAGATTCATCCATTGTATTAGCATGGATCTCATCGGAACCATACCGGTGGTCTACATTTGTAGCAAATAGAATTACCAAAATAAAACATCTGGGACAAGCGGCAATGTGGAAACATGTGCCCACTGAAATGAATCCTGCGCACTTAGTATCAAGGGGAGTGTACCCAAAGGACCTCATCAATAATAAATTCTGGTTTCACGGACCAAAATTTATGCACCTTTCAATGGATAGATGGCCGCAGACAGAACTAAATCTCATAAATGCAATACCTGAACAACGTAACAAAAGGGTAACAATGGTTATTAACACTTCTGTAGACTTAATCACAAACTGCAAATTTCACAATAGTTACACTAAATTGTTTCGAGTTTTTGGTTTCGTCAACAGATTTTTGAACAACATAAGGTCTTTGTCCAATAAGGTGCACGGTGAATTCACGCCGTTTGAACTTCAGAAGGCACTGCACACCATTGTGTGCATAATACAGTCATATAATTTTGCACCTGAGGTTAAAGCCGTGCTCCGTTTTTTCTGTCACAACGTATCAGAGGTCGGGCACCAATAAAATCCTACGTTGCAATTTTCATTTGTTTTACCACCAAAGCGATTCACATTGAGCTAGTGACAGATTTGTCCCCAGATGGATTTTTGGCAGCTCTACGTCGGTTCATCGCAAGAAGAAGAAAACCTTCGACCATAGTCTCTGACAATGCTACAAACTTTATTGGTGCACAAAGGCAATTGAAGGAACTCCATCAACTATTTCACAACAGCGATACCAACAAAAAAATTTTTCAACAGTGTCTTGAGGATGAAATCAATTGGAAATTCATCCCTCCCCGGTCGCCCCATTTTGGAGGGCTGTGGGAGACAGCTGTAAAGAGTGCCAAGTACCATCTTCGTCGAATACTTGACAAAACTTCAATGTCATTTGAGGACTTAAATACTGTATGTTGTCAAATCGAAGCAATCCTGAACAGCCGACCGTTAACCCCAATATCTAATGATCCAAATGATCTCAGAGCGTTAACACCAGGGCATTTCTTGATTGGCAGTCCACTCACAACCATCACAGAACCAAACATATTGGATACAACCATTTCGCAACTTAAACGTCATCAATACATGCAAGGAATACAACAAACATTCTGGAAACGATAGCAACATGAATACCTGCATGAATTTCAACATCGCAGAAAGTAGCAAGTTAACAAGCATAATTTAAAACCGAATGATCTGGTTTTGATTAAAGACGAAAATTTGCCGCCACTCAAATGGCCATTAGCACGAGTTTTAGAAATCTTCGATGGTGCTGACAACAAGGTGAGAGTAGCATCAGTCAAAAGCTCAACGGGAATCTACACTCTACACTACACTACATTTGGAAAATGTATAATAAATATTTGAAAGCTGAAGCTTTCAACGCGGGGAGAATGTTGATGCTTCAATCATGCATCACCCTATATTTTATATTTTGCTTTCTAATTCGTTTATTCTTTCTTTAGTTGTTCGTTCTCCTCTGCTCACAACATGTTCTGCAGGTTTTTGGAGCGAGGGCAACAACAACGATTGAGGCCTGGATGCTCTGCTGCCTGACAGAAAGAGTTTTTCAGTTGGCATCAAGTTTTCAAACAATCAAAATCAACTCACATACAAAAATTAATTTCTTAAACTACACAAAACATATTACATGTTAACATGATCATATTTTATTACTGCGTAACTGTTATTGTTTAATATTTCTTCAGCAATTAATTTACTACTTACTAAGCTAATAATAGCCACTAGTATTGCGAAACTTTTCATTTTTGCGTTCTATTCGATCTGTGTCTGAATCTTGTAACAGTGTTTACTCGGGTGACGCTCGCAGGTCACCCAGGGTTCATTTTCCTTCTACTCTTCGTTACAAATTAAAAAGATTTCTTTGTTTCCTGTACAGCTCTTCGGTTTCTACCAACGATGTCAATATCGTCTGGGTAAGCCAGTATCTGAATGGACTTATATAGGATTGTTCCTCTCGCCGTTACGTCAGAGTCTCAGATCACTTTCTCCAACGCCAGGGTGAAGAGGATGCAGGCCAGTCCATCCCCTTGTCGGAGCCCATTATAGATGTTGAATGGGCTTGATTGTTATCGAGATACTTTTACATGGCTTATAACATTGGTAAAAATATGGTGAGATGGTAGTGAGTTTTGAAAAGAGACATTTTTCCATCACCTGCCTAAAGGTGTAAATCTGATCAGTTGTTGATTTGCCGGGAATGAAGGCATACTGGTATGGACCAATGATCCCTTTAGCGTATGGGGCTATCCTGTCTTGAAGGATAGAGACGTTACTCAACAACGTTATACGACGATAATTGCTGCAGGTTATGATATCTCCTTTCTTATGTATGGGGCACAGGATGCCTCTTCGCCAATCTTCTGGCATTGCTTCTTTCTCCCATACTTGCACTATTAGTTCATGAATTGCTTGGTGTATTGCGTAGCCTCCTGTTTTAATTAGCTCCGCTGGGATGACATCAGATCCCGGGGCCTTATTATTTTTGAGCCGATTTATCGCTCTGCTAACTTCGTCTATGCTTGGTGGCGGCAGCATAGTGTGGTCTTCGGTCATTGGTGGAGCCTCCAATTCCTCACTTAGCTGGCCATCAAGCAACTAATGAAAGTGCTCTTTCCATCGCTCTAAGATGCCTTTGAGATCGGCGATCAGATTACCGTCTTTGTCTTTGCAGTATGTGCAACGCGGTGCATATTGCACTATATACTGCGGACTCTTTGATAAATCTGCGCCTGGTGCGATCCTCGCTCTCTGTACTGTTCTAGTTCACGGACGAGATTCTACTAGCAGGCTGAAAACAACAAATTCCATTCGATTCGATTTTAAATATCAATTTGTGGTTTATTTACTATAAAAAATATAAAAAAATCCGGAGAACGGATCAACGTTTAGCTGCTGCTACTATTGTTTTTGTTGCAAAGGTTAGCTGCTGCTACTGTTGTTGTGGTAACAATGCTTAAATGCAGCTGATATTGTTGTTGTTGCAATGCTTAACTGCTGCTAATGTTGTTGTCGTTGCAATGCGTAACTGCTGCTAACGTTGTTGTTGTTGCAATGGTTAGCTGCTAACGTTGTTGTTGTTGCAATGCGTAACTGCTGCTAATATTGTTGTTGCGGTGCTTAACTGCGGCTAACGTTGTTGTTGCGATGCTTAACTGCGGCTAACGTTGTTGTTGCGATGCTTAACTGCGGCTAACGTTGTTGTTGCGATGCTTAATCGAAATTCATTACAAGTAAGTACATTATTTTGTATAAAGAGGATTGAAATCATGGGATAACTTTGGATCTTCTACCCGTTGCGACATCGAATGTGTTCAGAAGGACACATTTTTCTTTTCACTCGGGTAACTCGAAATCGCGTGTTCTAACTCGAACCCCAACTGTACCAAAAAAAATGCTTCTAGATTTAACTGCAAATAGATAACTGTATTCGAGATTAACCGTGTTCATTTACTTATATTGGAAAAGCGACACCCCCTTTTCTTTTTCTGCTATTCTTTCTTTCAAGAGTATTAAGTTCCGGTAATTAATTGGCAAATGGCGTTTTCGTGAAATTTATTCATTGCCGAAACTGAGGATTTCGCTCACAAAATCGCTCGTTCATTTGTCCCCAGCTTTAAATTTCCTTTTTTTTTGCATGGGAGTTTTCACTTCTCTTTCTCTTTAATAAAATGCCCCTAACTCACAATCGCGAATTTTACTTAGAAAGGAAAATAAAATCAAATCTTGAGTCACATTTAACCAATCAAGCAATACCAAATTTAATTTAAATTAATTCACTTTCCAATCGTTAACTATGTATGTAATTTTCTTTGTAAATGTATAGGTATGTAATGCGAGAGTCTAAGACCGTTCGCGACTTGTCTTCAAATTCGACTGCCTCTGTTCGTGTTCTGCCCAGAGTGAATCCAACCATTTTTCTCTCTCCTCCATATCTCCCTTCCTTCGACGCGCAATATTATTTGCAGCAGTTTTAACCGAAAATTCTGATCATCCGATCAGAATTATCCAATCAGAAGCTGCCAACAAGGACAAACCGGTTTTACTTTAAGTGAATGCAGTCAGACATAAGTGTTGCATTTTGCGACAACTTATGTCGGTTGCATTTCGTCATTAAATGTCATTAATCTGTAACGTTTGCAAACTACTTACGGACGTTACAGTATCCTTTGGAGAACTCCAATTAATTTTAAAATCGATTCGTTTCAGCTTGAAACCGTAACATACGGCATGAGTTGTGCTCCGTATCTTGCAGTGCGTTGTCTTCGCCAGTTAGCAATGGACAATGCAAGGTCATATCCCAATGGTTCACACATTACCCTCAAAGACTTTTACGTTGACAATTTGATGACCGGTGCAGAAACAATCAAAGAAGCAGTAGTTATTAAACAAGAAGTGACACAACTTTTACATCAAGGTTCATTTCACCTAAGAAAGTGGGCTTCAAATTGCGACATTATTATCGAGGACATTCCGGAAATCGATCGCGAATCATTTATTACCTTCGGGGATCAAGACGTCATAAAGGCGTTGGGCTTAGGGTGGAACCCTGTTGATGATACATTTACGTATCCACACATAACATCATACTATAAACAAATAAATAAAAGATCGATCTTATCTGAAATTTCGGAATTCTTTGATCCACTGGGACTTTTAAATCTCCTACAAAATTTGTGGAAGGTAAAGTTGCACTGGGATGAAAGTCTACCTGTAGAGATTCACACACAATGGCTTGAATTTAGAGGCCAACTCGATCAGATCAGCCAATTTAAATTTAATCGGTTTGTACCAATAAAAACTCCTAAGATCCAACTCCATTGATTCTCAGATGCAAGTCAGAAGGCATATGGCGCATGTATATATTTGCGAAGCATTGATACAAACGGACGCATATCATCAAATTTGTTATGTGCAAAATCACGTGTAGCGCCGCTGAAGGAGGTATCTTTGCCAAGACTGGAATTATGCGCAGCAGTCTTACTGACAGATCTGGTGCAGAGAATCATAACTCTTCTCGCACTTAATGAAGTAAAAATATTTTGTTGGACAGATTCATCCATTGTATTAGCATGGATCTCATCGGAACCATACAGGTGGTCTACATTTGTAGCAAATAGAATTACCAAAATAAAACATCTGGGACAAGCGGCAATGTGGAAACATGTGCGCACTGAAATGAATCCTGCGCACTTAGTATCAAGGGGAGTGTACCCAAAGGACCTCATCAATAATAAATTCTGGTTTCACGGACCAAAATTTATGCACCTTTCAATGGATAGATGGCCGCAGACAGAACTCAATCTCATAAATGCAATACCTGAACAACGTAACAAAAGGGTAACAATGGTTATTAACACTTCTGTAGACTTAATCACAAACTGCAAATTTCACAATAGTTACACTAAATTGTTTCGAGTTTTTGGTTTCGTCAACAGATTTTTGAACAACATAAGGTCTTTGTCCAATAAGGTGCACGGTGAATTCACGCCGTTTGAACTTCAGAAGGCACTGCACACCATTGTGTGCATAATACAGTCATATAATTTTGCACCTGAGGTTAAAGCCGTGCTCCGTTTTTTCTGTCACAACGTATCAGAGGTCGGGCACCAATAAAATCCTACGTTGCAATTTTCATTTGTTTTACCACCAAAGCGATTCACATTGAGCTAGTGACAGATTTGTCCCCAGATGGATTTTTGGCAGCTCTACGTCGGTTCATCGCAAGAAGAAGAAAACCTTCGACCATAGTCTCCGACAATGCTACAAACTTTACAAACACAAAGGCAATTGAAGGAACTCCATCAACTATTTCACAACAGCGATACCAACAAAAAAATTATTCAACAGTGTCTTGAGGATGAAATCAATTGGAAATTCATCCCTCCCCGGTCGCCCCATTTTGGAGGGCTGTGGGAGTCAGCTGTAAAGAGTGCCAAGTACCATCTTCGTCGAATACTTGACAAAACTTCAATGTCATTTGAGGACTTAAATACTGTATGATGTCAAGTCGAAGCAATCCTGAACAGCCGACCGTTAACCCCAATATCTAATGATCCAAATGATCTCAGAGCGTTAACACCAGGGCATTTCTTGATTGGCAGTCCACTCACAACCATCACAGAACCAAACATATTGGATACAACCATTTCGCAACTTAAACGTCACCAATACATGCAAGGAATACAACAAACATTCTGGAAACGATGGCAACATGAATACCTGCATGAATTTCAACATCGCAGAAAGTAGCAAGTTAACAAGCCTAATCTAAAACCCAATGATCTGGTTTTGATTAAAGACGAAAATTTGCCGCCACTCAAATGGCCATTAGCACGAGTTTTAGAAATCTTCGATGGTGCTGACAACAAGGTGAGAGTAGCATCAGTCAAAAGCACAACGGGAATCTACACTCTACACTACACTACATTTGGAAAATGTATAATAAATATTTGAAAGCTGAAGCTTGCAACGCGGGGAGAGTGTTGATGCTTCAATCATGCATTACCCTATATTTTATATTTTGCTTTCTAATTCGTTTATTCTTTCTTTAGTTGTTCGTTCTCCTCTGCTCACAACATGTTCTGCAGGTTTTTGGAGCGAGGGCAACAACAACGATTGAGGCCTGGATGCTCTGCTGCCTGACAGAAAGAGTTTTTCAGTTGGCATCAAGTTTTCAAACAATCAAAATCAACTCACATACAAAAATTAATTTCTTAAACTACACAAAACATATTACATGTTAACATGATCATATTTTATTACTGCGTAACTGTTATTGTTTAATATTTCTTCAGCAATTAATTTACTACTTACTAAGCTAATAATAGCCACTAGTATTGCGAAACTTTTCATTTTTGCGTTCTATTCGATCTGTGTCTGAATCTTGTAACAGTGTTTACTCGGGTGACGCTCGCAGGTCACCCAGGGTTCATTTTCCTTCTACTCTTCGTTACAAATTAAAAAGATTTCTTTGTTTCCTGTACAGCTCTTCGGTTTCTACCAACGATGTCAATATCGTCTGGGTAAGCCAGTATCTGAATGGACTTATATAGGATTGTTCCTCTCGCCGTTACGTCAGAGTCTCAGATCACTTTCTCCAACGCCAGGGTGAAGAGGATGCAGGCCAGTCCATCCCCTTGTCGGAGCCCATTATAGATGTTGAATGGGCTTGATTGTTATCGAGATACTTTTACATGGCTTATAACATTGGTAAAAATATGGTGAGATGGTAGTGAGTTTTGAAAAGAGACATTTTTCCATCACCTGCCTAAAGGTGTAAATCTGATCAGTTGTTGATTTGCCGGGAATGAAGGCATACTGGTATGGACCAATGATCCCTTTAGCGTATGGGGCTATCCTGTCTTGAAGGATAGAGACGTTACTCAACAACGTTATACGACGATAATTGCTGCAGGTTATGATATCTCCTTTCTTATGTATGGGGCACAGGATGCCTCTTCGCCAATCTTCTGGCATTGCTTCTTTCTCCCATACTTGCACTATTAGTTCATGAATTGCTTGGTGTATTGCGTAGCCTCCTGTTTTAATTAGCTCCGCTGGGATGACATCAGATCCCGGGGCCTTATTATTTTTGAGCCGATTTATCGCTCTGCTAACTTCGTCTATGCTTGGTGGCGGCAGCATAGTGTGGTCTTCGGTCATTGGTGGAGCCTCCAATTCCTCACTTAGCTGGCCATCAAGCAACTAATGAAAGTGCTCTTTCCATCGCTCTAAGATGCCTTTGAGATCGGCGATCAGATTACCGTCTTTGTCTTTGCAGTATGTGCAACGCGGTGCATATTGCACTATATACTGCGGACTCTTTGATAAAACCTCCGCGCCTGGTGCGATCCTCGCTCTCTGTACTGTTCTAGTTCACGGACGAGATTCTACTAGCAGGCTGCGTTCTTTCGCCGGTGAACTGTTTTTTCATATCTTCTGAGCTCTTTATATTTTTATTCGCGTGCCCGCGTTCTATGAGATTGTTTCATTGCTCGGTACGCAACATTCTTACGGCGCTAGCTTACATTAGTCATAGAACCAGATGGAGTAAGCAATACTAATGACAGTATTCTTAAGGCGTGTCAATTTCTCTTCTACGCCCGGCATCTCAGCCACAGGACTTACTCTATCTGCATATAGGGCGAGTCCTATCGCTTGACCGTAGTTCTTTCTGGTCTCTTCGTTGCGAAGAGCAGCCGTGTTGACTAGAATCTGATTCGCGGATGCTGTATTTCTTGAAGATGCAATCCGCGCTTGAAGAACCATACCATAAAAAATTTAAATGAAACACACCATTTAAGACTTATTTAATTTCTTTATTAACTAAAAGATAGTCTCGAGTTAGAGACTCGCAAATAAAGACTGCCAAATTAAGACTGAGTTATCAAACTAAAAGAACCCTTTTTATATATAATCATTGCCTATGCAGCAATTCTACATATACATACATATTCATATTATATACATTCATATCGTCATCAAGAAGAAATAATGACTCTTTGCCTACATTACTTTTTATGACATTGTGATTTTGTTTATATCCAAACGGATATGCTTGGTATGTTTCAATTCTCTAATTGATCATTGTTAATTTTAATGACATGCCGTTGGTATCGATACATTGTTACATTGTTTATACTCAAGCAGATATGCTTGGTATGTTTTTATTCTCTAATTGATCTTTGTTAATTTTTATGACATGCCGTTGGTGTCGATACATTTACATTGTTTATACTCAAGCAGATATGCTTGGTATGTCTCTATTTTGATTTATGTTGAGAACTAATTCTTTAACTGATTTTTGTTTAGATCAATTTTTATGACATCCCGTTGGTGTCGATGTTTATACTCAAGCAAATATGCTTGGTATGCATTTGTTATTATTTGTACTGGGGAGTAATTCTATAACTCACGCGAAGGGTGCATAGACGTTCATGACTAGAAACCCCACCCCATGTCTTGATGTCTTGCATGACAGCTGTAATATATGTCATATTCTGATTTTTGTAAGACGACATTCCGTGTCCATCGCATTTCCTGAATTGCTGTTATGTCAGCATTATATTTGGAAAGGCAAGCTGCTGTGCAGCTCGAGTTTTATACAGTGAGCGTACGTTCTATGAGAAACTGTACAAAAATGTTAAATGAAAAAGTACTCAAATGCACATTTGTAAAACTAATGCTGAATTTATTTCTTAAAAGAACGCGATAAACGTGTGTTACACCTCTGAAGGTGGACTTACTCACACCAAGGTGCAAGGCAAATGCTGAACTCCAAAATAATTTAATGTGTCTAATGTAAAAGTTAGAAATCAAAAGTTAAAAACAAAGGTTAGAGTTAGAGTACATTGGCAGACTTCTTAACAGTTGTAGAGGAGGTAAAAACTATAAGAAAAACCAATTTAAGGTATAATTATAAATTCAGTTAAAAAAAATGGCCAAATGCCCACATGAGCTTGAATGCTCAGTAGAAGAAGTAAACAGGGAAATTTCTGACGAATTTGAGTAGAGCTGCCCAATAAGCTCTCCAAAAGCAAGCAACGAGGCTTTATGGTGAAACAAAGAGCTTTCTACCCTTCGAAGACGGATGAGGAAACTCTTTAATACCGCTAAGAGGAAGTATTTAGCAGCAATATAGATAAGCAGCATTATGATCAACACGGCAAGAGGATACCCACAAGTGGTACTATCTTCCCTTTTATGGAGCATCCTTGTAGATGTAGTCCTTCGGCAACAAGATAAAGCGCGGACTTACGCCCAGGACTACGGAGACTATATAGTCATTGTGACAAAAAGGAGGTTTGAGGAAGTGTTCTCTGACAATCCAAAATCGATTAACCAGCACGAGCAAATGGTGACAAGTTAACTTTGAAGTCGGAATGAGCACCAAGAAGGAATTTAGATCTAAAAATGAGTACCAAATATATCCGGGAGCCATAATGTCGTACACGGATGAATTGATGAAAACACATGGCACTGATGCGGGAGTACATGAGCCAATAACCAAGTCCTTTAAGCAATTGGGCAGTACCCGCGCATACTCCAGGCAAAAGTACATGTCATCGAAATAAATACCTATCTTGAAAGACAGCCCAGCTGTGATAAGAGCCCTGGATGTTTTCCAAATCAGGTCAAGACTGGTGGAGGAGTGCAGGGCAAAAATAAACAGACTTGACAAAGACAGTAAGGTAAGTCCTGACTGACTTCCGGGACACGCCGGCATAGAAGGCAACGAAGTAGCGAATTAGCTCGCGAACGAAGAAACAAAAACTCTGCCTTAACCATTTAGCGGCATAGATTATCACATAATGCGGAAAGAGATGTGCATAATAGATAATAGAATAGATGTGATTGTAAACTGAAAAGGCATCTAAGGAAATTAATAGTAGAAGAGGATGGCAGTTGCCGGCTGTGTGGAGAAAAATCGTAGAAGATCCCAGGGCCTCTTCTCAAAGATGGTATGGAAACACATTTACAGAAACCCCTAATAAATAATACCCACCAAATATATTCCTATTCAAAATCAGTTTTACAAATGCAATGGAATTATCTAAATATTTTAATTCCCTGTTTTGTATACCATCATATAACGAATTAACCACAAAGATTTTTCAAATCAATAAGATAAATATAACCTATAATTGAACCAATCATTTCAATGGTATATTATTTGATCGTTTTTGATATTCCGAAATCGACATTATATTGTCATAATTGAATTAATGGCAACACTGGCCAGTATTTTACACATGTAAGTCAGTATTAAAATAAAAGTAAACATGATAACTAATAGCTAATAATGATAGTAAATATATTAAATATAAGAACAAAATAAAGAAATAAATAAATAAAAATTCAAACTATTCGCATTACCAGTAAAACTTAAATTCAAAAACCATTTAAAGGGGTATAAATACCTTTATGCATATAGAGTATAAAGTTGTAAAATCAAAACTTAGCTGATATTGAAAAACATGTTAAAGGTATATTATTAAATACAAAACAAAAACTAGTATTAAGGCTTAATTTTAGGGCAAAGGAAAACGGTCGTTCGAAGATGTTTGGCCTCAAATGCGTTTAATAGTTTTAAAATTACTAAAACAAGAAACTGTTACTCAATCAGAATGGCAGGATTTGTTTTACGGCGTTCATTTAGTGTGTCTCTGGGATGAGAAAGGTTCAACAAAAATTTATGACTGTCTAAAAAATGATATAGTAGATTTCATTGAGCATGCTCAAAAGAAAGTTCAAGCTCAGCGTGGGGAACAATCTCTGTTAATGACTTATATTATTGAATGGAGAAAATTTTTTACTCAAAGTAGTTATTTACCATTACCATTTAGACAGCTGGAACAATCTCTTCAAGGGAAAACATCAAACAACAATACCACCCATAATCAGAAAAGAAATGCTGGTGAGGATAGTATAGTAAGAAAACTAATGTTAGATTCATGGAATGAAAACATTTTTATGCATATAAAAGACAGGTTGCAGGAATCTGCAATGAAAATTGTCCACGCTGAGCGTAACGGTGATGCCTATGATTCTCAGCTAGTAATTGGAGTTCGGGAAAGCTATGTAAATTTATGTTCAAATACCGAGGATAGGTTAGAAATATATCGTGAAAACTTCGAAGCAGCTTATTTAAATGCAACTGCATCTTTTTACCGTTTTAAAGCATGTGAACAGCAACAAGCAAATGGAGCACAAGTGTTTATGAAGTATGCTGATGCAAAACTTCGTGAAGAGGAATCTAGAAGCAAAAGATACCTCGAGCCAAGTAGCTACCATATACTTTCACAAACTTGCGTGAAGGTACTTGTGGGTGATCATTTAAACACATTTTTGTCTGAGTGTGCTCCTTTAATAAAGGAATATGAAACTGAAAGACTTAACCTAATGTTTAGACTCCTAGATCGCGTTCAAAATGGCGTTAATCCAATGCTTCGCGATCTTGAAAATCACATTGTTTCTGCTGGATTGACTGACATGCTTACAGCGTCTGATGTAATTACACAGGACTCCGAGAAATATGTGGAACGTTTGCTACAATTATTTAAAAATTTTAGTGTAATAGTGAAAAAAGCATTTAATGATGATCCAAGGTTCTTAACTGCAAGAGACAAAGCATTTAAAACGATAGTAAATGATACGAGCGTATTTAAGGTATGTACATGCATAATTTAGAACCATATTCAGCCCTATTCAGATCTTAATGTGTATTCGGACGGCTTTTACATTTTATATGGACATTGGAATTTTGTTGATCCGTATTCCATGAAGTTCAAGCTGTCTCTTGAGAAGTTGGATAAGTTTAATTTAAGTTGGCTTTTTAGCTGACGTTAGTGTTTTCTTTATTATATATTTATACTAAGAGAAAGTTTTTTAATTCAAAAAAAAAACCACCACTAAACATTTCCTAGATATTTTATACTTTAAACTAGTAAACTACATAAAACTATTTAAAAATCAAAAATAAAGAAACCATTAAAATTGCGTATCTTAAGGGTTAGATGTCGACCACTTTCCAGTTGAGCCACCAGTACTTGATTTAGTTGAATTTAGTTTGTTCGATCTTTCTCAAGTATATACAGTCCGGTTCAATAGATTACCGCCACTCAATTCTGAGAAGCAAAAGTCAATTTCCAGCATATTAAAAAAAAACCACCACTAAACATTTCCTAGATATCTTATTTTATACTTTAAACTAGTTAACTACATAAAACTATTTAAAAATCAAAAATAAAGAAAACCCTAAAATTGCGTATCTTAGAGTTAGATGTCGACCACTTTCCAGTTGAGCCACCAGTACTTGATTTAGTTGAATTTAGTTTGTTCGATATTTCTCAAGTATATACAGTCCTGTTTAATAGATTACCGCCACTCAATTCTGAGAAGCAAAAGTCAATTTCCATCTCACACAAACCGGCTGGAAATTGTCTTTTGCTTCTCAGAATTGAGTGGCGGTAATCTATTGAACCGGACTGTATCTCATCCATTAATGTTTTTCTGAATAATGTTGTTTTTTATGTCCTCTAACGAAATGGTTCCTAGTCAATTCTTGACAATCCAGATGCATCCAGAATTTTTTTGTTTGATATATGTCTGTAGTTGGACCGTTCGCTTTTATACATACACATACATGATCTGAGGCATTTGCTCTCAAAAATGGGATTTTTTCCATACATGATGGTCTTATATACCACCATATTGAACACGCATATGTCAAAATTAGTTTAACAAATTCCTGGTAGCAAATGATCTTGACATCACATCAAATACAGAGTGAATACAATAGAAACAAATGCGGTATTTACGTGTACATTATAGTACAGAAACTTGTCCAAATAGATACCCAAATATCGCGAGACAGTCTTTGTTGGGATCCGTAAATCGTTTGCATCTGTCAGTTGTAGGTTTTTCTAATTCCGTCGCAGATCGTGATTTCCACGCTTATTTGAATAGCTTATCCTAAGCTTCCATGTTTCGCATAATGTCTAAACTTCGGTCCAAACCGTGTCGATGGCTTTTTCGATATCCACTAGACAAGCGGTTTTGTTCCTCTTATCGTTCATAAGCCAGTTGACATCCGAAATCAATTTGGAAACTTCGTGAATTATAGAGTGGTTTCTCTTGAACCCAAACTATTTCCGCGGAATAATCTCATTTCGTTCGCAAGCGTTCAAAATTGACTTACTAATAACCACTTCCAAAACTTTCCCAATATAAGACATGAAACTTTTTGGCTTGTAGTTTTTCGGAACAGAGGGATCTTTTTTTTAATACCGGAAAATTGGTGTAGTTCTTATATCAATCCCAGCTTGCGAAATGAGGCACCCTGCGTCAGTTGGAATTTTCAATTCCGGAAATTGTTGTTCCAAAAGAGTTTTCATATTTTTCAAGGATTATTTCAATATTACGAACTCAGCTTTTCCAAGAACATCAAGCAACCGTCGTTGCATCCTGCTGATCTGTGTGATAAAGAAACTCTAATAGTTCTGAAGTGTCCGTATATTACGGTTTAGATAAAATCCGGTAGAATTTTTGCTATTAATTTCCGGTACTGTCGCATCAACACTTGTCACGATCAGTTCTTCAGTCTTTTGATACAGAGATTAAATTCCTCGTTCGTCATATTCTTGTTATTATGAGCTTCCGAGGAGGAATAGAAATCTGTGCATTCTATACATTCATCATCATCATCATCATAATCATCATGATGATGGTCTGCAGTTGCCGTTACAAAAAGCACATATTGATTTCTGTTTTCGTCGAAAAAGTATTAACAATTTAACAATCAAACTGTGAAACATAGAGCTAAGAATACGTCATCACCTTCACCATCAGCATCCTCATCAATTTTTGTGAAGTTTGTGTCTCGCCATACCAAAGACGAAATCATGTATAAAAAAGCCAACTTAAAAAACAAAATTGCAACTGGAGTGGTAGAAAAAAACACAAACTTCAATATGTACGTAAATGATACTCTAACCAAAGATAACAGAAACTTATTAAGCAAAACGAGAGAGGTACAACCCGAAAAGAATTATAAATACTGTTGGGTACGGAATGCTGTTATCATGCTGCGTAAAATTGACGGTGATCCAGTTAAAATTATTAATAAAATTGAAGACCTTGAATTTATAAATCTGTTTTTTGTATGTATATACAAATTTAAATAATGGTCGTAGGTACAATTGAAAATTTACAGGGCTTTAATAATTTATGTCAGACATCGTCAAATAATAACAGCAATTATACCAGGAATGTCTCTATCGGTTTAGATAACTTCAATATCCGCATAGTTATGCAAAACATAAGAAGTATGAGAAAAAACTTATTTTCTAACTTATTTAGAAACCTTAAATGAAAAACCAGAAAGTGAAGTGCAAAGTGAAACAAATTTATATGCGTAATTTATAAAAGCAAGCTTTTAAATCTGAAATGTGAATTTGTTGAACAATCTATTACAAGTGTTGACATTCTATCATTTAGTTTTTTTGTAGAAAATGAAGTAATTTGTTTTATTTGTGTCTATCGTTTACAATCGGTACAGGTTAGTTTGTTTTTAGATGAGCTCGCCAATTTACTGAAAATATCACATGCAAAAAAGTTATTTATTATGGGTGATCTGAATATTAATATTCTCAACGATTCGGGTTTTGCTGACGATTATCAATTAATAATGGCTTCAAATGGTCTGGTTTCGTTGATAACGGTGCCTACTAGAAATTCTGGTACATGTATAGACAATATTTACCATCGTAGCAGCTCAAATTGTAATCTTGAGTATCTCGTACAAGTAGTAGTTGCCAACATCACTGATCATTATTTTATTAATTTTCATATACTACCCGGTAGTCGAACGTTGACTTATATCGATAATGATCATTTAAAGTTAGAACTGTTAAATGAAACTTGGTCATCGGTATACAGCCAATCTGATGTTAATAGTGCTTTCAATAAATTTTCGGAAATCCTAAATCTATATGTTGTTGAGAACACTTACAACCATTAATGAAAATAAGCTTAGAAAAATGAAACCGTGGATGAATAGTAATTTGTTAAAAATCACTAAGAAAAAAAATAAGCTTATAAAATTTGTAAAAAAACATCCTAATAATGAAGCTGTTGGTTGTTACGTTAAAAGATATATTAAGCTTACAAATAGAAGTATAGAGGAAACCAAAAATAAATGTTATTTTAAAAAATTTGACTGTAATACATGCAATGTAAAAAAACAATGGCACATTGTGAACGATTTGATAAATAATAAAAAATCAAGCCATACCATTAATGAAATCCAAACCAATGACGGCATTATAACAAATGATCCTAACGTTATAGCGAATAGCTTTAATGATTATTTTAATTCTGTAGCCACTAAACTTTGCGATTCACCTTCTAGTAATAGAGAAGTTGAACTAAATAGTTTATATTTTTCACCGATATCTGTTTCAGAAACTCTAAAAATAATTCTTAGTTTAAAAAAAAAATATAGTTCTGGCCATGATAATTTTAACAATGTCTTAATTAAAAACATTGCGTTCTATATTGTAGATGTTTTATCCTACATTTTTAATTTCAGCATTAATACTGGAATTTTCCCAGAAAATTTAAAATTAGCCATCGTTATACCGCTTTTGAAAAAGGGAGACAAAATCTTATGTTCTAATTATAGGCCGATTTCTTTTTAAGATTAAGATATTTTTATTAAACATTAAAGTAATATACAATTTTGATTTACAACTAAACTTATAACTAATATTAATATGTGTCGGCTCAACAATAGGGGCCCGACGTATTTACATTGTCTTTTTTTGGTATTGTTTATTTTTAAACAATATTTTTTACTACTTAATCTACTACATGTTTATTTTTAAGGTAATTAAATTTTAAACAATAATTTTAAAATAAAATAAAAATGAAATATTAAGCGGCGTATAAACAGGGCGAACTTCAGCCTCTGTAATATTGGTTGCCCGCCTTCTCGTAGAAGGAGACGTCTTGATTGTTAAAGATGTCATCGAATCTAGCATCAGTGAATCCTCTTATGTGTATGTACCGGTGAGTTGGCTCGATTTCCTCGATTCGCAGTCCTTGCATCTCAGGACTTGGATGTATTTCCAATGCGTCGACGAATTTCCTCGCCATTCGGAACAAGTGGTCAGTTATTGGCAGCAGACCTGCTGCTTCGTATAGTTTTGTAGTCGACACAAACTTATAGCTGTTTGTCACCCTCCAGAGTCCTGTACAGATCCTTAGTACCTTCCTTTCAAATAGGGAGATCTTCTTCATCGTTGTTGGTGAGACGGTGAACCATATGGGGTAGCCATAGGTTATCACTGGCCTGATGAGTTGCTTGTAGATAAGCAGCCTGGTGTTGTTGGACAAACCGTTTCGTCTTTTAAGTAGCGGGTGCACCAAATGAAGAGCGTAGTTCGCTTTTTTCATTGTTTTGTCGATGTGAGAGTTAAACTTGAGCCTCTCAGTAAAGTTGATTCCCAGGTACTTAGTCTCTGACTTGGTGTTTATAATTGTGTTATCCGGAAGGGTGATTTTTAGGGCTCTGCACCGGCTTGCGATTTTTCTTATCCTTGTTTCGGTTGCTGGTACTCGGAAGCAGATGAGTTCCGTTTTATTGGCGTTGATCTTTAGTCCCCACTTCAGGTAGTAGTCCCAAAGATTTCTGAGGTGTTCCTCCACTCTTTGGGCAGCTATCTCGGGAGAGCGGGAAACTGCATACGTTATGGAGTCATCCGCGAAGAGCATAGTCCTTGTTCCGGCTGTATTTGTAGGTTGATCCGCCGTGAAGATGCTATACAGGACTGGTCCAAGTCTGGAACCTTGAGGAACTCCGGCTTTGATCCTTTTCCTTGTCGATGGGCGGTCGTACACCTGTACAAAGAAGACCCTGTTAAAAAGAAAATTTTTAATTATTTTTACAATATAATTGGGGAAACCAAAACTAATAAGCTTGTACAGTAGCCCGTTTATCCAGACACTATCGAAAGCTTTTTCGATGTCTAGCAAACAGGCCACTGTACTACTTTTGACGTTCAGTCCTTTAGTGACGTCACTGTGAAGCTTCAGCAGAGGGTGCAGCGTAGAGTGCTTCTCTCGGAAACCGTACTGAAAGGAAGGAATAAGATTTCTTTCCGTACAAAACGTATTGATCTTTTTACGGATCAATGATTCCAATACTTTACTGATACAACACAGTAGAGCTATTGGACGGTAACCAGTTACGCTGGAGCGGTCAGTTTTCTTGGGTACTGGTACTACCTTGGCGACCTTCCAGTTGTCCGGAAAGTAGCCATTGTTTAGGCAATTGTTGAAAATGATGGTTAACATCAAAATTGCCATACCCGGTAACTTTTTAAGCAAAAAGTTAGAAATCCCATCTGTGCCTGATGATTTTTTGAGTTTCCACTCATAATCAAATCATTGACAACAGCTGTTCCGGTAAACATATCGACGTCTACGGGTGCGTTGGCGCGATTTTCTTCACTGAACTGCACTATAGTATTTCCTGGAGAAGTGGTGTCTTCCACAAGACTTTCAACCTCTTCCAAGAAATCTGGAAGATGCGTTGGTGGTCGGTCCGTAAAGCTCCTTTCAAAATGGCAGGCAAAGGCTTCCGCTTTCTCAGCAGCGCTGGATACTGTTCGATCTTCAATGGTGATAATCTCTGGAATGGAAATACGCTTTCCAACCAGAGAGTTCAGCTTCCTAAAAGCATCAGGGCCTGGTTTGATGTCCTGGAGCCGTTTGGTCAGTTCATCTTCCTGAAACCTCCGCACAGCTTGACGACACATGTTAACTGTACAACGCAGTTGCGAAAGTACAGACAGGTATTCGTCGTTGACTGTGTTAAGTGTCCTATTGAAGATTCTCTGAAGGCGTTTCCTAAGCCGTTGCTTGTGAGCATATATGGCCTGTATATGCTCAGGCAAGTGTTGGAAGCGATCCCTGCTAGTGCGAATTGTTTTCTGCCGATTAATGGCTGAATTCACTGTAATCTCAAAATTTCTGATAGCATCATCAATTTCTGTATTCTCCAGATTTCTGCAAGCCGCTGGAATAGGAAGTTCAGCTTCAACTTCTGATCTAAACCGGTTCCAGTTTATTTTCTTAAAGTTGATGTGAAGTTCAGGTGTTGGGGTGACTTGCACAATTCGCTGGTTCAGCCTCACTCGAAGCTCTATGGCCATATGATCCGAGTCGCTATCATGCGCCAAGCAGGAATAATTTCTTAATTCTGGGAGAATATTTAAGAAATTTGTGGTTGCCAGAAAGAAATCCAAAGTTGACGGTGTCCGAGGGTACGTCTTCCGGGGCTGTGAAACTATAGCCATCGTGTGCTGATGCGGATTTGAGTCCATCCAGTCTGTAATGGCCCTTCCTTTGTGATTGCACACTTCGTCCTGCCATCGAGTATGTCTAGCATTAAAATCACCTCCAACAACACAGTATGTGTGTCTAGAGGAGGTGTTGCAGACAGTTTGCAAATCCCGTTGGATGTCTTCCCTCGTTGCGTTACAGTGATTGTACACCGATATCACCAGCAAGGTCTCCACTTCGTTGACTTTAATGCTGACAGCTGTTGCTTCCATGCTACGTAGACCACTGATTTGCACCTTTTCGCCTGCCATAGTGTTCCTGATAAGGACCGCCGTCCCAGAGCGTCCACTGCCTTTGTCGACCCTGTGGATATTGTATCCGTCTGGACTGAACGGATTTCTCCCAGTGAGATTTGTTTCCTGTAAAAGAAGAATGTCAGGTTTATTAGTTTTAATAAATAATGTTAGTGTGATACGCCTAGCTAACGAATAAATGGAATTCACATTATATGAGAATATACTTATCCTGCTTATTGTGAACATAATTCACAAATAAGTCGACCCAAAACGGTTGTTTTGGACCTGTCATCAAGACTGCTATAATTAGCAGGCACGACTTCTCTTGCCTTCTGTAAAATTGTAAAGAGGTCAGCTCCAAATAGCCTTTCCGTATCGTCGAAGATGTTGGCTTTTCCGGTAGATGGTACAGGTTTAACGGCTGGCTTTTTTATTGGTTTGCTGTTTGATGCTGCATGGCTGCTTGTTAGAGGCTTGCTGATCGTTGCTGGCTTGCTGGAAGTCCCCATAGCAGCTATACTAGCAAAACTTACTCCCTTTACTATGGCTTTTGAAGCAGACATCTGGGCGAATTTATGTTGTTCCTTCTTCTTTTGTGCGGTTTTAAGCTTTTCAGCCATCTTTTCCTTATATTTTAAACATCCTTTATAGTTTGCCGGATGTCCATTTTTCTGGCAGTTTGTGCAGAAAACGTTGTCGTCTTTTATATTGTCTGCATTTCTTGGGCATTGGCCAGGCAAGTGCTCATCTTTGCACTTGACGCATCTGTATTTCATCCCGCAATTACTTGCGACATGTCCAAATTTTTGGCAGTTTCTGCATTGAGTAATGCCCGCCGATTTTAGTTTTTCCCAATGCACCAACTGGTTCAAAAGGAGGGTTTTTGAGCAAACTGCCGCCTTATCGCAGTTCTTCTCTAGCTCGACAATGAAATGATTAAATTTCTTGTCAGTCCTTTGAGATTTGAAGGGTTTCACCACTAGTACAGGGACACCCTCTGTCGTCAACGCTTCCTTGACATCTTCAGCATCAAAGGAGTGGTGAATACCTTTTAGGACCAACATTTCTTTCCTGTCTTCCTTTGCAGTATAAGTGTTAAATTCAGTCTTTCCCGACTGTAGGAAAGACCGAATTAGCTGATGGCCATCTCTGTTCATAGCCGTAACGACTGATTTGTTGCTGTTGATGTTGCGAATTCTGCAACTGATGTTGGCGCTCTTCGTGAACTTTGATAGTTCAGCGACGTTTAGTCTGAAGCAGACTATTGGCGGCATGGCAAAAGGTTTTGCTGTTGGTCCCGTAGTTTGGGATTTTTGGCTTGATGGAGCGACTGGTGGTGGTGCCTTCTTATTTGAGACCTTTTGGGACTCTTTTGGTAAAGCTGTTTTATCAACAGCAATTTTTTTATCAACAGCAGCCACTCCAGGAGAAGATGATGTTGGTGGCGATGATGGTCTGGAATTTCCAGACAACCTCCTTTTTTTTGCCTTTGCGGGCAAGGTTTCGGGAGAAGACCAAGCTTTGCGACTGTCTTCGTCGCTGGAGTTATCCTCTCCACCACTGCTGGATTCGGGCACTTCAGTATCCGATTCCTCGACAACGCTCATGGTTTCCTCCTCTGAAGTCGCTGAATCGCACAGCTGGTTCACTTCATCCAGCCTTCGGTACAACGACAAGAGGAAATCCCCACCATGGTTGGTTACTTGCTCCTTAATTAAGGATAAGACCTCGTTTACTTTTTCCTTCCTTTTTGCTTTTTTCCCCATTTTATAGGGCTGATTAAAAGGAAAACCTTTTCTGAAAATAAATTCTAAAGAAAAATATTCCTGAAATTAAAAAATAATTTGTGAAATAATAAAAAATCAAAAAGTAGCAGGTAGCGAAATGCTCGCTTTTGGTTTTGGGTTTTTTTTAATCGGTAGCAGGTAGCTGGACGATATTATGCGTGATCTGCGTGTGCTCGTGTTGAGCGCTCGATGATGACTAGGCCGATTTCTCTTTTATCGGTATTTTCAAAAATTTTTGAAAAAATTGTCAAAGTAAGAATTTTAAAGTTCCTCAATACGAATAAATTTTTTTATGAATATCAATTTGGTTTTAGGGAGGGCATGTCGACTGAAACTGCATTGATAAAATTTTTAAATAATGTATACCAAGGCATGAATGATGGCCAACTGGTAACAGGTGTTTTTCTTGATATAACTAAAGCATTTGATATGGTTGACCATCAATTTTTATTACAAAAATTAAACGACGCCGGGCGTAGATGCAATATCAATGAATGGTTTGGATCATATCTAAATGACAGGTCACAAAAAGTCAAGATAGGGATTAACTTAACGGTAAGATAGTGGCTTTTGCTGATGACTTGGGTGTAAGTTATTGTGCTAAATCCGAACAGCTTCTTGTAGATCTACTTAATAATGATATTAATATACTCAGGTCTTGCTTTGACTCACATCACATGATTATTAGTGATAAATCGAAAGTAATGCATTTTTGATTAAGAGGGAATAGATCCCATAACGATATTAAGTATAGTAGTTGTGATTCCAGCTGTTACACTATTGAATCAGTTACCAGTTTTAAATATTTAGGATTATTGCTTGACTCTAAATTGAATTGGAAGGAGCATGTAGATAGCCTCAAATGCAAATTGCGAATGTCTTTACGAGTGTTTTATTTTTTGAGAAAGTTATGCCCTCGCAATGTTATGCTTTTTTTTATATTTTGGATTGGTTGATTCATAAATACAATATGCCATAACTTGTTGGGGTGGAACATATTCCAGCACATTAAAACCTATTGTGGTTTCTCAGAAACATCTTATAAGATTAATTACAAATAATAAAAAACGATCGCATTCATGGCCTATTTTTAAAAACCTTAACATACTTCCTTGTAAATATCTATATGTGTTTAAGGTATTAAAACTATTTTTTAATATGATTAGATTAAGATATTTTTATTAAATATTAAAGTAATATACAATTTTGATTTACAACTAAACTTATAACTAATATTAATATGTGTCGGCTCAACAATAGGGGCCCGACGTATTTACATTGTCTTTTTTTTGGTATTGTTTATTTTTAAACAATATTTTTTACTACTTAATCTACTACATGTTTATTTTTAAGGTAATTAAATTTTAAACAATAATTTTAAAATAAAATTAGAATGAAAAATATTAAGCGGCGTATAAACAGGGCGAACTTCAGCCTCTGTAATATTGGTTGCCCGCCTTCTCGTAGAAGGAGACGTCTTGATTGTTAAAGATGTCATCGAATCTAGCATCAGTGAATCCTCTTATGTGTATGTACCGGTGACTTGGCTCGATTTCCTCGATTCGCAGTCCTTGTATCTCAGGACTTGGATGTGTTTCCAATGCGTCGACGAATTTCCTCGCCATTCGGAACAAGTGGTCAGTTATTGGCAGCAGACCTGCTGCTTCGTATAGTTTTGTAGTCGACATAAACTTATAGCTGTTTGTCACCCTCCAGAGTCCTGTACAGATCCTTCCTTTCCTTCCTTCCTTCCTTTCAAATAGGGAGATCTTCTTCATCGTTGTTGGTGAGACGGTGAACCATATGGGGTAGCCATAGGTTATCACTGGCCTGATGAGTTGCTTGTAGATAATCAGCCTGGTGTTGTTGGACAGACCGTTTCGTCTTTTAAGTAGCGGGTGCACCAAATGAAGAGCGTAGTTCGCTTTTTTCATTGTTTTGTCGATGTGAGAGTTAAACTTGAGCCTCTCAGTAAAGTTGATTCCCAGGTACTTAGTCTCTGACTTGGTGTTTATTGTTGTGTTATCCGGAAGGGTGATTTTTAAGGCTCTGCACCGGCTTGCGATTTTTCTTATCCTTGTTTCGGTTGCTGGTACTCGGAAGCAGATGAGTTCCGTTTTATTGGCGTTGATCTTTAGTCCCCACTTCAGTTAGTAGTCCCAAAGATTTCTGAGGTGTTCCTCCACTCTTCGGGCAGCTATCTCGGGAGAGCGGGAAACTGCATACGTTATGGAGTCATCCGCGAAGAGCATAGACCTTGTTCCGGCTGTATTTTTGGGTTGATCCGCCGTGAAGATGCTATACAGGACTGGTCCAAGTCTGGAACCTTGAGGAACTCCGGCTTTGATCCTTTTCCTTGTCGATGAGCGGTCGTACACCTGTACAAAGAAGACCCTGTTAAAAAGAAAATTTTTAATTATTTTTACAATATAATTGGGGAAACCAAAACTAATAAGCTTGTACAGTAGCCCGTTTATCCAGACACTATCGAAAGCTTTTTCGATGTCTAGCAAACAGGCCACTGTACTACTTTTGACGTTCAGTCCTTTAGTGACGTCACTGTGAAGCTTCAGCAGAGGGTGCAGCGTAGAGTGCTTCTCTCGGAAACCGTACTGAAAGGAAGGATAAGATTTCTTTCCGTACAAAACGTATTGATCTTTTTACGGATCAATGATTCCAATACTTTAGTGATACAACACAGTAGAGCTATTGGACGGTAACCAGTTACGCTGGAGCGGTCAGTTTTCTTGGGTACTGGTACTACCTTGGCCACCTTCCAGTTGTCCGGAAAGTAGCCATTGTTTAGGTAATTGTTGAAAATGATGGTTAACATCAACATTGCCATACCTGGTAACTTTTTAAGCAAAAAGTAAAAAATCCCATCTGTGCCTGATGATTTTTTTGAGTTTCCACTCATAATCAAATCATTGACAACAGCTGTTCCGGTAAACATATCGACGTCTACGGGTGCGTTGGCGCGATTTTCTTCACTGAACTGCTTTATAGTATTTCCTGGAGAAGTGGTGTCTTCCACAAGACTTTCAACCTCTTCCAAGAAATCTGGAAGATGCGTTGGTGGTCGGTCCGTAAAGCTCCTTTCAAAATGGAAGGCAAAGGCTTCCGCTTTCTCAGCAGCGCTGGATACTGTTCGATCTTCAATGGTGATAATCTCTGGAATGGAAATACGCTTTCCAACCAGAGAGTTCAGCTTCCTAAAAGCATCAGGGCCTGGTTTGATGATTTTGATTTCCTGGAGAAGTGGTGTCTTCCACAAGACTTTCAACCTCTTCCAAGAAATCTGGAAGATGCGTTGGTGGTCGGTCCGTAAAGCTCCTTTCAAAATGGAAGGCAAAGGCTTCCGCTTTCTCAGCAGCGCTGGATACTGTTCGATCTTCAATGGTGATAATCTCTGGAATGGAAATACGCTTTCCAACCAGAGAGTTCAGCTTCCTAAAAGCATCAGGGCCTGGTTTGATGTCCTGGAGCCGTTTGGTCAGTTCATCTTCCTGAAACCTCCGCACAGCTTGAAGACACATGTTAACTGTACAACGCAGTTGCGAAAGTACAGACAGGTATTCGTCGTTGACTGTGTTAAGTGTCCTATTGAAGATTCTCTGAAGGCGTTTCCTAAGTCGTTGCTTGTGAGCATATATGGCCTGTATATGCTCAGGCAAGTGTTGGAAGCGATCCCTGCTAGTGCGAATTGTTTTCTGCCGATTAATGGCTGAATTCACTGTAATCTCAAAATTTCTGATAGCATCATCAATTTCTGTATTCTCCAGATTTCTGCAAGCCGCTGGAATAGGAAGTTTAGCTTCAACTTCTGATCTAAACCGGTTCCAGTTTATTTTCTTAAAGTTGATGTGAAGTTCAGGTGTTGGGGTGACTTGCACAATTCGCTGGTTCAGCCTCACTCGAAGCTCTATGGCCATATGATCCGAGTAGCTATCATGCGCCAAGCAGGAATAATTTCTTAATTCTGGGAGAATATTTAAGAAATTTGTGGTTGCCAGAAAGAAATCCAGAGTTGACGGTGTCCGAGGGTACGTCTTCCGGGGCTGTGAAACTATAGCCATCGTGTGCTGATGCGGATTTGAGTCCATCCAGTCTGTAATGGCCCTTCCTTTGTGATTGCACACTTCGTCCTGCCATCGAGTATGTCTAGCATTAAAATCACCTCAAACAACACAGTATGTGTGTCTATGGGAGGTGTTGCAGACAGTTTGCAAATCCCGTTGGATGTCTTCCCTCGTTGCGTTACAGTGATTGTACACCGATATCACCAGCAAGGTCTCCACTTCGTTGACTTTAATGCTGACAGCTGTTGCTTCCATGCTACGTAGACCACTGATTTGCACCTTTTCGCCTGCCATAGTGTTCCTGATAAGGACCGCCGTCCCAGAGCGTCCACTGCCTTTGTCGACCCTGTGGATATTGTATCCGCCTGGACTGAACGGATTTCTCCCATTGAGATTTGTTTCCTGTAAAAGAAAAATGTCAGGTTTATTAGTTTTAATAAATAATGTTAGTGTGATACGCCTAGCTAACAAATAAATGGAATTCACATTATATGAGAATATACATATCCTGCTTATTGTGAACATAATTCACAAATAAGTCGACCCAAAACGGTTGTTTTGGACCTGTCATCAAGACTGCTATAATTAGCAGGCACGACTTCTCTTGCCTTCTGTAAAATTGTAAAGAGGTCAGCTCCAAATAGCCTTTCCGTATCGTCGAAGATGTTGGCTTTTCTGGTAGATGGTACAGGTTTAACGGCTGGCTTTTTTTATTGGTTTGCTGTTTGATGCTGCATGGCTGCTTGTTAGAGGCTTGCTGATCGTTGCTGGCTTGCTGGAAGTCCCCATAGCAGCTATACTAGCAAAACTTACTCCCTTTACTATGGCTTTTGAAGCAGACATCTGGGCGAATTTATGTTGTTCCTTCTTCTTTTGTGCGGTTTTAAGCTTTTCAGCCATCTTTTCCTTATATTTTGGACATCCTTTATAGTTTGCCGGATGTCCATTTTTCTGGCAGTTTGTGCAGAAAACGTTGTCGTCTTTTATATTGTCTGCATTTCTTTGGCACTGGCCAGGCAAGTGCTCATCTTTGCACTTGACGCATCTGTATTTCATCCCGCAATTACCTGCGACATGTCCAAATTTTTGGCAGTTTCTGCATTGAGTAATGCCTGCCGATTTTAGTTTTTCCCAATGCACCAACTGGTTCAAAAGGAGGGTTTTTGAGCAAACTGCCGCCTTATCGCAGTTCTTCTCTAGCTCGACAATGAAATGATTAAATTTCTTGTCAGTCCTTTGAGATTTGAAGGGTTTCACCACTAGTACAGGGACACCCTCTGTCGTCAACGCTTCCTTGACATCTTCAGCATCAAAGGAGTGGTGAATACCTTTTAGGACCAACATTTCTTTCCTGTCCTCCTTTGCAGTATAAGTGTTAAATTCAGTCTTTCCCGATTGTAGGAAAGACCGAATTAGCTGATGGCCATCTCTGTTCATAGCCGTAACGACTGATTTTTTGCTGTTGATGTTGCGAATTCTGCAACTGATGTTGGCGCTCTTCGTGAACTTAGATAGTTCAGCGACGTTTAGTCTGAAGCAGACTATTGGCGGCATGGCAAAAGGTTTTGCTGTTGGTCCCGTAGTTTGGGATTTTTGGCTTGATGGAGCGACTGGTGGTGGTGCCTTCTTATTTGAGACCTTTTGGGACTCTTTTGGTAAAGCTGTTTTATCAACAGCAATTTTTTTATCAACAGCAGCCACTCCAGGAGAAGATGATGTTGGTGGCGATGATGGTCTGGAGTTTCCAGACAACCTCCTTTTTTTTTGCCTTTGCGGGCAAGGTTTCGGGAGAAGACCAAGCTTTGCGACTGTCTTCGTCGCTGGAGTTATCCTCTCCACCACTGCTGGATTCGGGCACTTCAGTATCCGATTCCTCGACAACGCTCATGGTTTCCTTCTCTGAAGTCGCTGAATCGCACAGCTGGTTCACTTCATCCAGCCTTCGGTACAACGACAAGAGGAAATCCCCACCATGGTTGGTTACTTGCTCCTTAATTAAGGATAAGACCTCGTTTACTTTTTCCTTCCTTTTTGCTTTTTTCCCCATTTTATAGGGCTGATTAAAAGGAAACCCTTTTCTGAAAATAAATTCTAAAGAAAAATATTCCTGAAATTAAAAAATAATTTGTGAAATAATAAAAAATCAAAAAGTAGCAGGTAGCGAAATGCTCGCTTTTGGTTTTGGGTTTTTTTTTTTAATCGGTAGCAGGTAGCTGGACGATATTATGCGTGATCTGCGTGTGCTCGTGTTGAGCGCTCGATGATGACTGTTTTTTTTAATATGAGTGGAAACTTAAATGCTACAAATCAAGAGCGGTATGATTGTAAAAAATCAAAACAGGATAACTGTCCCAAGATCTAAATCAACTAATTTTTGCAATTATTTTCTATGGAATGCTCCACGTCTTTTTAACAGACTACCTTCAAATATTTCCAATTGTGCGTCAAATTCGTGTTACTCAAAGTCGCTTTGGAAATGGCTTTTTTCTATCAGCAATATTGATTCGTTGTTTGAAGTTGTTTCGTAAAAAATTTGTTACTTAACATTTTTAAATACTCTATATTAACTTCGCTTGCACGTGGCTGGCTGGCTGGTCAGATTTTCTGATCTATTTTTAACCCACTTCCCATAGCCCGATTTTATTGAAATGTACACATGTATATTTCCGGTGACAATACTTTTTATTAAAAATTGAGGCCCTCGGACTTCGGGTTCGGTTCGTAATGTAATTATTATGCTATATATATATTATTTGAATTATTTATAAAGAATTAAATTATTAAATAAAAAAAAAATAAAAAAACGTGGACCGTCGAAAATGTGATTATGTCGAATGCTTGCACGAGTAGAAATCTGGTGAATAAACAATGATATTAAACACAATTGATTGACTTCTGTTATAATGTAAAGTCTACTCATTTTTATTAAATTAAATTCAATTATTTAATTTGTGATGTGTAGTGCTTAAAGCTGCGGTGATGTTGTTCAGTCCACGATTCGATTGATAGTCAAAAGTATAAAGTAGAACTGACAATTTTCTCAAATGTCATTTTCTCATAGTAGTACGTAACTTCCGATGTGCGTGTTTGTCAAGGTGCGTATATATATTATTGGTTAACGATCCAATATTGCCGGCGGCCCTAAAGGATTTTAATATTTTTGTTGCTGATTGTTTTTGTTGTCTGCAATGGGCAGCAGGCACAGTTTTGTCACTGGGCGCTTGTACACAGCGTTCTGACATCTCACTGTTGCGACTCGAACTCGTTCGTCAGATCCCGGATGCATATCGATGACCCTGCCGAGTAGATTTCGAAGGTGGCGTGGTTTCTTCCTTGATGAGCACCAATTGGCCCATGACAAGGTTGTCGTTGGTTCTCAACCACTTTGGACGTTGTTGGAGGCGGGCGAGGTATTCTGTAGACCAAATTCTTCAGCAATGCTGGTACATTTTTTGAACTAGTTGGAAATGGTTGAGACGGTTGGTTTTCACCTCGAGCAATGCTGGTTCTGGTGTCGTGATTGGTGCCTCCACGAAATGATCCACGATCAGAAAATGACCAGGGGTGAGGATCGTGCAGTCGTCTGGGTCGTCCGACATAGGGCATAGGTAATGGTCGCGAATTCAAGCACGATTCGATCTGGCACAGCAGCGTCGTCAATTCCTCGAATGTGAGTAACGTGTCGCCAATGACACGTCGTAAATGGTATTTCACTGATTTCACTCCTGCTTCCCACAATCCGCCGAAATGTGACGAAGCAGGAGGGATAAATTTCCAGGTGGTGCCAACTTGAGCCAATAGTGCAGCTATCTCGGGACTCACAGCTTTAGTGCTCTGTTGATGTAGGAATGCCAGTTGACGACTGCATCCGACGAAGTTGGTTGCACAATCGCTGTATAGGCTTTGGATTTTGTCTCTATACGCAGTGAACCTCTTAAACGATGCAATAAATGCATTGTTGGTGAGCTCGGACACCAGCTCCAAATGCAGTGCTTTGGTGGATAGACAGACGAATAGACAGATGTAACCTTTCGCCGATGTACCACCACGGCCCTTATGTAATTTGATTGATATTAGACCCGCATAGACCACGCCGCTGTGCAAAAACGGCCTCGATTTTTTTTTTTTTATAATTCGCGCACGCTTCAAGGGGTTCGCACCCTTTATAATGCTCGGCTATATGCTTGGCACAGCGTGGGCGTTAAGGAAGAGGAGGAGAAAAGAGGAGATGTCTATGAGCTTGTGTTTTGAATGCCTGTGGATCATAGTGATGTGGGAAGACAGAGCTTGGCAGAGCATTCCACATACGAGTTGTACGGCTGAAGAACGAATCCCTGAATTTAACTGTACGTCCGAAGATGGGCTTAAGGGTAAACTGATGAGCATTTAGAGCGCCACGAGTATTGCGGTTGAATTCAAGGAGAGGTGGCATGCAGCTGGCTATTTCTCTTGAGCACCGCTGGTAGAAGAAGCGATAAAACAGTGACAAGCAAGAAACGTTCCTGCGGTGATCAAGCGAATCAATCGATTTCGCTATATTTTCGTCACCGATAAGTTTTATCGCGCGGTTTTGTATTCTATCTAGCTGATGCAAAGTAGTCTTAGGCGCACCAGACCAGATATGGCAATTGTACTCAAGTTTTGGGCGAATAAAAGCCTTGTAAATGGTAGCCAGATCAGAGGGAGTGAAATATTTCTTGCACCGGGCTAGAAAACCTAAACATTTCGCAGCATTTTTAGCGACGGTAAATATGTGGTCATTCCAACGAAGCTTGTCGTTAACGCACATACCGAGAATTGCGAGATTTTCAGTTTCCTCGATGCAAGTGCCATTCATGGATAATGGCATGGGGTTTAGGATTCGCTTGGACGACAGGAGACAGCATTGGGTTTTGGAAGCGTTAAATTCTACTCGATTGTTTTCTCCCCATTGTATTATGCTGTCAAGGTCAGAATTTAACGTGCTTAACAACTTGAATTGAGCGGTCCAAAAGATAGCTTCTAATCCATTGAAGCAGTTTATCATCGACACCATAAGCACGCATTTTAGACAAAAGAGCTTGATGCCAAACTCTGTCAAATGCCTTTGAAATATCGAGTGCAACAGCTTTGCTTTCTCCAAAATGATGCAAAGATCGGTTCCACTGTTCGGTGAGATAAACCATCAAATCACCAGTAGAACGTTGCCCACGAAACCCATACTGCCGGTCACTAACGATTTCGTTGGTTTCAAGATATTTCTTAAGCTGATAATTGATCAGCGTTTCCATGACCTTGGAAAGAATGGATGTAAGTGCTATGGGTCGGTACGAAGAAGGAGACGACGGTTCGCCTTTTTTGGGTATGGGCTGGACAAATGCTGTTTTCCAACTTCTCGGGAAGAGTCCAGAAGAATAGGATAGATGGAAAAGCTTACGCAATGGTAATGCCAGCTTGGAAGAACACCTCTTCAGAACTAATGGAGAAATACCATCTGGACCAGCGGATTTGTATGTGTTAAGATCATTTAAAACTCTAGCAACTGCACGAGTACGAAAAAATATCTGTCCCATAGAGTGTTCAATACTCTGAGGTGCAGGAGGCGGCAATGCACAATCTGGAAGCGTAGAGCTAGCTGCGAAATGCGCAGCAAACAGATTGGCCTTGTCCATAGAGCTGACAACTGGAATGTCATTATAAATGAGCGTTGGAATCGACGATGAGGCTGTATTTTTGATTCTTTTCACGAAAGACCAAAAATTTTTACTACCTATGGGACATTGTAGTATTTTTTGACTTAATTTTCGGTCGTAGGCGAATTTGACTCGCCAAAGATGGGCATTGCAATCATTTCTTGCTCGTTTAAACTTTTTTCGGTTTTCCTCGGAAGGGTTTGCTTTGTAAAACCGAAAGCATACCTCTCTAATCCTAGAAGCCTCTTTACAGCTCAAGTCATACCATCCATCTTCCTTTGATTTGAAAGATTTATTCCTAAAAGGGATAAACTTTCTCATACCAATAAGAATGATGTTTGTTATTGCATCAGCGGCGGCATCCACGTTGCTATCGCGAAACAATAGCGACCAGTTATAACTCCCAAAGAAGTTGTTAAGGCCGTCCCAATTGGCTTTCTCGTATTGCCATACTATTTTTTTGGGAGTTTTTTCTCTAACTACGTGGTTTATTAACGAGAAATTAGCTGATACTACACAATGGTCTGATGAGCCAAGGGGCGATAATACGTTGACGGAGTATTTATCAGGACGAGAGGTAAGGAACAAGTCTAGGGTGTTTGCGGAATGATTTGCATGTCAGGTATTCGTGAAGGCTCATTTACAAGCTGAGTAAGGTGATTAAACTCAGCGAATAACTCAACACACCTTCCTTCGAGTGTTGTCTGGCCAGAATGGCGAAGCCACCCAGAATTGTGTACATTGAAATCGCCCGCAATAACGATTTCATTTTTACGATTTCCAATTCTTAAGATGGAATCAGACAGTGCATCAAACTCGCTCTGAGTTGAAACACTGTCTAAGTGGGGGCTTCTGTAAAGGAAACAGTAGTAGATGTTGCGCTCATGTACTTTTACTTTGAGCCAAATGAAATTGAATTCCGGATTGGAACTTTGGCTAAATTGAGGCAAAAGCTGAAACGCAACATCTCTACGGACATAGATTGCGAGTCCGCGTCGAGGGAAAAATAATGGCACCAAGCTATACCCAGGTAGATTAAATTCCGATGCATCAGAATTATCAAATACCTGAGTTTCACTCAGTGCCAGAATTGCTGGCCTGTGGACATGTACATGGTTAAACACAGCGAACGAATTCGTTCTCAGCCCACGTATGTTGCTGAGATCCACTCTGAAAACACACAACTACAACAAACAAACACACAAAACACAACTTACCGCTTCTTTTTAACCGAATTGAGAAGAGAATGTCTCAAAATTGATTATCAACACAAATTGTCGCCAGTGTTATGCCTTCACGACAAAATGAGTTAAATCACCAGAAGAAACAAACACTCACAATCCGTTATTCTAATAGCTAAAGAAATAGATCATCAACAGACTGCCGCATACAAAATATACGACAGTTATATTTCACCAATTTCTTTAGCTGCGATGATGGGGATGGGGAACACGGACACTCACACTGCACTTTGCACTTGTTGATCGACGCCGATCACGCGAACCGTTGATTGTTTTGCGAGCACTTTAATTTTGGTTTTGCTTTTTTTGTTTTTGCGCAAGCACAATACACGACGTTGTTTTTTTACTTCGCGTGTGCTGGAGTGCAGCACGACCGTGTGCAGCGTCGTTTGGGAGACAACTGATCAACGATGGTGTAACACGATGCGATGGAAGATTCGCCATCATTTGCTGGCTCGTGATTGAGCGATGGCGAAAGCACACAACGCATTTGTGGAGCGCACCAAGGTTTTGATGCTCAGGATCCACTAGTGCTTTCGTAAATGAGCCAACCTCAGCTGTGGACCGCCGTGTAGCGTTGTGTGATGTGCTTGATTATATCGGATGCTTCTCTGTGTATGGCACATTCGAATTGTTAAGCCGCCCTCCAACACGTAGGATCCCGTCGACGTCGACGAAAGGTTTTAGAGACCGAAGTGGCTTCTGTCGAGTAGGTGTTCCCCTGGATATCTCGTCAGCGAAATGGATTGATTGAACCAGCCTGTCCTAGAACTCGACTGACCAATTGAGCTCCGGTACGGTTATGAAACATTCTAATCGCGTTGCTGCGCTGATACGTCGACGTTGGATAGGGCGTCTGCATAAAACCGTGACACGAAGTAATTTGCCGAGCGATGAACATCGAGCTAGTAAATGGTATATGTCGTTGCGACTCGTTACGGTTTCTGCATTCTGTTGCGATCATTGAATTTATTTTGCGTTCATCGATGTTCGTGTAAGCCTCGCGAGTTTTCTGACGTGGCCACTTACTTATATCTTCCCGCAGCCAAACAGGACCCGTCCACCACAATGGATGGTTGTGTAAAGATGATGGTTCAATGCCACGGGACGCGCAGTCAGCGGGGTTCTGCTTAGTGTCGACATGGTTCCAATTGGTGGGATGAAGATAATCCAGGATTTGCGAAACCCGGTCTGCCACGAACGTCTTCCACCGGTTAGGAGAACTGCGTAACCAACCAAGAACCACTTCCGAATCGGTCCATGCAAAAATTTGAGACTGTGACACGTTGAGGGATGTGCCGATGAAGTCCATGAGTTTGGCTAGGAGTACGCTTGCACAAAGCTCCAATCGTGGCAAGCTGATGGTCTTCAGTGGAGCAACCTTTGTTTTGGATGCAAATATATATTGATTTTAACAGATCCATCTGTCGAGGTCGTTCGAGTATATACCACAGCTGCGTAGGCCTTCGAGGAGGCGTCGATGAAACCGTGAATTTGAATACCGACCTGGTCTTTCAAATTATTTATCCAGCGATCATTCTGAGAGCCTCCAAAGATCTCAAACTACCTCGATAAGTAAGCCATCTTTGAGCGATTGACTGTGGGATCGCTTCGTCCCACGATATGCGGAGTACCCACAACTCTTGGAACATGATTCTTGCAATAATGGAATTTCGCCATACGATTCGCTGATAGTTCCTATGATCGGGTACTATCAGGATCTGTCTGTACATCTGCTTTATATCTGCGACGAAAAATAATTTATGGTTGCGAAAACGGGTTAGTATTTCGAAGATGTTGTGTTGAAATTTAGGACCAATACGAAGCTTTTAATTTAGCGATAGGCCAGTTGTTGTTTTATGTTGTAACGAAGTTGAGTAAAAAATAAACTGCGTCACAAACCGTATGTCTAATCGCCGTACTGAACACACAACCACTCAGTCAACTATACATATTGCATGGTCAATCAACATAACTCATATATCATGTTAGCACCATGCAAGTGTACTCGGCCGAGATTCAGTGGGTGCGATGTTCAGTCCGGCGACCGTACCAATCAAATTATTATTTTTTCTTTTTTCTCTGGGAAAAGGTTTGCCACCCGAACGTTCAAGAAGAATAATACTATATGAAGATATTAATATAATATTTCTTATATGTCAATACATTATATGAAGAAATTTATTATTTTTCAAAAAGGGTGGCAATAAAATTCCTAAGAAATACAACTAATCAGACACACTTATAGGCTAAGAAAACACAATGCAAGTAGAGTAGAACATACTGCGGTAGGCAGTAATATCTATTCGATAGAGTAGAACACACTGCGGTAGGCAGTGATATCTACTCAAGAGGGAGAAATACGCTGTGGTATACAGAAGTTCTCCAAAGGAAAGCTCCTCAGCTGACCGCTGTTCTATACGAAAAAATTTTTTAAATGACAAAATGAGTTAAGCAGTCAAGCAGTAGTGCTTAAGCTAATACACTCACTTGTCATTATTAATATAGCGAACTGTTAACGTCGTATGACACGACAGTTTGCCATATTGTACCAAATCAATTATTTAGTATTACCGTCGTATGACGCAGTGCTGATAATCGATTTTTAAGACACTGGCTGTCTGCCCGCTCTCATCGCGGTAGCCATCCCCGCGGACCTAGCCTTTTATTATTGCCAATACGGCAAACTACCAACGTCGTGTGACAAGCTAAATTGCAATGCATATAGACCAGGTTATTATAAGTAAGAGTATTATAAGTATTAAGAATCGAGAATAATGAATAAAAACCAATTGTCATTTTAAACACCGAAAACAACAACAATCTTTTAATTTGTAACGAGAAGCAAGAGGAGAACGAACCCTGGGTTGACCGGCGAGCGTCACCCGAGTAAACACTGTTACAAATTTGGCGCCCGAGCAGGGACGACTAGAATAGTCGTATCAACGTCCGACCGGAATTTATTTAAGCATATATGTAGCGCATCGAGCATACCCACGCAAAGGTTAACAAACAAACCACACGAATTACAATCGTGGAGATTCAGTGGGGAAAATAAAACAACAACGCCTCACACGAATATAGACGGGGGCGTTGTTGAAAAGAAAAGAGAGACTGTTCATTTTTGGACATTACAAAATTGTAGTTGCGACACAAAGAACACGCGGCTCCATTTCATAAAGTGTCAAACCATAAAATCAAATTTTATATATGTTTAGAAATAAAATTAAATAGATAAACCATATCAGTGAATTTTCATTTACATTTTCCGGTGTCGCAGCAACGATATTGGTGACCCCGACAACGAGAATCAAAAAGCGCATAAATTGAGTGCCAACGAGAAACAAACAGGTGCAGGTGCACCACGCCAACGACGCCAGTTTTTTGAAAGAAAATTAAGTTTAGCAAAACGAGCAGCCATTGGAGCGGATACTTTGGCTCCGATCGCATCAACTTCATCGTCGTCATCGTTATCAAATATATGTATTCAAGACACGGATCATGCAGGCACAGCTCATAAAACATGGCGAGTAGACGACAAAATAAACACCGCCATACTTAAAAGCAGTCATATGCAGTCAGCATAAGTCAAGTCAGCATTACAAATTATAAATTAAATCATACAATTAATTTTCGTTATCATACATATATAAACACACACAAACAGAATACAATACTTAAACAAATAACCTTTTTTATTTTGTGGCGTCGTTTAAGACGCTCTATATTGATACAATTTTTTTTGCTTGTTGTGCTTGTCATTGTGGCTTATTGTGTTTGGCGCCTCATAGCAAATCCGCAGAGGAAAATTATACAAAAATTACGATCAAAAACTAGTTGTTAATAAAAAAAGAATGATACCGTTTCGATTTCGAACACTAATCTGGCAGCTGAACATAGTTTATATAATTAATGATTTATGATTCTACGCAAGAAATACATATATATTTAAACATTTTACACATATGTATAAAAAAATACATACCTAAAAGCCATACGCACTACGGGTTTTTAGCTTTGAGAGTGGTAAATCTAGAAAAAATTAAGAATTTGGTAATATGCGAAATTATAGAGAAACAAGCTCATACATACACATACGCATTTTTCCTTAACTTTTTTCTCATAATCAGGCAAAACTCGGCTTTGGTATTTTTGTGTGTGTTTTAGTGATGAGAGGTGCTCGTTGCTTTTCTGATTTCGGTAAAATAGGTAAAAATAGTAATAGCTTCTATTATTAGTATTAAATTTAAACTTTTTTGAGATCCTTTTTACTGATTTTTTTTTAAGTCATAGAGATCAGAAATCTTGTGTGCAGCTTAGTATTATGAAAACTTTGTGCGCAGTTCTTTTATATACCTTTACCGACCTTCCGAGTTTTATAGAAGGTTACAAACATTGGCCGGAAAGTCGATGATTGTCACAGAGAGTCTAATTCTGGAACTATGGAGGCGTCGTCTTCCCACTCTGGTCCAAGTCTCAATCAAATCGACTTCGAAAACCAAAACGGACGAACTACTTGAAATAGCAGACGACATCTTTGAGGTATATCAACAACAGAACGCAAACATAGCTAGTCCATCATTTTCCGAAAAAACCATCAACGAACTGACAGTTATCAATCAAAATCTACAAACCGAAATCAGCGAAATAAAGTCCATGCTTTCATAGTTTAATTTAAAACGCCCCTCGCGAAACTTCGATAGACATTCGCATGGCCGACGCAAACAAAGCCACAATAGATCCAACTCAACAAGAAATCATAACCTATGCTGGTTCCACAAAAAATTTGGAAAACACGCACTCAAGTGCACACAACCATGCAACTTCAAAAACGTAAACCCAAACTAAAACATACTGTCATTTCAGCGGCAAATGACAGTAGTAAACAAAATTCACAATGCCGCATCTTCGTTAAAGATCCAATTTCAGACATCACCTTTTTAATCGATTCGGGCTCTGACGTTTCGGCCATCCCAAACACAATTGCAAAAAAAACCAAGAACAAGAAACCAGATCAATTGATCTCCGCAGCAAATGGCTGTGCTATTAACGTTTTTGGTTCCACTTTTTTAAAAACAACACTAGGATTCAGAAGAGTGTTTAATCACACCTTCCTCAATGCCTCAGTAACCAAACCCATCATAGGTGCGGACTTCCTAAAACAAACCGGCTTGGTCATCGATGTCAAAAACTGTAAGCTCATCGTTCCTCTCACTCATACAAGCGTTAGTGGTACTCCTTGTAGAGAAAACATCACGAGCCCGCGGTTTTTCGAAATCGAACAAAAGTACAATTCAATACTTAAAGAATTTTCCTCCCTTATGGAACCACTAAATTTCAATCTTCCGGTAAAACACACGGTAGTCCATTACATAATAACAACCGGACCACCGTCGTATGAGCGCCCACGGCGGCTAAACAACGTAAAGTTGAAAGTAGCCAAAGACGAATTCGACTACATGGTCCAAATAGGAATTTGCCAACCGTCATCCTCGCCTTTTGCGTCACCATTACACATGGCATCGAAGCACGAAGCAAATGACCTTGTGGAGACTATCGTAGATTAAACGCAATGACCGTACCGGACAGAAACCCACTACCACACATTCATGACATGAACGCAACACTGCACGGTTGTAGACTCTTCTCGAAAGTAGACTTGGTACGAGCCTTTCACAACATTCCAATGGCGAAAGAGGACATTCACAAAACGGCTGTAATAACACCGTTTGGACTTTTTGAATTCCTTCGCACGCCATTCGGGCTTCGAAATTCATCTACGTGGATGACTTTCTCGTTGCCAGCAAGTCCGCTGAAGAACATGAAGAGCATCTAAGAATCTTATTTCAACGCCTCTCGGAGTACGGTCTTCGAATCAAGGCATCAAAGTGCGTCTTCGGGATGCCCAAGTTACAATTCCTAGGATTCGACGTCTCTGAAGATGGCATTCAACCATCTCACGAAAGGGTAAAGGCGATTAACAACTTTTCCCAACCAGCGTCCATAAAAAGCGCACAACGATTTGTGGGTATCGTGAACTACTATCACCGTTTTATACCTCACCTAGCTCGCATTCTCGCTCCAATATACAACCATTTCACAATGCTAAACAAGAAAAACGCAAAACAAAAAGATTTCACCTGGCCAATTGAATGCAAAGAAGCATTCACAAAGCAAAATACGAACTGGTCAAAGCCACTCTCCTGAGTCATCCCCAAGAAAATACTAAACTTAGTATCACAACCGACGCGTCCAACACGGACGTTGGGGCAGTCTTACAACAGTCAAACGACAACGCTTGGGAACCAATAGCTTTCTTTAGCAAGAAACTTTCGCCCGCTCAATCGCGTTATTCTGCGTTCGATAGAGAGAGTTACTAGCAATCTACCTTGCCATACAACACTTTCAAAATTTCGTGGAAGGCCAAGACTTTTGTATCTACACAGATCACAAACCCCTCACGACAGCTCTTTTGACAAAGGCCAACCGAAGTCCAAGAATATATATATATATATATATATATATATACCAGGAAAAATCAAAAGGCATTTTGATGTTTTCTCCGTAGAGAAGTTCGGACGGCGTATGATTTATGTCGTGTTTCATGGTTGTCCGAATGCCTAGTAGAATAAGGGGTAGCTGTTGTGTCCAGTTTATTCTATTGTCGGATGCTCGAATTGATGTCTTTAGTTGGCGATGGAATCTTTCCACCATGCCATTTGCTTGCGGGTGATATGCCGTGGTTCGGATTCGTGTGGTGCCAGTGGCAGTGGACCTACTATGTCCATGTGTATGTGCTGAAATCTACCTGGAGGTATTTTTATGCGATCGAAAGCTTTCTTTGTGTGTCTGTGAATTTTTTCTTTTTGGCATTCATTGCAGGTTTTGGTCCATTTGTTTATGTCGTGGTTAATTTTGGGCCAAAAGTATATTTTGATAATTTTCTTGCGAGTAGCGCGTATTCCTGGATGGGAAATCGAATGGATTTTTTGAAAAATTATTTGCCGTAAGTCTTTGGAAATGTATGGCCGACAGTTTTCAGTCGATGTTTCGCACCAAAGGGACACATCGCCTGTCGGGATTTTTATTAATTCGAATTTGATTTTGGATTTGTTTGGTATGTGTTTTCTTAGACATATATACACACACACACATATATATATAATGTATATATATATATATATAATGTGTATATATATAATGTAAATGTAATGTAAATGTAATGGATGTAATACACACACACACACATATATATATATATATATATATATATACATACCAGAGCAGACAACTATTTAGCCGAGACACCCACCAGGCAGCATAAAGTAGATTCGTGACTATTTATTGGTGAATGCGTCACCACTGACCAAAGTCTGGACACCAACCGGGGAGTATCCAAAATCAGAAAATTAGCAAATCTACTTTATAAATGGCTACGCTAGAGCCCGAACTTAACGCCTCTGCGGTGTACTCTCTCCGCAAGGAGGAACTGGTTAATGGGTTAGAGCGTCGTGGCATCGACTCAATGGGCACTGTCGATGAGCTACGTAAAAGGTTGAGCACCGAAGTCACCGAAATGATGAAACCAGGCGAAAAGCTGACCCCGACCAGAAAAGGAACCGAAATACCAGCAATTATCTACCCAAAAGTAGATGCGAGTACTTTACAAAAGAAACGCGAAACAAGTGAGGACTTGCGTGTACCAAATCCGACTAGCAAAATTTACGAAGCATCGTCAATGATCTACCCAGGAGTAGATGCAAGTACCTCACAAATAGTAGATACAAGTACTTCGCAACCATTCGCATACCGATTGTCGGACGCAGATATAATGGATAAGGTACGGAAATGGAATGTGAGGTACGACGGCGGTACAAATACGCTTTTTCTTACCACCACGGTTCTACAACCAACTACTCGATCGCATTCGTAGTCGTATGCAGAACAACCGAGAAAAGGGCAAGGAATTCCTGACATCAATTCAAGCCCTGATGCGATGCATACCACAATGATAGCAGAAGAAAAACTCGATAGGATTTACGACAACTTGCGGCCCGACTACCGGCACTATATAAAGCGAAGAGAATTCACCACCTTGTCTGAATTAACCACATAAATTGAGGATTTCGAGTGCTAAATGGCAGAACAACATCCATCACGACTCACGCAGACACAAAGTCGACCATTGCCACTACGCCGTACCGTCTCACCGTTCCGTCATACCGCACCACCGTTTCGACAAAATATGTCACCAGTACAACACAGCCAACCAGCGTCTCAACCCGTAGCTACTCCATACCACCTGCCTCTCCAGTCCGCTCGACCAATTTTGCCACCAGACCTAGTGGCCAACTATGTAACATATCCGCACCAGTCACACATCGGAAATGTCACATCTTCATAACAACCTGTGGCCAAGGATGTAACATATCCGCATCCGTCACACACCAGAAATATGACATTTTCACATCAACCCGTGACCAACGATGTAATATATCCGCATCAGTCACACACCAGAAATATGACATTTTCACATCAACCCGTGACCAACGATGTAATATATCCGCATCAGTCACACACCAGAAATATGACATCTTTATATCAACCTGTGACCAACGATGTAATTTATCCGCACCAGTCACAAACCAGAAATGAGACATCTTCATAGCAGCTAATGGCCAATGATGTAACATATCGGCATCATTTACCGATCACCCGTGATGTACGGTATCAACATCATAAACCGACTAGATCAGCTGTCTGATCCATCCGACCAGTTGAACAAGCAGTCCGATCATACATTCCAAACTGGCGATCGCCCGTCGTCTAAATGGTCAACAAACCAGTTGAAGCCAGATGCCCAGCAGAATCATCAGCGAATTGTCTCCACCCGCACTTCCCATTACAACCAGTCAAACCGACAAAAATGACAAGTTGTAGGTCGTGCGGACAGCTTGGACGCACCCACCGTACCTGCCCGGATCGGAACAATCGACTCTTAGGTCGCACCGATCAACAACACAACGTAGACACAGCCGTGGGAATACCGCATTCTATAATAAAACCGTCAAGACAGATACCGCTGTCGAATAAACCGTCACCGCATTCTATAATAAAACCCTCAAACCCCTTTAGCGTGTGTACATTATAAAAAAAAAAAAAAAAAGTACTACAACTCCGATTACCTATACCGTTCCAGAATGTACTACAACCTCGATACCGCTGTCGAATAAACCGTCACCGCTTCTTATAATAAAACCGCGAAGACAGACACCTCTGTTATGTAAACCATCACCACGGCTGATACCTACCCTACCGAAGTCAGTGTCTTTAAATCTACCGACAATATGCAAGACTCCGATCACCGCCAAAAAGATTCACGTTCAGAAGACGACTACGGCTCCAATCGCCGATACCGTTCCACAAGCGGTGTTCAAAAGAAATATCCAGATGCATCCCGCCTATTCTCCAACCCATCCGTAATACCCGTGCCTCAACTCGAGCTCACGGGTCTACCATTAAGCCTATCTTCGGACGTACTAACCAATTCAGAGATTCCTTCTTTAGCCGCACGATTGTTATATGGAATGATTTGCCTGATTCTGTGTTTCCGCATTTTTATGATCTGCAGTCGTTTAAGACTCACGTGCATAGACATCTCATCTTTTCCTCTCCCTAATCTTCTAACGCACACGCTGTGCTAAGCATTATAAGGGTGCAAACCCCTTTAGCGTGTGTACATTATAAAAAAAAAAAAAAAAAAGTACTACAACTCCGATTACCTATACCGTTCCAGAATGTACTACAACCTCGATTACCGATACCGTCCCAGAAAGTACTACCATTCCGATTACCGATACCGTCGCAGAAAGTATTACCGCTCCGATTACCTATACCGTTCCAGAAAGTACGACCGCTCCGATTACCGATACCGTCGCAGAAAGTACTACCGCTCCGATTACCGAGACCTTCGCAGAAATTACTACCACTCCGAAGTTGGCAAAAACCAATACCAGAAGTAAATATGCAAGGACAATACTAGCACCGACCACACCGCTCAACACCGAAGAGGACAACAGCTACCGCTTCATTAGTCGCTACCGCTCTGATGATGACCACCGCTACCGCCCTGTCCATCAATACCAATATATTATTAGATTATATTATTATTAGATTATTGTATATATCTATATATTTAAAAATCTCGTGTCACGGTGTTTGTCCTCCAACTGCTCCGAAACGGCTAGACCGAGGTTTCAAAGTGAAAAAAAAAAAAAAAAACTTTTGAGAACGACTGCACCGATTTGGCTAACTTTTATTTTATAAATTCGCCATAAACATTTCGATATATAGCTTTTCACAAGTACACAAAACGATCACAAACAAATTTAATGAAAGCGGGACAGGACAACGTCTGTCGGGTCAGCTAGTGTATATATAAGAAAAATGATAAATGAAAACATATATTAAAACAAAAGGAAAAAAAAAATGAAAATGAAAAAATTAAATATGAAAAACGAATGAAACATGAATTATTATCTTTATTTCTATTATTTATATTCTATTATTATTCTTAATTTCTGTTGAGTAGACTTAAGCTTATACGAAACATAAAAGAATGAGAACAAAAAAAAGAGAGAGAGAAAAAAAAACAAACCCAAACACATTTTTTTAAACAAAAAAAACCTGTTTATTTAACTCGTACCGGTGATTGGCACTAGGCAATAAAGGTCGTAGACCACTTATTAAGAAAATGGAAAAAAAAGAGAGTGACCACACCAAACAAGAGAAAACTTTAGCATACAACTAGATATAAGAATTATAATGTAGCAATAGTTTTAGTCATATAATTAAGAACAAAAATTTTTCAAGTAGTAATTAATTATCGAAACATATAAAATAAGAAAATATAATACCAGAAGATTTAGCCTATAAGTGTGTCTTACGTCTTTTCCCCACCCCGAAGTTGAGTAAAAAATCAAATCAAAATAATATTTCTTATATGTCAATACATTATAAAATTCCTAAGAAATACAACTAATCAGATACACTTATAGGCAAAGTAAACACAATGCAAGTAGAGTAGAACATACTGCAGTAATATCTATTCGATCGAGTAGAACACACTGCGGTATGCCGTAATATCTATTCGAGAGAGTAGAACATACTGCGGTAGGCAGTAACATCTATTCGAGAGTAGAACATACTGCGGTAGGCTGTAATATCTATTCGATAGAGTAGAACACACTGCGGTAGGCAGTGATATCTACTCGAGAGGGAGAAATACGCTGTGGTATACAGAAATTCTCCAAAGGAAAGCTCCTCAGCTGATCGATGTTCTATACTAACAACTTTTTTAAATGACAAAACGAGTTAAGCAGTCAAGCAGTAGTGCTTAAGCTAATACACTCACTTGTCATTATCAATATAGCAAACTGTTAACGTCGTATGACACGACAGTTTGCCATATTGTACCAAATCAATTATTTAGCATTACCGTCGTATGACGCAGTGCTGATAATCGATTTGTAAGACACGATTTGTAAGACACTGGCTGTCTGCCCGCTCCCATCGCGGTAGCCATCCCCGCGGACCTAGCCTTTTATTATTGCCAATACGGCAAACTTCCAACGTCGTGTGACAAGGTAATTTGCCGTATTGTGCTGCGCCGTTCGCCTGAACGCTGCTCATGTGCTCCAGTCTCTGGTAGCAACAAACCTGAGAGCAGAAGTCGCCCACCACCCCCCTTCCGCATGTCATGCATATAGACCAGGTTATTATAAGTAAGAGTATTATAAGTATATGCATATGATAGTATTAAGAATCGAGAATAATGAATAAAAACCAATTGTAATTTTAAACACCGAAAACAACAACAATCTTTTAATTTGTAACGAGAAGCAAGAGGAGAACGAACCCTGGGTTGACCGGCGAGCGTCACCAGAGTAAACACTGTTACAATGTGACGCGTCGAAAACCACACGTAGTTTTCGTTGCATTACACCGTGATGAGGAAGATAACACATCTGATCAGGCGATTTGTTGTCGTCGTTCAACACTTCCTCCATATCCCCCGATTCCAAATAATCCTGCATGAACTGGTTATACTCTGCACGGAGTTGGCAATTCTTAGTAAACCGACGTTCCATATGTTGCAGTCTGAGGATTGCGCCGTCTCGTGATCTTCCGAGTGGTGATGAATTGTCGTTGAATGGCAAGAAGACTGTGTATCTTCCATCTTAATTGCGATAGTGTGTTGATTCGTAATGCTGTTCACATTTTGATTCAACGTGGGTTAGTTCTCGACCTAAACAAACGCCATCGATCTCCCAAAATGACCTGAGTGTGCTATCGATGGTGTCGTAATTCTCAATTATCGTTGTCAAACTCAACAATTGATTGGTTGCCTTGCTTTCCACCTTGCCGAAGAGTATGTATCCCAGTTTGGTGTTCTGTGCGAAGGGTATCCGCTTTTATATGATCTGCAGTCGTTTAAGACACGTGTGCATAGACATCTCATCTTTTCCTCTCCCTAATTTCCTATCGCCACGCTGTGCTAAGCCTTTTAAGGGTGCAAACCCCTTTAGCGTGTGTACATTATAAAAAAAAAGGGTGAACCGTTGACACCAGTGATGCAACCATCCAGCATTCCAATGACATCAGTTCCGAGCAAAATATCAATTCGGTTGGGACGATGGTAATGGGGATCGGCAAGTTCCAAATGTTCCAAGTGTGGCCATTGATCCGTTTCGATGGGTTGAGATGGCAGCGTTCCTGTGATCTTCTCGACTACAAGGGCTGTGATTGAGATCGAAAATGTTGCATCGGTTCGTGATTCTAATACCAATTCAACAAGTGAATGCCACATGGGCGCCTCATTGGCACAGATGCCACTGATTGCGACTGCTGCTGGTTTTCTCGATAATCCGATACGATTGCGGTGCTCTCTGAAACGAAGCTGATCTGTGGCCCCGAATCCAACAGAGCTCGAACGGCGCGTGATACGATGACGATTGCTGTGGCGAGCAGCACATCTGCTAATGGTGATGCAACATGGTTGTGACCTGAGTATGTTATGATGATTCGACGGATGGATTGGTGCCCGAATTCGAGATGTGCAGAAGCGTGTGCAGCAGAATCTGTCCGCAAGCAGTTAAAACATAACCTCTTTTCGCGGACGAGGTTTGACTTCTCTTCGAATGTGAGAGGTTTGAATTGTTCGCACTGGAAGACGTTGTGATTTCCAGCACAGACTTGGCAGGTGGAGTTGTGAGCGTCTGAAGTAACGACGAGTGAGCGAGCTGATTGTGTTTCCGGCTTACGATGCGGTCGTGTCCGCGGTGAATGAGATGATGCCCGAACTTCTAGATACGAGTGTGACGAATTTGATTTGGTTCGAGTCATGGAAATCATCTCCAGCGATTGCCATCGGGCGTTCAGGAAATCGATCAAATCCTGGGGTTTCTGGGTCGAATTTGTCAGCAATTATGTTGATCAATATGATATCCCATGTGGTAATCGGCAATCCTAATACCTTCAAGCAGCGAACGGTGTCGGTCGATACGTCGAGAATTTTGCGCAATCCCGCAGCTGATTCAAATTGCAAATTACTACACCACTGATGCGTGCAAATTAACTGGCTTTTACTTAACCTTTCACACATAAGACGCGCACTTGGTCGATCACTATTATGTCTCTTACCCACGAGTTTTTTTTGTGTTGCGAAACGAAAGAATCCGGCTCCCGACGGACCAAAATGTTGAATGAGTTGGGATTATTTAAGTCTGAAAGATGTTCAATGAATACCGAATATTCTGGCTGGTAAGATCAAAACGTGGACCGTCGAAAATGTGGTTATGTCGAATGCTTGGACGAGTTGAAATCTGGTGAATAAACAATGATATTAAACACAATTAATTGACTTCAGTTATAATGTAATGTTAACTAATCTTTATTAAATTCATTCAACTATTTAATTTGTGATGTGTAGTGGTTAAAGCTGCTGCGATTTTGTTAGTCCACGATTTGATTGATAGTCAAAAGTATAAAGTAGAATTGACAATTTTCTCAAATGTCATTTTCTCATAGTAGTACGTAACTTCCGATGTGCGTGTTTGTCGAGGTGCCTATATATATTGCTTTTACATGTTTACATTTCAGCGAAGGAGACTCCTTTTTGAATGTTCTCAATGCGATTAGTTTTTTTATTTGTCTTGTGCTGCGATTCTCTTTTCTTGGCTTGAAGACTTTCGTTCAAATTTTTGTAAATTTCGCATCCACGCCATGAGGTAGAATGCCCCTGTTTTTTGCAGAGCACACAAACACAGCTGCCCTTTGCCTGCTTCCTTTTGCACTGTGCATTTACCAAGCTCTTGCGAATTTTGGGAATTCACAAACCTAAAATCATAGTGCAGTTCGTAGAAGAGTGTCCGAATCGCTGACAAAGATGACATTGGAGGACAGCATTACTACGAATTTTGTCGAAGGTGACAACGTGTCCTCCAACAAACCTTATTTTCTCAGATTGAACTATGCTATCCGCAATAATAAAATAAAATATAATACCAGCGTGACAGACCATGCGGTCCAAGGCAACCATCTGTGTTGAGCATGCATATTTTTGCACACAAATGGAGGGACCTACAATTTAATTCCGGATCCGAACGGCGAATTGAGAAGCTTTCCATGACAAGTTATTACTCTCGGATGTTTGTCAAACTTTCGCGAGAGGTGGTACACCGTGAGCCACGGCGCCCACAATAATAGGTAATAGTGTATTCAAAACAATACTTTTCATACAATCCTACTTTTCGCGTCTGAAAGCCCCCATTGAGCAGACCTTAAAAACCACCAACTTGTTTGTCGATATTGCCCCTGTTATGAATTGATTCAGAATAAGTTCGCTTTTATGTTGTTTTTTTATATTATATACTAGCTGACCCGACAGACGTTGTCCTGTACCACTGACCTCATAACCACTTACCTTCCGCCCACTGACCTCCCGCCCACTGACCTCCCGCCCCTTGATCACCTACCCATTGACCTCATACACACTGACCCACCAGCCACTGAACTCATACCCACTGACGCCACGCCCACTTACACCCGCGTTTCCCGGCTGCCCCGTCCCACTGACCCCCGCCCACTGACGCCACGCCCACTTACACCCGCGTTTCCCGGCTGCCCCATCCCGCTGACCCCCGCCAACTGACGCCACGCCCACTTACACCCCAATAACTAACCAATCCAGAAAACTATAGAATCAACGTTCCATAAATAAGAATTTTCGGAAAAAAAAGACAAAAAAAGACACCAGCGCCACCTATCGGGTCCAAATTTTGTCAACGACTTTCTTTTTATTTAAATATTATATGGTGTGAATTTGAGCCGAATCGTTCCATAAATAAGAATTTTCGGAAAAAGACACCAGCGCCACCTATCGGGTAAAAAGTTTGTCAACGACTTTCTTTTTATTTAAATATTATATGGTGTGAATTTGAGCCAAATCGTTCCATAAATAAGAATTTTCGGAAAAAACGATACCAGCGCCACCTAGCGGGTGTTTTAATAGTTATTATGCTATTCCTGGCGGAGACAAATCCAACAAAACAAAAATCATAAAAATCGGTCCAGCCGTTCTCGAGTTATAAATGGTGTAACTAACCCGACTTTGTTTTATATATATAGATTTGGATTTTTTAATCTAGGTATCATATATTATACTTGGGACTGTTGCTGTGAATGTAGTTGTTTTCAAAAAAATTGATTTATTGTTGCGTTCTTTTCAACTATCAAGTAACAAGTGTCCTCTTGTCGTCGTTCGCCAACCCAAGTAACCTCGGATCAATCATGTACTTGAGCGGGAGAAGGAGACAAGATTAACTCAACTCATTCTCAGTGTGAACACTGACTTAGGATACAGTGTAGTATCGATAATTCCTACTACATTCACAACACCTTTCCCCTTGGAAAGATAAACCATGTAATGGTTTATAAAACAAACAATACTAAAACAATTTTTTTTTATCATAGCTAATATAAGTTATTCTATAAATTTCAAAATAACGATCTGAGTGTAACTTAATTCTAAAGTATAGAATATTTATAGTATATACTAGTTAAAAAATGTAAGTTATTTCATGATTTCATATGAGAATATTAAATTAAGAATAATTAAAATAAATAGTTTGCGCGGAATTAACCAAAAAAGGAAAATATGAAAGAATAAAATAATTTAGCTTAGCGATAGATTCATCTATACTTGATCGGAAATATAAGTATGTACATGTCAAGAATCAATAAACTTCTTCAACCGATTGTTGTGAACAGTTACATTTTTTCTGTTTATTTTAATCGTAGAATTTTCAGGTGAGTCGATATTAACGATTCTATAAGGACCAAAGGGCTTCGAGTTTACTTCTATTTTAATTTTTTAGTAATCTTGATCGTACCTTTCCTTAGCCTTTTGCTTTGATCTCAATAAATGTTCTTTAGCTAAATGCCACGAATGCCGTAACCGATACTTTAAGTCTTCACAATAATCCTCATAATTATATAGTGGTTTTTGGGGACGTTTAATAGTACTGGGAATATTCGGCCTAAACCCATACACTAACTCAAATGGCATAAACCCACTGGAAGAATAAGGAGTGGAGTTGTACGTAAAAGCAGCAAAGTGGACCCACTGATCCAATTTAACGGATCGGTTTGGGTATAACTCCTAAAGTACTCGCCCAAGGTTCTATGTGAACGCTCCAGAGCTCCATTGGATTGCGGGTGGTAGGCTGTAGTGTTAAGTTTTTTAATATCTAACATTTTACAAACCTTTTTGAACATGTCACTCATAAAGTTGGTGCATTGGTCGGTAAGAATACTACTAGGCGAACCAAATTTGCAAACAAATGTCTCCACAAAAGCTTTTGCAACTGTCGTAGCATCTTGTGATTCAAGGGGTACCGCAATCGAAAATTTCGACAAATCATCCATCATAATATCCAACAACAATATCAAGAAAAATTTTCGAAAACACTGAATCTGAAGTAGTCGTTATTTTTAACGGATATTTAGTTAATTGAGAATGTTTGTTTTTCTGACATAGTTCGCACTTTCGGATAAATTGTTTAATTATGCTCATCTTTTTCGGAAAATAATAATATTGTTTTAATCTTTTGTACGTGCGCATAACTCCCTGTTTGCCGCCAAGAGGACTCGTATGGAATTCCTTAAGGATATTAGCTATCTCCTTTTCGTCCGAGATTTGGGTTATGTGATCATCGTTTGAATTATCCTTTGTAGATAAAATGTTTTTTGTAGTGTTTGTTGAATTGATTAAATTATCTACTGAACCAGAATTAGATGGGATAATGACTGCATCTTGAGTGACATTTTTTGCTTAAGAACGTGTAACTACTGATATCTCAATACATTTGGAGAGATCTTCACACGAGGGCAGTGAACGACTAAGTGTATCTGCTAAGACATTAGTTTTACCAGATTTGTACATAATCTTATAATCGTACTCATCCATGATTACTCTCCAACGAATTAAACGTGAAGTAGGATTTGAGCTTTTGTGTAACCAAATTAGAGGTTTGTGGTCCGTTTGTATAACGAAACGTCTTCCATATAGGTATGGTCTGAATCGTTGCACGGCCCAAACAATGGCTAATAGCTCTTTTTCAACGGTTGCATAGTTACGTTCGGCATTATTTAGTATACGACTAGCAAAGCAAATAGAACAATCAAACGATTTAAATTCCTGAGATAGAACCGCTCCTATTGCATTGTTGCTTGCGTCGGTAGTTACAATAAATTCCTTAGTAAATTCTGGATATCTCAGAATTGGAGGACTGATTAAAAGACTTTTTAAAGTGTTAAAAGAATCTTCCGAAAAAGCATTCCATTTTAATTTAACATAAACGGTTCGGATACTTTTGAAAAATCTTTAATAAATCTTCGGTAGTACCCGCAAAGACCTAAAAAGCCTTTTATTTGTTTCGCGCTTGTTGGTTTAGCTTACTTTTAATTGCTGAAATTTTGGATGGGTCAGGCTTGATGCCATTGTTGGTTATAATATGCCCTTAATATGATATTTCTCGTCTCAGAAAATGACATTTGGCCAGTTGTAATTTTAAATTGAATTGACGGAAACGTGAAAGAACATCTGTTAATTTTTTATTGTGATCATTCAAATTTATCCCGTAAATGACAACATTGTCCAAATACACGAAACATCGAATCCCATTCAGACCTGACAGAACGGTGTCCATGAGCCTCTGGAAAGATGACGGTGCTCCTTTGAGACCGAAAGGCATTCGCAAGAAATGGAAGTGCCCACTAGGAGCGAGAGGAATCTGATGAAAACCATTTGCTAGATCCAACGTGGAAAAATAGCTTGATTGGCCCAATTGATCCAGAATATCGGTTATATTTGGCGTTCAGTCGCCGAAAATCTATCACGACTCGCCATCTTTTATCTTGATTAGGAGATTTCTTCGGTACTATTAACAACGGTGAGTTCCACGGACTGACTGAATTTTCAATTATGCCATCATCTAGCATTTGTTGGATTTGGTTGTTAATTTCTACCTTTGTAGAATGAGGTAATCGATAAGGCTTTATTTTTACTGGTCGCGAATTTGGAACTAAACGTATCTCATGATGTGTGGCGGTTGTTGTTGATAGTTTATCGCCCGGTAGGTGAAAAACATCATTAAAATTCCGACAAATTTCTAGGATCGAGTTCAGTTCCTCCTTGTTAAGATTATCTGTGTCTGATAGAGAATTCAACAATTTGAAACGATCCTCAAGCACGTTTTCATTTTATAATTGATTGGTGTGATACATATCGTAATTTTTAATTGATTTAGGGTTTACCGACATTTTTTTAATAGTAAATTCCGAGTCATTAGTATTTAGAATAGCTACTAACCCATTACGATTCCGAATGCTGACTACTGACCCAGCCAAGAAAACACCCCTTTCAATTTCTTGAGATTCACAAATTCATCATGAAGGACATTAAACGGTACTTTAAACATTTTTTCGACTCGTGCTGGGACTGTTATCGCCGGCGAAGGATTTCCTAAGCATTTTAAAATTATTTGACTTTCTGGGTAATTAAAAATTTCTATTTGTCTTTTAGCATCATCGATTTTGCATTTGTTGACTTGGAGAAAATCTTTTCCTATAATGCCTTCACACTCCAATGAAAAGAAATCTGGCACAATGTGAAAAGAATGGGAAATAGAATCAGAGTTTTTATTATTTCGCTTAAAACAATCGTCGATAAGATTTCCTCTTTTACGAAAATATCTACAGTATAAAGATACTTGTCGGACGGATTGGTTAATTGTAGAAGTATTCGTAAAGGATTTAGCTGTATTGGTACTGAAATTAGTTGGGTGTTGCCTCAATTTAACATTTTGATTTTGGTTATTATTTGAATTATAACTCGCTCTATTGCTTAAGGAGTAACATTTGTTGGCTCTATGTCCTTGCTTGTTACATAGTTGGCATGTCACAATTTTTGAGGAATGGTCCGACGTAAAATGGTTTGATGTTTCACTTCTATTAAATAGTTCCTCTTCAACCTATTTAGTAATAGCATCTGCTATTGTTGAAAACTTCCCTGCTCTTAGAATAATTTTTATAGGGTCTCTTAACCCTTTGACTAATGAATTTAGAGCTGTTTGACCATTTAAATTTTTAATATAAGTAGCAGCATCCTCCACAGCTAGCATGCATATCAGACAGGGAAATCAACAGAAACTGCACTGCACGAGCTGACAGACGAAATCGAAGATACACTTCGGAACAAAGAAATGTTAATATGTGCCTTCATAGACATTCAAGGCGCTTTTGACCACACTAACTTCGAAGTGATTCAATCACAAGCCAGAAATAAGGGTGTAGAATCCTCAATCATAGGTTGGGTTATAAGCATGCTAAGGGGTAGGAGAATTCGGGCCTCATTCGGCGACGAAGCCATCACAGTAGCGGCAACCAGAGGTTGCCCACAAGGCGGAGTCCTATCAGCCCTTTTGTGGCTGCTGGTGATGGACCAGTTACTCTCAAGGCTTAAGAATAATCATATTACCAATATTGGCTATGCGGATGACCTCGTCCTTATGGTCCGTGGCAAATTCGAGAGTATGATAGCAGAACGGATGCAAATTGCTCTCAAACTAGTAAACGATTGGTGTAAAGAGGTGAACCTAAGTGTCAACCCAGACAAGATAGTGTGCACCATCTTCACAAAGAGCAGAAAAATAAATCTTCCCATTATAAATTTCCAAGGCAAGGTCCTCCAAATAATGCCGGAGGCCAAATATCTGGGAGTCATGTTCGATCAAAAAACTGACATGGAACTCCCATATGACGTACATTACTAACAAAGCTAATAAAGCTTACTTCACATGCCAACGCATGTTCAACAAAACGTGGGGAATAAGCCCGCAAATGACTCTTTGGGTATACCAGACAATTATCAGACCTAGGCTGACATACGCAGCCTTGATATGATATTAGATTTACATGATCTCAGACAACGTGGAGCTGCTACTGTCACTTAAAACAATTGGCCAAAACTAATAAAATCACCCTTATGTGGTCCCCAGGGCACTCAGGCATTGCAGGGAACGAGGCAGCAGATCTCTGCGCAAGAGAAGGCGCAGAAGGTACCTTCATTGGGCCGAAACCAAGCATTGCCTACTACCTTAGCCACCTCAAAAACAAAATTAAAGAGTGGGCCAACAATGCCATCGAAGCTGAATGGGCATCGTCAACAGGGATGAAACATACCAAAAGGCTTCTCAAGTACAACATTGTACATATAGACAAGGCAATTAAACTGAACCGTCATGCACTCAGATCTCTAGTCTGGTACATAACGGGACACGGCCCATTCAACAGACACCTATTGAAAATGGGAAAATCCCAGACGGACAACTGCTGGTTCTGCAACAAGGCAAAAGAATCGCCAGAACATATATTGTTCATGTGTGATGCTCTTATAAGGAAAAGACTCAAGTATCTCAAGGCTTACACAGTCCCAGGACAGAATGTCACTTCAATCGAACTGTCAGACGTAATGGCATTCATTAAGGAACTAAGCCACCACATAAAGTGGTAATCATCTGGGATGCACAATAGATCTCTAGGTCGCAGTGTACCAGGCTTTTCAGCCCACCAAACAATAATAATAATTGCGAGCCCGAAGGGCGAAGCTAATAATCAGAGGACAAGAAAATTTTTCTGGCGTACGTGTGTCGGTTTGTGGGTTTATGGGTTTGTGGGTTTGTCCGGTTGTATATCCCGACTTCTACCATTCAGAATTTGATGGGACTTGTTTTAAAACAATTGGTAAGTGCTTGGCTTGCGATGACGTGACGCGCGTCGCGTGTCGCGTGTGGCGCGTGTATTTTTTTTTTTTTAAATTACTTGTTTTAAAACTTGGCTTGCGATGACATGAAGCATGTCACGTGTTGCGCGTCGCGTGTGGCGCGTGTATTTTTTTTTTTAAATACTTTTTTTAAAACTCGGCTTGCGATGACGTGACACATGTCGCGTTTCGCACATCGCGTGTGCCGCGTGTAGCGCGTGCAATTTTTTTTTTAAATACAATTGGTAAGCGCTCGGCTTGCGATGACGTGACGCACGTCGCGTGTCGCACATCGCGTGTGGCGCGTGTAATTTTTTTTTAAGAAATACTTTTTTTAAAACTCGGCTTGCGATGACGTGACACATGCGCGAGTCGCACGGCGCGTGTGGCGCGTGTAATTTTTTTTTTTTTACTACTTTTTTTAAAACTTGGCTTGCGATGACGTGACACGTGTCACGTGTCGCGTGTAATTTTTTTTTATAAATACTTATTTTAAAACAATTGCTAAGCGCTCAGCTTGCGATGGTGTAATTTTGAGTTTTTTTTTATATTCATAGGGGTTAGGAAAAAAAATTGTTTTTTTTTTTTTTAAAGTAAAATCCTTTTAAGATAATTCAGTCTTTAGGCTGAATTACAATTATCCATATGGCGAGCTGAGAAGCGCAATTCACTTTAATTTTTTACCGCTGCCACCAATGTAATGAATTGTGAGACAAGATTAACTCAACTCATTCTCAGTCTGAACACTGACTTAGGATACAGTGTAGTATCGATAATTCATACTACATTCACGGGGTGTTGTGAACCCCTTTTTGAGGGGGGGCTTACAAAGTTTGAGGTTTTTCTTTCAGAAAAGTGAATTTATTGGTATCATATGAAAGATATAAACCTTTCACATAAAAAAAACAATCTCGCCAGTGGTAGAGTAGGTAAGGTTAGGTTTGGTGGCTGCTGGTGCACCCTTAGACCGCGGCCGCGGACGCAGGCCAGTCCATCCCCTTTTCGGAGCCCGTTATAGATGTTGAATGGGCTTGATAGTGATCCAGATATTTTTACTTGGCTTATAACATTGACCTGCCTTAGGGTGTAAATCTGATCAGTTGTTGATTTGCCTGGGATGAAGCCACACTGGTATGAACCAATGATGACTTTAGCGTATGGGGCTGTCCTGTCTTGAAGGATAGAGGAGAAAATCTTATACGCGATACTCAACAACGTTATACCACGATAATTGCTGCATTTTGTGATATCTCCCTTCTTATGTATGGGGCACAGGATGCCTCTTCGCCAGTCTTCTGGCATAACTTCTTCTTTCCATACTTGCACTATTAGTTCATGAATTGCTTGGTGTAATGTGGGGCCTCCTATTTTTATCAGTTCCGCTGGTATCCCATCAGATCCCGGTGCCTTATTATTTTTGAGCCGATTTATCGCTCTGCTAACTTCGACTATGCTTGGTGGCGACAGCATAGTATGATCTTCGGTCATTGGTGGAGCCTGCAATTCCTCAGTTAGCTGGCCATTTAGCAACTCATGAAAGTGCTCTTCCCATCGCTCTAAGATGCCTTTAAGATCGGCGATCAGATTACCTCTTTGTCCTTGCAGTATTTGCAACGCGGTGTATATTGCGTCATACCGCGGACCCTTTGGTAGAACTTCCGCGCCTGGTGCGGTACTCTGTACTGTTCCAGTTCACGGATGAGATTCTTCTCCCAGGCTGCTTTCGCCGGTGAACTGTTTTTTCATATCTTCTGAGCTCTTTATATTCATCTTCGCGTGCCCGCGTTCTATGAGATTGTTGCATTTCTCGGTACGCAACATTCTTACGTTCAGTCGCTAGCTTACATTGGTCATCGAACCAGTTGTTTCGATCTCTACGACTACTGCCTAAGATGGAGTCAGCAGTACTAATGACAGTATTCTTAAGGCGTGTCCATTTCTCTTCTACGCCCGACATCTCAGCCCCAGGACTTACTCTCCCTGCATTTAGGGCGAGTCCTATCGCTTGACCGTAGTTGTTTCTGGTCTCTTCATTGCGAAGGGCAGCCGTGTTGACTCGAATCTGATTCGCGGATGCAGTCTTCCGTGATGATGCAATCCGCGCTGAATTCTGAATTGCTGTTAAGTCAGTATTATATTTGGAAAGGGTATCGGATAGCTGCCGTGCAGCTCGAGGTCTATACAGTGAGCGTACGTTCCATGAGAAAATTCTTAAATCGTTTAGCCGTTTTCGTTGCCGTGGTCGTCGTCGTTCATCAGTGTATCCGAGGCTGATTTTGGGTTCCGTAATAATAATTTTTTACAGGCGAGGTTATTGGCCTCGCGCCAACCTTACTTTGAAGGGACTAGTCCGATCATTCAGCTTTTCCTGCATTGGAGGAAAATTACCAGCGGCCACCACGTGAAGGTTTGTTCACACTTCCACCAGTCAGAGATAGTTACGGCCACATGCAATTCTAGAGCATTCTGTGTTATTCCCCCTATTTCTGCTGATGGCTGACCGCACATCACTCATCAGCTCCGGCTATAATCCCCAACTTTTACCGATGTATACTTTTGGTGTTACTGGGATTGGAACCACGAACCTCCTGCTCAAAAGCCATGTTCTTATCCACTAAGCCACGGCGCCCACTTTTTTTATTCAGAATATACAGAATAGTTCACAGAAATTTCGCCTTATTGGTGAAAACTAGACTAGTGCAGTGGAGTAAAGGGGACCAGGTCTGTTTTGGGCGGGTTTACTCCTAGTCCACAGCTTTTGTAGTCTTTTTTGACTTAATTTTTGGACGTAGGCGAATTTGACTCGCCGAAGATGGTCATTGCAATCATTTCTTGCTCGTTTAAACTTTTTCGGTTTTCCTCGGTAGGGTTTGCTTTGTAAAACCGAAAGCATACCTCTCTAATTTAGAAGCCTGTTTACAGCTTAAGTCTTACCATCCATCTTCCTTTGATTTGATAGATTTATTCCTGAAAAGGATAAACTTTCTCATACCAATAAGAATGATGTTTGTGATTGCATCAGCGGCGGCATCCACGTTGCTATCACGAAAAAATAGCGACTAGTTCTCCCAAAGAAGTTGTTAAGGCCGTCCCAATTGGCTTTCTCGTATTGCCATACTATTTTTTTAGGAGTTTTTTCTCTAACTACGTGGTTTATTAACGAGAAATTAGCTGATACAACACAATGGTCTGACGAGCCTAGAGGCGATAATACATTGACGGAGTATTTATCAGGACGAGAGGTAAGGAACAAGTCAAGGGTGTTAGCGGAATGATGTGCAATGTCAGGTATTCGGGTAGGCTCATTTACAAGCTGAGTAAGGTGATTAAACTCAGCGAATAACTCAACACACCTTCCTTAGGGTGTTGTCTGGCCAGAATGGCGAAGCCACCCAGAATTGTGTACATACATTGAAATCGCCCGCAATAACGATTTCATGTTTTGTGTCAATTCTTAAGATTGAATCAGACAGTGCATCAAACTCACTCTTGGTTGAAGCACTGTCTAAGTGGAGGCTTCTGTAAAGGAAACATGTTGCGCTCTACCTTAACTTTGAGCCAAATGAAATTGAATTCCGGTTCGGAACTTTGGCTAAATTGAGGCAAAAGCTGAAACGCAACATCACTCCGGACATAGATTGCGAGTCTGCGTCGAGAGAAAAATAATGGCACCAAGCTATACCCAGGCAAATTAAATTCCGATACATCAAAATTATCAAATACCTGAGTTTCACTCAGTGCCAGAATTGCTGACCTGTGGACATGAACATAGTTAAACACAGAGAAAGAATTCGTTCTCAGCCCACGTATGTTGCTGAGATCCACTCTGAAAATACAAAAAAATGGATTATCAACACAAATTGTCGCCAGTGTTATGCCTTCACGACAAAATGAGTTAAATCACCATAAGAAATAATAACTCACAATCCGTTATTTAATTACAAAAGAATTAGATCATCACATTGCGTATGCAAGCATACAACAACACAATTTTCCAAATTCTTTAGTTTAGCTGGATAGAGGATAGGACGAACGGAAGCACACACTGCACTTTGCACTAATAATTATTTGCACACGAGAACCGGGTTTTCTATTATTTGCTGATTGCAATTATTGTTGTGTTTTGATGTTGTTGTTTTTTTTTTATTTTGTGCCGACGCGCAGCACACAGCACTTCCGATCGAGACGGCATATAAATGACAACCGAGTCATTTATAAAATACTAGCTGATTACCCGGCGCTGCCCAGGTATTTATTCATCTCAATCTTCTATTAGGCAGGGTAGAAAAAAGAATGATATCTATCTTTAAGGTAAAATTGCATTTTTTATTAACAAAATTTATTATTCAGCGGCAGATTTCAAAAATCGATGTAAATTTAACATATACATAAAACACGGCTATTAATCTACTTTTTCCAATTTGAAGTAGTGGCGACTATCGACCCCATCTACCTAGAGCTGTCGTACCATCACGATTCAACTCAGCGACCCCGAAAAATATAAAATCGACACTAATATTGGTAACCCCCCCCCCCCCTCCGTTATCGACCCCATACCCCTAGAGCTGTCTTACCATCACCATTCTACTCAGCAACCCGAGACTAATATCGGTCAACAACCCCCCCTCCCTCAGTTCTCGACCCCATCCCCCTAGAGCTGTCTTACCATTCAACTCAGCGACCACGAAAACCAAAATCGACACTAATATCGGTCACCCCCCCTCAGTTATCGACCCCATTCCCATAGAGCTGTCTTACCATCACCATTCAACTCAGTGACAACGAAAACCATAGAACCAACACTAATATCGGTCACCCCCCCCCCCCCTCACTTATCGACCCCTGTCCCCTTAGAGCTGTCTTAACCACTCCACTCAGTTCAGCGACCACGAAAATCATAAAATCGACACTAATATCGTTCACCCCCCACCCCTTCAGTTGTCGACCCCATCCCCATAGAGCTGTCTTACCATCACCATTTAACTCAACTACCCCGAAAACCATAGAATCGACACTAATATCGTTCACCCCCCCCCCCCACCCCTCAGTCGACCCCATCCCCATAGAGCTGTCTTACCATCACCATTCAACTCAGCGACCCCGAAAACCATAGAATCGACACTAATATCATTCACCCCCCCCTCAGTTATCGTCACCATCCACCTAGAGCTGTCTTACCACCACCATTCAACCCAGCGACCACGAAAACCATAGAATCGACACTTATATCGTTCGAGACCTAAAATAAATCGCAATGTAAATATTGCATACTAAAAATAAGCATAAGAGTGCTTTTTTAGGATGTAAGACTTTAGATTGAGAGTTTGAATCATTATGTACTATTGAAAAATGCAGTCAAATAAGGAAATAAGGCTATAATTTTCTGGTCTTTTCTCGATATTTCTGTCTATAAGATTGGAAGTTTCTGGAAGCTTTTCAATTAGTATAAAAGGTGGCGTTCGCTGCAGATAAATCATCCGTTAATTGGAATTCAATCAGTCAAGTTGTAAAATTAAATAGTAATAAAGCTACCTTAAGAGAATTATTGTAAAGTACAAGTAATAAATGTTTTTGTGTACATTTAAAGTTATCACCAGAATAAATTCGTAAACTGATATTATTTTTTTACTGTCTATTTATTAAAGTTGTTATTTGTAAATTAAATAAATGTAAATAAAGCTACCTTAAGAGAATTATTGTAAAGTACAAGTAATAAATGTTTTTGTGTACATTTAAAGTTATCACCAGAATAAATTCGTGAACTGATATTATTTTTTTACTGTCTATTTATTAAAGTTGTTATTTGTAAATTAATAAACTTGTGTTGTGTTTTATTTGCAAAATCCTTTACGAATTCGAAAGCCTAAATTTCGTAACAATTGGTGTCAGAAGTTTGATTTTGCAAATCGTGTAAAATGAGAGACAATAATTTTGCAAATTGTGAGATAATAAAATTTTGCAAATCGGAAAACAATAAAATTTTGCAAATCGTGGAACAAAAAAATAATTAAGTGAAATTTTACAAACCGATAAACAGTAAATAATAAAATGAAAAGTGCAGTTAACGTTAAATCCTATAGTTCCCAGGAGCTTAAAGAAGAGCTTGGAAGGCGAGGTCTTAGCACCGCTGGAAGTAAGCAAGAGTTATTTTTTCGATTGCAACAAGTCGTTATAGGGGAAAAGCAGCAAGCCGGTGAAGTGTTTTTAATTGAGACGGAGTTAGTGGAGCCCATCAAGCATGGAAGCGATGTTGCAAGTTCTAATGCAACAAATGAATAGCAAGTTTGACCAGCAAAGAGAATAAATGAAGCAGCAAAGTGAACAAACGAACAGAAAGTTTGACCGGCAAAGTGAACAATGGCAGCAGCAGAGCCAAGAACTAAAGAAAGAATTGGACCGGCAAAATCAACAGCAGAGCGAAGAACTTAAGAAAGAATTGGATCACCAAAATCAGCAGTTAAATTTCAAACTGACCGTTAAGTTTGAACAGTAAATTGAACTCCAAATTCGATCAACAAAATCAAAAGCTGGAAAAACTAAAAGGTGAAATGAGTAAAATTCAAGAAACGCTCAAGGGAGAAATGAATGGAATGGAATTTCACGAAGAAGTAAAATGCTCGAGACGAACGTGACAGGAAAGGTGAGTAATGTTGAAGGAAAAATTAAATAATTTTGGACCTGGTTGGACAATTGTACCCAGTTTGTCAGAGAGAACACTCAACAAAGTACTCCCAGAGTCATTCCAGAATTTTCTACTAACCAGAAAGGAATTTTGAAGCCACCTGCGTTCGATGGCGAGACAGATTTTGAAAATGTCAAAGTCCAGTTTACAGCTGCTGTTCAACACAATGCGTAGCGTTGAGGGGCAAGGCGGCTGATGTATTACAATGGATTTCAAATGCCGAGATGAGTTCCGGGAGAATCTTGAAATAGTTGGACTTGCGTTATGGACAGTCTCACACCCAAGAGCTTAGCAAAATACAGCTCCAGATTAAGAAAAAGCGGGAAATAACTAAGCTAGCACGACAAGCCTATTGTGGGGTTCCGACTGTTATCTTGGACGGACTGGAAGTGGATGCGTTCATCAATGGTATCCGAGATGAGCAATTAAAACTTCATTTGAGGAGCCAGAGGAAAGTCAATGAATAAAGTATTGGCATCGGCTTTGCAGCTAGAGCTAGTTAGTCTACTGATTTAGTTAGATTGCGCAAGTTGGAAACTGAGGACATCACACAAATAGAAGCCCTCATTGATGAGAAGATCGGAAAATCGTAGACTGGACGCTTCTAGAACAACGCACCACATCAAATTCTCGTCCAAAATGTTTTAGATGCCAGAAACCTAAGGAAACAATTTTTACGGGCGTAAGAGGGGAGAGAGCCCCAAGATCACGGTGAACACTGCCAAACTTTGAAAAGACAGCGACAGCTTGGTTGTTAGTGGTGTGTTACAATGCACGTTTACCTTGGATGCAAGAGCTTCCAGATCAGTTGTAAATCCCAAAGTGGTGTTCAAAGGTCAACTGGAAAAAGTATTCGTTATAATTTGAGGGCAGCGACAGGTGAAGCAATTTAAGGAGAGTGCTTCTGTAGTGTCATGTTTGAAGGAATACGGCTTTCTTATCGGTTTATTGTTGCCAGCATTACAGATGAAGGCATATTCGGCTTGGATTTCATGACAGAGCACGAGATGTCCTTTGATCTAAAAAACCACGTGTTAAAATGGTGTAATGTGGAAGTACCCCTGCAAATAAACGACAACCAGAGTGGTGGGCTAAAAGTCATTACTGAAGAAAAAGTGGAGATACCACCGATGTGCGAGAAAATCATCTATGGCAAGGTGAACGGTGATCTTGGGGACACTAAAACAGGAATAGTGAGCCAAGCAATTTCAACAAGAACGGGCTATTATGCGGAAGAACTCTAATAAATTTTCAGCGTAAGATACCAATGAGAATAATGAACGTTAGCCCATCACCGAAGGTAATAAGAGAAGGAACAGTCATTGGCAAGACTCAGGGAGTAAACTGTATCGAAAACTGTACGCCTGTAAAAGTAAAGAATACGCCACTAGATCTGGAAAGGAAGCAGATAATTCGTTCGCTTTGTAAACATCTTCCAGCAGAACAGCGACAAGCAACAGAAAAGGCGCTAAAGCAATTTTAGCAAATTCAGCAACAACAACATGGGTAAAACCAATATAGTGCGACATCGAATCGATACAGGAAATGCTTTTCCAATTCGACGGGCGCCAAGACGTTTAACACTTGCAAAGCAACAAGAGGCAGAAACACTGGTCAAGAAGATGGAACGAGATGGAATCATAGAGAAGTCTAAAAGCCCATGGAGTTTACCTGTGGTACTTGTCCAAAAAAAAGATGGTTCAACGAGATTTTGTGTGGACTATCGGAAACTGAACGATGTCACCAAGAAAGATAGTTATCCATTACCGCGTATAGATGACACATTGGACACCTTATCCGGAGCCAGAATCTTCAGTACATTGGATCTGAAAAGCGGATACTGGCAGGTAGCAATTCATTACGACGACAGGGAGAAGACAACATTTAGTGCGGGAAACGGCTTGTATCAATTTTCTGTAATGCCGTTTGGTCTATGCAATGCAATGTTTTGCAAGGCCTTAGCTGGAAGACATGTCTAGTCTATTTGGATGACATCATTGTTTTTGGTCGCACATTTAATGAGCACGTTAATAATCTTCGGCAAGTTCTACAGGATAGGAGGATGTGGTCGATAACTGTGCGGGTGGCTGATCGAAATTAGTGTCGATTCTATAGTTTTTGGGGTCGCTGAGTTGAATGGTGATGGTAAGACAGCTCTATGTGGAATTAAGACGAAGGGGGCCCGATATTAGTGTTGATTCTATAGTTTTCGGGGTCGCTGAAGTTAATGCTGATGGTAAGATAACTCTAGGGGGATGGGGTCGATAACTTGGGGGTGGGGTGACCGATATAATTGTCCATTCTATAGCTCTCGGGGTAGCTGTGGTGAATGTTGAAGGTAGTTGAGGTGGGGGGGGGGGGTTAGCGATATATGTGTCCATTATATAGCTTTTGGGGTCACTGAGATGAATAGTGTTCGTGGGACACTCCAATGGGTGAGTTGTATCCCTGGAGGGTGGAGGTTGACCGATATTAGGGTCGATCACATAGTTTTCGGGGTCCCTGAGATGAATAGTGGTGTTTAGACCGGCTGTGTTTGGGGGTGAGGACATTGTCGCTCCTTCTTCAAATTGGAATAGTTAGATTATTAGCCGTGTCTTATGGCAATATAAAATTGAAATCCAATTTTTGAAATCTGCCGCAGACCTTATAAATTCCATTTATCCGGCTTTTTCTCAAAACTATCAGATTTTGAACCGGTTGCGAGAAAGGGCCATTCTTGCTGCTAAAAATGTCCACGAATCCACGAAACAAACAATTAAATACTTGCTAATGAGAAATGTCATTATCTAACAGAGTTCCTAAACTCACTTGATTCGTCTGAATTGCCACCATATCGTCTTTTACTTACAGTGGGATCTCCAATTATTTTACTACGGAATCACGACTCGCCAAAACTTTGGAACGGAACAAGACTGTGCGTAAAAAGATGCTAGACAATATTATTAAAGCGACTATCTTGACAGAAAAGGGACCGTGTGAAACAGTTTTTATCCCACGGATAGCACTAATTTCGATGGATCTACCTTTTAAATTTAAGAGATTGCAATTTACAGTAAAACTTGCGTTTTCGATGACGATCAATAAGTCGGACAATTTATTAAGTATGGCGGAGTATAGATTTGAAATTACCATGTTTTTTCCCACGGACAACTTTATTTTGCTTGCTCAAGGGTGGGTTCACATAAGAATGTTTTTATTCTTGCTCTTGAAGGTGAAACTAATAACATTGTGTCCAACCAAGTTTTGTTTTAAATTAATATTATGTATTTTTTTAATTTTATTTTTTAATTTCAATACAATTTAAACTTATAGATAGATATCATTATTTTTTCTACCCCTGCCTAAAAGAAGATTTGGATTAATAAATACCTGGACAACGCCGGGTAATCAGCTAGTACTAGTATAAAACAAAATGGCATTATAACCGTACTATACAATAACCAATTAAAACCATATAAAGCGCAAAGTTAATATAAACAAAATAGTATCCATATTAACCATACAACAACAATAAGTTAATATAAATAAAATAGAATCTTTATTTTAAGTACAATTAATGACTATATGTAAACCTTTTTATTTTATTAAATTTTTTTCTTTTTTTAATAAAATAAAATTTTTTTGAATTAAAGTGTGAGGGTGTAGTGTACCAATGCATGCGCCATGTCGAGGAATTTTTTTTTATTCGCGCGCGCTTAAAGGGGTTCGCACCCTTATAAAGTTCGGCTATATGCTTGGCACAGCTTGGTCGTTAAGGAAAAGGAGAAGAAAAGAGGAGATGTCTATGAGCTTGTGTTTTGAATGCCTGTGGATCATAGTGATGTGGTAAGACAGAGCTTGGCAGACACATACGTGTTGTACGGCTGAAGAACGAATTCCTGAACTTTCGAAGATGGGCTTGAGGGTAAACTGATGAGCAATTATAGCGCCACGCGTATTGCGGTTGAATTCAAGGACAGGTGGCATGTCGCTGGCTAGTTCTCTTGAGCACCTCTGGTAGAAGAAGCGATAAAACAGTGACAAGCAGGAAACGTTCCTGCGGTGTTCAAGCGAATCTATTGATTTCGCTATATTTGCGTCACCGATAAGTTTTATCGCGAGGTTTTTTATTCTATCTAGCTGATGCAAAGTTTTAGGCACAACAGACCAGATATGTAAATTCAATTCAAGTTTAGGGCGAATATATGCCTTGTAAATAGTAGCCAGATAAGAGGGAGTGAAATATTTCTTGCACCGGGCTAGAAAACCTAAACATTTTTGGCAGCATTTTTAGCGATGGTAAATATGTGGTCATTCCAACGATGCTTGTCGTTAACGCACATACCGAAAATTGCGAGATTTTCAGTTTCCTCAATACAAGTGCCATTCATGGATAATGGCATGGGATTTAGGATACGCTTAGACGAAAGGAGACAGCATTGGGTTTTGGAAGCCTTAAATTCTACTCGATTGATTTCTCCCTATTGTATTATGCTGTCTAGGTCAGAATTTAACGTGCTTAACATACGTAGTTGTTCCATGAGAAGTGGAGGGACGTTCCTCAAACTTATACAAAAACAGAGACAGAGAAACAGGGAATGCCAGCATTTAAGTAATGACCTTTAGACTTGAAACCGTCCAAAACAACTTGAATTGATCGGTCCAAAAGAAAGCTTCTAATCCAATGAAGCAATTTTTCACCGATAAGTACGCATTTCAGACAAAAGAGCTTGATGCCAAACTCTGTCAAATGTCTTAGAAATATCGAGTGCAACAGGTTTGTTTTCTCCAAATTGATGCAAAGACAGGTTCCACTGTTCGGTGAGATATACCATCAAATCACCAGTAGAAAATTGATCAGCGTTTCCATGACCTTGAAAAGAATGGATGTAAGTGCTATGGGTCGGTACGAAGAAGGAGACGACGGCTCGCCTTTTTTGGGTATGGGCTGGACAAAGGCTATTTTCCAACTTGTCGAAAAAAGAGTCTAGAAGAATAGGATAGATGGAAAAGCTTACGCAATGGTAATGCCAGCTTTGGAAGAACACCTCTTCAGAACTAATCGGAAAATACCATCTGGCCCAGCGGATTTGTGAGTGTTAAGATCGTTTAAAACTAGCAACTGCCCGAGTACGAATGATGATCTGTCCCATAGAGAGTTCAATACTCTGAGTGCATGAGGCAGCAATGCACAATCTGGAAGCGTAGAGCTACCTGCGAAATGCGCAGCAAACAGATTGGCCTTGTCTAGAAAGCTGACAACTGGAATGTCATTATAAATGAGCGTTGGAATCGACGACGAGGCTGTATTTTTGATTCTTTTCACGAAGGACCAGAAATTTTTACTACCTTTGGGACATTGTAGTATTTTTTGCCTCAATTTTTGGTCGTAGTCGAATTTGACTCGCCGAAGATGGGCATTGCAATCATTTTTGGCTCGTTTAAATTTTGTTCGGTTTTCCTCAGTAGGGTTTGCTTTGTAAAACTGAAATCATATATGACATGACGAGCCTAGAGGCGATAATACATTGAAGGAGTATTTATCAGGACGAGAGGTAAGAAACAAGTCAAGGGTGTTTGAAGAATGATTTGCTATGTCAGGTATTCTTTTAGGCTCATTTACAAGCTGAGTAAGGTGGTTTAAGTCCCGAACAACTCAACATCCCTTCATACGGGTGTTGTCTGGCTAGAATGGCGAAGCCATCCAGAATTGTGTACATTGAGTTTCACTCAGTGCCAGAATTGCTGGCCTATGGACATGTACATAATTAAACACAGCAAAAGAATTCGTTCTCAGCCCTCGTATGTTGCTGAGATCTACTCTGAAATCACACAGACATATACAGAAGCCCTAATTTAGACAGTGTCTTAACTTGTAGTGAGTTGATGCACTGACCGACTCTATAACTAGAATTTTATCACTTGATCCATTTTCTAAAATCCTCATTGCGGAAGATTTCAATATACACTATTCTAGCTAGCTTCGCAATTTACGCTTAACAACACCGCAAGGAAAGAATGTTGAATTATTTGCTGATTTTAACCATCTCATTCAGCTTGTGAATGAGCCCACTCGAATTGCAGACATTGTAAGCCATAACGCTTACACCCATGACTTGTTTTTTTACCTCTCTTCCTTACAAATACACCATCAGTGTATTATCACCTCTAGGCTCTTCAGACCATTGTGTGGTATCAGCTAACTTTTCGTTGTCAAACCACACAGTTATAGAGAAAACTCCTAAAAGAAAAGTATGGCTACACGAGAAAGCCGACGGGGATGGCCTCAATAATTTTTTTAGAAACATTAACTGGCCACTTAATGCAAATAGTGGTGTGGATGCCATTTCTGATACGATCACTAATATAATCCTCGAGGGTATGAGACAAATTATCCCTTCCAGGACAAAGTGTATCAAACCGAAGGAAAATGCTTGGTATGATTTAAGCTGCAAAGAGGCTACCAGAAACAAAGAGTTATGCTTTCGGTTACATAAAGAAAAACCGTGGTAAACCGAACTAAATTTAGACGAGTCAGATATGATTGCAATGCCTAACTTAGACGAGCCAAATTCAACTATGACCAAAAACTGAGACAAAAAAAACTTCAATGTCCTAAAGGAAGTAAAATTTTTTGGTTATTTGTGAAACGAATTAAAAATACTGCCTCGTCCTCAATTCTAACGCTCATTTACAATTACATTCCAACTGTCAGCTCTATAGACAAGGCCAATCTGCTTACTTCATATTTCGCAGCTAGCTCCACGCTACCAGATAGCGCTTTGTCCCGGCCGGTACTTTCTTCTTCTTATGTCCTGTATCCCCTTGTGGGTCCTAGGGCCTCTACTACGCCTACGCGCCATGCGTGCGGTTCCTGCCAATAAGCTTCAGCTCTCTCCAACTCTTCCCCAATTGCCGTGACTCCTCCTCAACTGTTCTGCGCCATGTATTTCTCGGACGACCCGTTCTTCTACCATCCTGAGATAACGGGTTCCATTGCATTGCGTAGTTTGCTATGGAACTGTCGCCTTTTCGGAGTGTATGACCAATCCACTGCCACTTCCGTCGTTGGATGTTTGTGCCTATTGGTTCCTGACCCGTTCTCTGGTAAAGATGTTCGTTACGATTAGGCCAGAAAACCCTTAAGATGTTCCGTAGGCACCTATTTACGAATGTTTGTAATCTTTTTGTGATAGTAGCGGTCACCTTCCAAGTGCTGCACACATACAACAGGACAGATTCAACATTTGAGCGGAACAGTCGCAGCTTGGTGTTTAAGCTGATCGCATTGCTTCGCCATATCATGGACATCATTGGCTGCATAGATGCAGGTTGGTATTCATAGTCTCAGTCGACTGCGCAATCGGTGTGATTGTGTATTTTTAAATTTTTGCTTTAGTATATCCATTTTTAAAATTTTCTTTATTATGTCGGAATGTGCCCATTGTAGAAAACAAATTCGAGGTGAATCCGGCATCAGATGTGAAGGTGTCTGTGGTAAAGTATTTCATCCTACGCAAAGTTGTGCCGATTTAGACCAATATAATTTAAACACATTGGATAAGAAATATATTCGGTTCATGTGCGATAATTGTGTCCACAACATCTATAATGTCGATGAAGCAATGGCGATCTTGCTTAGGAATATGGATGAAATCAATAAAAAATTTAACGACTATAAACTTGAAGTGTTTAATATCCTTAGTGATAATAAAAAAGATGTTTTAAATTGCATAAACGCTATTGAGAATAAGTTAAGCAATAAATTGGATAATATATCCAAATCGCAGAAAGACAGTTTAAATAATGAAGAGACGTTGAAGTCGATATTTCAATCAGGCGGTGTTTCCATGAAAGGGAAAAGAGACAAATGCTGTGAGCAAACACACCCAGTTCTGAAACAAACATTTGCTGAAGTGTGGGTGGGTAATGAAGACAACACCAATTCAGCTGTTGCACTTCCTCTACCGTCTATTTCGAATGTTTCGAAAAAATCGCTATCTAACGGCGAGCGTAGAAGTAAATAATACTTGCAGTGATGGGGACAATACGAACGTGACATTCACTGATATTGCAACACCTTCGCACAATACTGTTGATACAGCTGCAACAAGTAACACTAGCTGGAACACAGTAACAAATGCGCGAAATAAAAAAAGAAAGCAAAGGTTTATGTTGTTGTAGTAGCAACTATTAATTCGTGTTAGTCCAAACGTTGAGTTGAAGTGTTTGTGTAGCCTTCGGAACAGTCCAGGCCCAGAAATGCGGCTGCTGTGTCCAAAGTGATAGCGGTGTGAGTAACGTCGGATGGGACGGGCAGCTGAATAGATGAGCTGTGTTATGTGGTTATGCACCACAGTCCGGGCATTGATCGATGATGCTTTCACGTAAGCGGTGTATGTAGCTATTCAGAAAAGAGCTCCATCCTGATCTCAGTTGTGCCAGGGTTGATCTGGTTTGTCTGGGGAGGTTTTCCTCGCTTAGATGTATAGGGGAAGGGCGACCTCCCAACACGATGTTAATTTGGCGATCATCTAGTGCGGCTCTGACAGACGCTTGGTGTATTGCATTTAGGGCTGCTTTATAGTCTGTTGGATCTAGAGGTGTACGTGCGATGAATTGGTTTGTCTCTTCGCGGAACATACGAATATCTGATCGGATATGCCTGGGTGGTGTGTTGAGGGTGAGCAGGTCACGGTTCGGGTGATCGGGTTTGTGACATGCCAGTAGGAATTGTTTGGCGAGAAGCTCGTTGTGCTCTTTCAATTTAAGAATTTGTGTTTCTTGATGGAGATGGTCCCCATGTGACATGCGGTGGCAGCCAGTGATGATGCGAAGAGCAGCATTCTGACAGGATTGAAGCTTCTTCCATTGTGTGCGGCAGAGGCGAGGTGTCCAAATGGGTGCCGCATAATTTAGTACCGATCTGCCAATCGCTTGATATGTGGTACGTAGGGTTTTTTTGTCCTTACCCCATGTACTGCCCGCTAGGGATTTGAGGACTTTATTTCTGGATATGACTCGTTTGTTAATGTTTCCCGAGTGAGTCGAAAATGTCAACAGATTGTCGAATGTGACCCCCAAAATCTTTGGATGTTTGATTGTAGGGATTGTCCTGCCGTATATCGAGATGTCGAGCTGTAGGTTGACTTCTTTGGTCCAGGTGGTGAAAAGTGTAGCGGACGATTTTTCTGGAGACAGGATTATATTTCGACTAGTAAAAAAGTCTTCTAGTGTATCGAGGTAGGCGTTGATGTTTCTGCAAATGGCAGGGATGTCCTTGCCTGAGGAAAGAATAGTGCAGTCGTCTGCGTACGATATCAATTTGACTCCGGTAGGTGGTGCAGGGAGTTTTGCCATGTAGTGGTTGAAGAGTGTTGGTGAGAGGACCCCTCCTTGGGGTACACCTTGCTTGACTTTCCTGAATGGCGATTTTTTGTTCCTAAATTCGACGTAGGATTTCCTACCATTAAGGTAGTTGGTAAGCCAACGTTTCGTGGTGTTGGAAAGTTGTGACTCTAGGATGTCTTGTAGTAAGATGCCTAGGTCAACGGTGTCGAATGCCTTAGATAGGTCCAGTGCAACAAGGACAGTGCGGTCACAGGGACGCTGTTGGTTAAGTCCTTGCGAGATGAGTGTTGTGATCTCCGAGAGGGCTGTGGTTGTGCTGCGCTGCTTGCGAAAGCCGTGTTGGTGTTCAGCTAACTGGAGTTTGGAATGAAGCTGTGGAAGTAGTATAGCTTCTAGTATTTTCGCTGTTGGAAACAGGAGAGAAATTGGACGATATGAGGATCCTTGAGCTGCCTGTTTACCGGGCTTGAGTAGGGGAATAATTCTGCCCGTTTTCCAAAGGTCAGGGATGTCCAATGTTTCAAGTGAGAGGTTAAAGATTTGAGTGAGGTAAGTGATACCTGATGAGCCAAGATGTTTGAGCATAATCGTTGCGATTCCATCCGGTCCAATGGCTTTGGAAGGTTTTACACTGCGTATGGCTAATTCAACTTCGGAGGGAAGTAGAATATGTGAGGTGTTGTCGTGGTCAAGGCTGTGCATCTTCCTGAGAGTATTGTGCTTGCTCTTGTTACAGTGCGTTGGGTGTTCTATGAACTGGCGGCACAACATTGAGGAACATTTCCTGGGGCAGTCTTCTTGTGTGCTGTTGAATGTAATGGCAGTTAGGTCTCTGCGACTGGTGGTGTTGGAGAGCTCCTTGATAGTGGACCAGAGTTTCTTTGAGCCCCCATCACAAGATTGAAGGTACTCCAGCCATTTAGTTCGCCTATGTTGGTTGACTAGGCGATCGATCTCGTGATTTAGTAGATCGATTCTGGTACTAGAATTTATTTTCCCATCTATTATTCTTCAATAGCTTCGATAAAGAAATTAGTTATGAAACTCAGAAGTTTATTAAAGAAGCACAAATTCGGCAAAATATCGATCGGTCGTCGATTAAACTAAAGCATCCACCTAGGGCAATGTCACATTTTTCGTGAGTTCATCTTGGAATTAGCTCACAATTAAATTTTTAATTAAATATTCTGATATAATGTAGATGTCGTGTAAATCGCAAAGTATTTAATACAAACTAACCGCTCCATCCGCATTAATATTATTTGCAGTTCGATCACAATTAAATTTTCAAGTAGGTTTTCTAGAATAATGTAGATGTCAATTATTAGTAGATTATTAATATACATTTGCTGAAGATTCCCGTCCAGGACCGTCCGCAAAGGAAAGTCGTATGGTTGCCACACCTCCATTTTTATTTATATAGTCATAAAGTACCTTGTATCAATTAATACTATCAGCTACTGCTCGCGACGCTTTACAATTTATTTGTTCTTTCGCAATCAGAATCGATTTTTTTTTTGAATATCGATAGCTTAATTGTCATGGCTTTGAGTAGTTGTGTAGATGTTCACTTTTTTCTATATCTATTTTTAGCGGGCTGTCTGCTTCGTTAGCAAAATTTAAGTCTAGTTGCAATAAGTTCTCATTACTCAGATCATGATTATGTGAATTTAGCAATTCCTCAATACATTCCTTCAAAATATAATTTAAGGCTAAGTTAGCAACATCTTGAACTACATTTGGTGCATCAACTTCTAATGAATTGCCTCTTAGAACACATTCTGGCCATGTTTTTCCACAAACCAAATTCATGGAAGATGTTCTTTTCAAGAACCCGAAATAATTTCTTTAGCTATCACAATGTTAAATTTTTTCCAAAACTCTTGCATGGTAGGTTTGTCTTGTCTATCAGTTTGAAAGTTCTCTTTGGAAGCCTTTTCAAAACAAGCAAGTCTCGTCAACATTATTTAGGAGAATAGCCTACTTCATGAATAATAGTTTTTAAATCGACTAGGAAACTGTTTGCAGCGACAGTATTAGCATTTAAAACTTCAACTGTGCAGTAACACTGTGAATGTTGCCGCGAACTTTGAACCTCTCAAACCAACCATGCCCAGCTTCAAATTTTTCATCATTTTCATTAGCGTTTTCAGTTGCAGTTCATTACACGATGGTTCACTTTTTATGCTGTCGAATAAACTTTCCGCTTTTATCTAAATTACCCTTTGCTTAATGGCATTCTCTGCGCAACCTGGTTTTGAATCCAAACTAAAAGCAATAATTCTATTTTAATCTCAATCCACTCATTATACGAGTCATCGCCCTAACATCTAAGGATGTTGCCGATTTTGCAGCTATTCTATTATTTTATTTCCATCTTCTGACGGCTGTTACAGCCAGACCCAGAGCTTTAGCTATCTCTACAGCTAAGTAATGCCTCTTTCGATTAGCAGGGTAAAGTTAAGATTTCTCTCTCGAGGTTTTGTTTTGGCGTTCTATTTGCAAACATTACCCAGGGTGCGGTTTTTGCGTTTTATTTGCAAAGTTGTGTAACCGAAACTGTAACTTCGTTTACTCAGCAAGATAGCGAAGAAAGAGCAAGCAGGCTAATATCTCAAACATTTTGGTTGGGTTTGGTTTAGCGTTCTATTTGCAAAGCATTCACCACGAAAAGTATTTTACTTTGACTACTTATGGTTTTGGGTATGGTTTGAGCAAATCGAAAGAGGCATACAAGAAATAAGAGAAAGAAAAAATATATAGATAAATGCAAAACTTATTTTAGGTATAGAATATAATGAGACCCAATCTGGACATTTACATTTACTGACTTATGTCCCATAGCCCCTTGTGGGTCCTAGGGCCTCTACTACGCCTACGCGCCATCGCGTGCGGTTTCTGGCAATGAGTTTCAGCTCTCTCCAACTCTTCCGCAATTGCCGTGACTCCTCCTCAACTGTTCTGTGTTTCTCGGACGACCCGTTCTTTTACCATACTGAGATAACGGATTCCATTGCATTGCGTAGTTTGCTATGGAACTGTCGCCTTTTCGGAGTGTATGACCAATCCACTGCCACTTTCGTCGTTGGATGGTTGTGCCTATTGGTTCCTGACCCGTTATCTGGTAAAGATGTTCGTTAGAGATACGGTTAGGCCAGAAAACCCTTAAGATGTTCCGTAGGCACCTATTTACGAACGTTTGTAATCTTTTTGTGACAGTAGCGGTCACCTTCCAAGTGCTGCACCCATACAACAGCACAGATTCAACATTTGAACGGAACAGTCGCAGCTTGGTGTTTAAGCTGATGCATTGCTTCGCCATATCATGGACATCATTTCAAACATCGATTTTGCTTTGCCGATTTCGTTGACAATGTCTCCTCACCTTCGGTCGAGACAATACTCCCAAGATATTGGAAACTCTCTACTCTCTCCCTCTCTACATTTGTTGTCATTTGGTACAGCTCCATAATTCTGTGTGAGAGTAAACAAACGTCGTCAGCGTAGACCAGATGTTTGAGTTGAGATAAAAGAGTCCAACGAATTCCTCCGTTTTCAGTAGATAAAGCTGCGCGAAGTACATCGCTAATCACCAACAAAAAAAGTATCGGCGATAGAATGCAACCTTGTCGTACCCCACTTAGGATATCGAATTCCTCTGACAGCTTTCCTCTGTGCAGCACATGACATTTAGAGCCATCATAGGTTGCTTTAATATATCGGGTATACCTCTCCTGCGCAAGGCGAGCCAGATAAACTGTCTGTTAACACTGTCAAACCCCTTCTTCAATAATGATCCGCAGGGTGTTTATGTGGTCTACACAGGAGGATCCAGTGCGGAAACCTGCTTGTTCAGCATCGAGTGTATCTCTACATTTGTTGTCATTTGGTACAGCTCCATAATTCTGTGTGAGAGTAAACAAACGTCGTCAGCATAGACCAGATGTTTGAGTTGAGATAAAAGAGTCCAACGAATTCCTCCGTTTTCAGTAGATAAAGCTGCGCGAAGTACATCGCTAATCACCAACAAAAAAAGTATCGGCGATAGAATGCAACCTTGTCGTACCCCACTTAGGATATCGAATTCCTCTGACAGCTTTCCTCTGTGCAGCACATGACATTTAGAGCCATCATAGGTTGCTTTAATATATCGGGTATACCTCTCCTGCGCAAGGCGAGCCAGATAAACTGTCTGTTAACACTGTCAAACGCCTTCTTCAATAATGATCCGCAGGCTGTTTATGTGGTCTACACAGGAGGATCCAGTGCGGAAACCTGCTTGTTCAGCATCGAGTGTATCTTCTAGATGTTCCTTAATTCGTTCAATTACTACTTTGGCTATTACCTTTGCAACTGCAGGAAGAACGCAAATGCCTCTCCAGTTTTCGCACTCCATAAGACTACCTTTTTTAGGAAGCTTGACAATCATTCCGTTCTTCCACTCATCGGGGAAACTTTCTGCCTCCCAAGCTCTCTCTACAAGAGGCTATAAAAGCTCTGCTAATGTCGTTGGAGCTGCACGCAGAAGCTCTGCGGGTATACCATCTAGTCCTACCGACTTGTTGTTCTTTAGTGCGTTGATCGCGGTAGCGATCTCATCTTTACTGGGAGTTGGGGTGCGAATTCGGGAAATTGTTACTTCCGGCAGCTCCGTTTGATTTGGGTGCATATCGTTAGCAAATACACGGTTAAGGACCGTAGAGAAATGCTCCTTCTATCGCTTGAGCTGATCCTCATCTGAAACGAGTACGGCACCATCTCGGCCTTTCAACGGATGTTGGCTAGAGCGGTGACCACCTGTCAGCTCTTTGGTGATTCTGTAAACAGTTCTGCTATCGCACCTGCTCGCTGCTTCTTCTGCTTCTGAGGCCAGGTTGTTATTATAGTTACGCTTGTCACGTCTTACACTACGCTGTACTTCTCTCAATTTTCTTCGATACATGGACTCTAGCTCGATCCTCGCTGCTACTGGGATATCTATAATACGAGCTTTAAGTAGCTTACGTTCTTCAATCCGCCTCCAGGTATCTTCGGTAAGCCACGTGCTGTGCCTTGCCTGGCTTCTACCAAAAATACTTTCCGCTCCAGATGTGAAAACATTTTTCACAGCCTTCCAATGTTCCTGGATGGTTGTCGGCAGTGAGCTGCTGATTGCTCCGTTCGGCGTTGCGTTGAATACAGCGCTTAGTTAATTGTAGAAGTTGTCCTTTCTATCCTCAGTCGAAGGATTCGTTGGGGCGTAACAGTGTATGATCGTGACGCGCCTTACTCTAGTCCAGAATCTGGTGCCAGGCCTCTACGTGCTGTTGGCGTTAGCAGTAGACCCACTCCAGATTCACGGGGACTGCCGGGGGGTTTGCCGGAGTAGAGCAGCACAGTGTTACACGTTGGGGATTGGTACTTTCCGCGTCGAACCATCTTACTTCACTCACTCCCAGTATGTCCAAATTATATCGAAGAAACTCACGTTCCAGTTGAAGAAATGGCATTTTGAGGTCCTTCACTCCCTGAGTCAAGGAGCGTCCTCACATTCCAGAAATCAATCTTGATGATGATGATGATGATAGATGGGGTGTTGTAGCACTTCGACCCATATGGATCTATTGCGCTCCCCCCTGACAAGTACTATAGAGCCAGTGCATGCCCGTCCCTATAGCACCCCGTCCATACCAATGCTTCTTAAGAATCCAATAATATGGAGCGGGTTCAGTGAAAGCCGCACAGAATCCGAGATTGCGTGGGTTCCCAAGTGTTCTCTTCTCTGACGGATCGTTGCTCCGCACTCGTTGAGTAGATGCCACGGGGTCTCCTCCGCTTCCCCACAGAGCCTGCAGCTTCCAACCTCTTCAGTTTGCAATGTCCTGTTAGGAAACCCGTAATGATTCTTACATTACTTCTACTTAGTCCCAATACTAGGCGCGACCTCTTTGGGTTGTAATTCCCCAGCATTTCCTTTGCTTGCCTTAGGCCTGGGAGATTCTCCCATCTTTCGGAAGCGGCTGCCTTACCCATACTACGTACTTCTTCCCGCATTATGCTGTACCCATATGTACCCACAGAAGGGTTCTGGCCCTACAAGCGGAGTTTCTGCTCCTTTATTCGCGAGCCTATCCGCAGCTTCGTTGCTTTCTATGCTGGTGTGTCCCAGCACCCAGTATAAACATACTTTGTTGGTTTCACCAAGCTTGTTAAGCTTCGCCTTGCATTCCTCCACCAGTTTTGATGTGACGTAGAATGCGTCGAGAGCTTTTAAAGCAGCTTGGCTATCTGTCATGATTGCTATTTCCTGCCTCATGTAGTTCCTTTCCAGATTGAAGTGAGCACATCTTTCAATGGCATGTACTTCTGCCTGGAATATGCTCGGGTACATCCCCATCGATATGGAGTGTTTGGTTCGTGGCCCATATATTCCAGCACCCGTGCCTTCTGCCTTCTTTGATCCATCCGTATACTACTTTATAGCGCCCGGATGTATCTCGTATTCAGTTTCTGACCTGAATTCCTTCTTGATGCTCATTTTGATTTCGAAGTTCTTTTTGAACTCAAGCTTCCGCACCATGTTATCGCATGGCATGCTCGCTAGAGGAATCAGCTTGGTAAGTGGTTCTAATATCCCACTTGCCCTGCCGTCCGTGAAGTAGCCTACCTTGCTCAAACGTAACTTGGTTTCCATGGATTTACTCTCTACCACTAAGTGTAGTGGCAGAAGCCCAAGGATTGCCTCCATACCCGCTGTTGGGCAGGTTCTAATGGCCCCTGTAATTAAAACGCAGGCCAGTCTCTGTACTTTTTCCAACTCCCTTTTCGTTGTGCTTATCTTGGTCCTGTTCGCCCATGCAACTGCTCCGTAGGTAATCATTGGAATAACTATCATGGTGTACATCCAGTGCATTATTCTGGGGCTAACTCCCCAAGATTTTCCTGCCACCCTTCTGCACACCATGATTGCTCTTTTTGATTTCTGTAGCACTGCTTGTCGGTGTTTGTTCCAGAGCAGTCTACTATCAAATGTCAGTCTCAGGTATTTAACCTCTTTGCTGACAGTGATCTCTTCTCCATTTAGGGTAATCGGGTGTATACGCCCCAACTTCCTTCTGTTGGTGAAGGGAACCAGTGTGGTCTTGTTAGGGTTTACCCTGAGTCTCACCTCTTGGCACCATCTACTCGTGATGGTTAATCCATTTTGGATTATGTCACAGAGCACTTCCTCGAACTTTCATCTAGCTATGATGACTATGTCGTCTGCGGCTAATTGGTCTGAAGGACTTCGGAGGGGTGGGATCTTTTTTCCCCACCTTCGGTATAAATACCACCCTTGCCCTTCTCCAGCTTGTCGGTATATACCCAAGTGCTACACTACTTCTAAATATTCTCACCAGATGTGGAAGGAGGTTGTCTAATCCGACCTGCATAACTGCAGGGATTATTCCGCCCACACCTGCCGATTTAAATGGATGGAAGCTTTTGACTGCCCATCGGGTTCTTTGCTCTGTGCAAATTTCGGAGGCTTTCTTCCAGTCCTCTCTGCTTGTTCTTGGGTGGTTCACGCCCATTCCGAGTTCGTTACTAGTCACTGTGCTTCCAGGGAAGTGTGTTCTCAAGAGAAGGAGGGCTCTTTGCGTCTCGTTTTTTGTGAACTTTCCGTTCTGGTCTAACAGTGATGCTTTTTTACTTTTAGCATCTTTTGTCGTAGCTTTAAACAGTCTGGCAGATGCTGTAGTATTGGCTACCTCCTCGCAGAAGTTTCGGAAACTGCTGCGTTTAGCTCTTCTCACCTCTGTGTTGTACGCTGTGAGAGCTTCTCTGTATTGTTGCCAGATGCCCCTCCTCTTGGCAGATTTGAAGAGTTTTCTCACTTGCCTTCGAAGGGGTGACAGCTTTTCTCTCCACCAAGGAGCTTCATTGTTCTCTTTTGGAGAGCTTACCGGGCAGCTCGACTCGTATGCGTAAGAGATTGCCCTATTCACTTCATCAGCTGCACATTCCAGCTCGTGTGGACTTTTGGCCACTCTTTGTACTGAGATGTGCTCTAAATTGTACCTCAAATTGGTTTTGAAAACTTCCCATTTTGTCCTTCTAGGATTTCTAATAGTTTTTACCTCCTCTACAAGCCCTCGCAGTTCGAATAGGATAATCCTATGATCCGATAGAGATGGCTCGGAGGAGAACTTCCACCTATTAAGCACTCGACTCACTGTCGGAGTTCCGAATGTGATGTCAAGTACTTCTTCCCTAACCCTAGTTACAAAAGTTGGTACCCTGCCTACATTGTATATATTGTAACGAGGTTTTCCAGCCGGGGTAAAACTCAGTGTGACCAGGGTTCTTTATTTATAGGGTCGTTACAATAAAAAGAATTTATTTGTTTGGGGAATGGAATTCGATCTTTTATTCTCTTCTTTCAGTTAACAATTATTTATTTGTGTAAATTCAAGTGTAATGTTTATGATATCCGGTTGTATCCTCGGCGGCGGTGTATATATGCTGGCGAAGCGTAGTACCGGGGGCGTTGGTGTTGACTATGTGGATGGCGAGCGCGGTGTCGTTGTACTAGCGGTGGGGCCTTTGTACCCCTTTGGCTGTAGCATCAATGTTTGCTTAGGTTTGGCGTTAAGCGTGGGCGCAATGGTAAGGATATCCCTCTCGAACCATTAATGCGACGAATTTCTAGCGTTAAGCGTGTGGACGTAATCGTAAGGATATCTCTCTTGAACCATTAATGCGACGAATTTCTAGCGTTAAGCGTGTGGACGTAATGGTAAGGATATCTCTCTTGAACCATTAATGCGACGAATTTCTGGCGTTAAGCGTGTGGACGTAATGGTAAGGATATCTTTCTTGAACCATTAATGCGATGAATTTCTAGCGTTAAGCGTGTGGACGTAATGGTAAGGATATCTCTCTTGAATTAATGCGACGAATTTCTGGCGTTAAGCGCGTGGACGTAATGGTAAGGATATCTCTCTTGAACCATTAATGCGATGAATTTCTAGCGTTAAGCGTGTGGACGTAATGGTAAGGATATCTCTCTTGAACCATTAATGCGACAAATATCTAGCGTTAAGCGTGTGGACGTAATGGTAAGGATATCTCTCTTGAACCATTAATGCGAGGAATTACTGAGTCTAGCGTGAAGCGTTTGGACGTAATGGTAAGGATATCTCTCTTGAACCATCAATGCGAGGAATTACTGAGTCTAGCGTGAAGCGTTTGGACGTAATGGTAAGGATATCTCTATTGAACCATTAATGCGAGGAACTACTAAGCGAGTTGCTAGTACTAGGAATCACAGGGAAGGAAAGAAGACTGGTTGTCGGAATTTCCTGCCTTTTCTATGTTTTTTTGAATCGGTTGGAAAGGTCCTGTTATCTCTGAACCGTGGGACGATCGATGTTGTTTGGTTCCCACGGTCAGTCCGGGATCCCGTTGTTGCTATGCTCATTGTGTTTTGTTGTTCCGTTAAATCATTCGATTTTTGTGTTGTTTTGTCCAGCTCTGTACCTGTTGTTGTATTCCTGCGTTGCAGAAATCAAAGCATAATTTGGGTTTTGCTTTGTTTGTCAGTGTGTACTGTTGTTCTGCTCATCGTGTTGTTTGTTGTTGTTGTGTCTTGGTGCGAAAATTTGTTTGCAATATGTAAATTCATTTGGGTTGCGTTGCTTGGCTCAGCTCTGTGTGTGGGTTTTGTTGTTGTTCGTGGCTCAGTTCTGTGCGTGGGTTTTGTTGTTGTTCGTGGCTCAGTTCTGTGCGTGGGTTTTGTTGTTGTTCGGTAGCGTTTTCGGGTTGTTGTTGATGTGTTGTTCGGTATATCGCTCTTCTGTTGTTGGTACTTTTCGGGTGTTGCAATAGGTAATCTCGTTCGGTTGGTGTTGCTCGGCTTCTATGATCTTGGTGTTGTTTGGCTGCATATTTCGGGTTGTTGTTGGTATGTTGCAATAGGCATGCTCGTTTGGTTGGTGTTGCTCGGCTCGTCTATTATTGTGCTGTTCGGTATGTCGCTCTTTTGTTGTTGGTGTTTTTTTTATCAGCGTTCGATCCTGATAGGTTGATTTTCGGTGAACCCTGTCGGCTGTGTGTGTGGTGATCTGCTCGTTCTCACACTGGGGTGGTGGTGGTTGTTTGCATTTGCCACCATCTCTATGGTTTGCCGATTTCTGTGACTTAGTCATGACTCCTCCTCAGTATTCTGCTCTCCCATGCGAGTGCAGCGTCGGTGGTTCTCCGTCTCTTTCCCCCCCTTCTTAATGTAAGTTTCGTACATTAAGAGTTTCTGTGTGGATGTTTGAAAGTTGCCAAAACGAGGGGAAATCTAAAAACGGCGAAATCAAATTGCTCTCGCTCTATTTGTGAGAGTTGGGAGGCTAAGAGAAATGAAATTCTATTTGTTTTGAAATGTTCACTTAAATTTTAGTGTTCATCAATTTCATTGTGATTATAAAATAAAGAAAATAAATGTAACTCCCAGTCGTGTGGGAAAATTTTGTGTGACAGAATTTTTCCTCACAATATCTAGGTTTTCGTTCACCAGAAACTCTAAAAGGTACTCACCCCTCTTATTTGTGTCGGTGCTCCCCCACTCTTCATTGTGTGCATTAGCATCACATCCAATCAGTAGAGGTTTACTGTGCCTTCGGCAGTGTTCGACCAGTTTTTGTACCTCCGGGGGCGGAATTTCCTCTCTGTCCCCGGCAAAGTAGGCTGATGCTATAACTATATCCCGGTTGGTGCCGTCTATATTAAACTGGCATTGGACTGCTACTAGGTCCCGGGTTATGAATTCTGAAAGAGATAGATGGTTAATACTATTTCTTATGATGACGCAGGTCCGAGGGGCCTCATCCCCCAAGTCGTAAATTACCTTTGCATCTCTGCTAGACAGACCTCGTATCTGTCCCCCGTGGCACCAGGGTTCTTGGACCAGCACAAGCCCTAGGTGTTGACGGGGGAACATTCTCATTGCCACTGCGGCTGACCCTTTGACCTTGTGGATCAGCTTGTGATTCACCTGGGCTATTTTGTGCTGGCTAATCTTCTTATAGACCTGGAGGGGGCGATTGCCCCCCTCCCGCCTCTAACTCGAGGTGCTGGATCTCCTCCCTCTCCCTCTTCTCCTTCCGTACCTATCACCCCTCCCTGAGAGCCCACTGAGGTTGACGCGGGAGGGTCTTTCTGCCCCTTCTCCTCCCTCGGGCCCTCTTTCCTCCTGAGGCCACTCACTGATATTTTGCCGTAACGGTATCTCAGTGAATGGCACGCGGATTTTATCGACTCTCGGCTTCGGGAGTCGATTGAGATGGTAGCGAGTGTGCCATCTCCTTCCTCCCGGCAACCGATCACCTTCCACGATTTTGTGTGGAGCCCCTCATTCTGCGCTCCGATCAAGGAAATGGATCTCTCCATCTCTTGCCGATTGCTTCGTGGGAGGAATACCTATATTATTATTGGATTGGGTATATCTGCCGCATCCCTCGCCACTAGCCTCGGTCCATTCCATGTGGAAAGGGTCGGAGCGTGCTCTTTTAGCCAAGCGGCTGTTACCCCGTCGCAACAGTCGACCAGAATCGTTCGCGGTCTGAAGTGGACGCCGTCAAAGCCAATTTTGACCTTCCAGCCCAGCGCCACTTCATCCAGGATAGCTTCCTCTAGGGTCGACAGCTGCTGCTGGGTAAGGGTCTCTTCAGGATCATGCTCCGCGAAGATAGCTACTTTAGCTCGCTTGGCCGCCTCTGCATAGTTTGCAGGAGGGGCTTTGGTGCTCGTAGGGAGTGCATCGGTCGTTTGCCCAGTGCCCTCCCTTATTCTCTTTTCCTCCCTTTGAGGTGGAGTGAGAACTGAATTGGGATTAGTTTGGTTGGTATTGCAATGTCCATTAGATTGACCAGTTTGGTATAGGATGGTTTGGCGACAATAGAATAGGTTTTATGTCCTTGCAATGTTAATAGATCTTGTTTTGTGACGCAGTTGGGCTGAATTTTTAGAAAACCCGAACCATCCAGTGTTATTGATGAGACTTCATTACCGCATGGTTTGCATGGTTTTGATGACGGCATGTACATACATTAGCCTTCTTGCGGTAGAGCGGCTTTGATTGCTCACAGAAATAAGTATATGGTCCCGTTTTTAAGCGCATTGCGAATTCCTGATTTGTTATTGGATAATATTGATCGAGGTGTGGACTTATGATTAATTATAATGAATCTGGGTTGATTGCTATAAGGGACCCGTTTTTAGGTATAGGTATGCCCAATATTCTGAATATATCGAACTCTTCTGCATCGACAATAGGAAATTTAATTTGGAAGACCACGTGGTTGTTAACAACTCTACTCTTTACGGACATCAGTTAATATAATTGCAGGAGTTCTGTCGAGTCTACCGGAAGGCGAAGCGAAGGGACATGCGCCTTTATCATTACGATTTCCTGGCTTAGTTGCTGTGATGATAGAAGAAGAGGGCTTATCTTGCCGTGGTTTGTGTCGATTAGCTCTCTGATTAGCAAGGCTTGTGTTTGTTGTGTATTGGACATTGTGAAGGAATGCCAATATTAGCCACACAACTAATACAAAGTAATCCTCGCAATGCCTTCTGCATAAGAACCACACAACTAATACAAAGAAATCCTCGCAATGCCTTCTGCATGCGAACCACACAATTCAATTCAATTATTAAATTTTTTTTCTATTTAAACGAATCCGTTCAACTCACCAAGGAAAAACCCAAAAAACATAAAAGAAGCAGACCATATCCAGAAAAACATCCATAGCATCCAGCAAACAAATGAACCACAACAGCGAAAGAGACACAGATGAGTTCGAATTGGAAGACGTCATTCGACAATATCGCATTAGGCAGATAAACAAAGAAGTAGATCGATTCCCACATCTTATAGAAGTATTCAGAGTAATTGACAATTGGGACTCAGAAGAAGAACAATTTATTCATACAAACGTAAGTAGCATTTGTAAAAATCCAATGTCCAGCGAGGAACAGCTTGCCCTCGCAGCCGAATATATCAGAAAAGCTGACTTCATCCTGAAGAAGACTACCATTGCATAACCATATTCATAACCGCACTAATCATTGGGTTCGTATATCAGGAAATACTAACTTATAGGCGAAAAATAGCCGTTACAATTAAAAATTTTGAGCTGCGACTAGGCCAGGTATAAATATAGAAACAGCATTTTTTTTTATTTTTATATCAGAAAAGCTGACTTCATCCTGAAGAAGACTACCATTGCATAACCATATTCATAACCGCACTAATCATTGGGTTCGTATATCAGGAAATACTAACTTATAGGCGAAAAATAATAGCCGTTACAATTAAAAATTTTGAGCTGCGACTAGGCCAGGTATAAATATAGAAACAGCATTTTTTTTATTCAATAAGAATATAGATATACACAACACTTTTGTAATAAAATATGTATTTAAAAAGCTTGTTTCTAACACTTTTCTCATTACTTTTTTTATACTCCACATTGTATGGTCATGAGATAGGATGACCATTTTCAATCTAGTCTCTTGACCTAATGAGATTTCCCCAACTATCAGAGGCAAAACGCACTCAAAACCTGCCACGACAGCCTTAAAAAATCACCCAATAGGACGAGAAAAGAGGAAGGAGTAAAGAGAAAATTAGAACAGATCCAGGAACTTTGAATCTCTTTTTGTGAACAACATTCAAAAATAGTTCAAGATACCTACTCAGAGTTAGAATTAGTAAATTTAAAACACTTTATAGCAACCGCGAAAATGTTAAAACAACTGTCAGAATCAATAGTTAGTAATAGTCTACAAACAGTCTCTATCAAAATGGCAGATTCTTTCAATTTTAGCCTAGCGCAAAAGTTGCCAACCCTCAATTGTGAAGAGGATAGCAAAAGAGCCGAACACATCCGCGATTTTCTAAACAACGTAGAGTTTTACCATGACACGCTTAACGAAGCGTCTAAACCCACCTTAGTAAAATTCCTTTTAAAATGCAAGATTCAAGGGAAAGCCCTCACAGAATTTGGTTATCTAAAGCCAGAAGACTTCACATCTCTAAAAAGAACTTTAGTAGAAAAATGCGGACCTAAAGAATCGATTGAGTCAATACAAACCCAATTAAATCGTACTTATCAGGGCAATCGCCCAAATCACTAGTTTGTGACTAATATCGAAAACCTAGTATCGCGTATGACGGAACTCAAAGTAGCTTGCCAGGGTGAAACAACACGCGAAACACTCACGGTAGCAAACGATAGACGCGGTTTAGCATTCCTAAAAAATGGAGTAAACGATAGACTAAAGATAGCGCTTGACAGCGCCCGACATACGGGATTAATGGACGCAATACAACATTATCTAGAATTAGATCAAAGTTCTACCTCCACCACGAACCCTATTAGATACATCATCAATAGATACATTGACAACAGTACATTGACAACTCAAGGACAGAACACTAAAAACTTAGGCCAATCAAGATTTTCAAAACAGGGAAGATTCCCGTATAATAACAAACGATACTTTAAAAATAGGAATAACCAAAATAACTTCAATCAAAATCAGGGAAGACTCGTACCAAAATTAGCGAGACTCCCAAAACAGAAACAATCAAAGAAATAACAATAGGACTAGATTTATACAACCAACACAAAACAACACTAATCAGTACCGGAGCAACTGAAAACTAATCGCACCGTTGGAACAAAAAACGGCATCTACGTAGAAATGAGTCAAAACAATGACAAGAATACAAGACTTTTACTCGACACAGGAGCTTTAATTTGTGTAATTAACAAAAGGTACCATTAACAAAAATAATCAGATATTTACAGACAAAATTACCAATATTTTAGGTATATCAGGGAATCTCCAAACTAAAGGAACGTGTTATATTGATTTACATATTGAAAAACTTATCATCCCCTACGAGTTCCATGTAGTACCCGATTCTTTTCTGATTCCAGTAGAAGGAATATGTTATTTAACACTGTGAATGCCGCGAGTTTTGCTATAAAATTGTCGGCGCAGTGCTATGGAGCAAGGCCCGTTACAACTTTTTCTTATTCTACAGGGTGCTTAATGCATTTCTAAAAATATATTTTTAAATTTAAATTTTCATATTTTAATTCCAAATACGCAAGTATAATTCCTAGTTTTCAACCGTGAGTATTTTAAGTTTATTTAAGAGTATTCAAGCTTTAATTATAATTTATTATAATCGGGAGTATTTTAGGTTTAAGTAGAAGTAGAACTATATGATAATCGTGAGTATTTGGAGTTATATTTATAGATATATTCAAGTTTTATTTATAATTATATTATGATCGTGAGTATTATAGGCTTAAGTTAATTTTCAATTGTGAGTACTTAGAGTATATTTACAATAGTAAAATAGTGTTAACATAGTTTAAAGTATGTTTCATAATATTCAATTTACAAATATATTACAACACTATTATTAAAAACGACTTAACTGTATTTAGGGTGCGAACCTGGACCGCTGTGCTGCGCTGTACGGGTTATTTTGGACGCGTCGAAAGTCTCCCTTACAAGATCGCGATGCAGTTTACTTCCGGACTCTTGTCAATGACTGTTCCTTCTTTTGTAACGTTCGGTGATGGGCTAACATTCATTATTCTCACTGGTATCTTGGGCTGGAGTTTCACTAGAGCTCTTCCGCATAGCAGTCCGTTCTTGAAGAAATTGGTTGGCTCCACTATTCCTACTCTACTGTCGCCAATATCACCGTTCACCTGGCCATAGATGATTTTATTGCACATCAGTGGTATCTCTATTTTTTTAAGTAATGATTCTTAGCCCACCACTTTTGTTGTCGTTCATCAACGTTGATCAACGACATCTCGTGCTCTGTCATAAAATCCAGGACCAATGTGCATTCATTTGTAATGCTTGACCTTTGGATACCACTTTGGGATTCACAACTATCTGGAAGCTCCAGTATCCAAGGCAAACATGCATGGTTTTTCTTCTAACACACCACTAAGAACCAAGCTGTTGCTGTCCTTTCCAAGTTTGTCAATGTTCACCGTGACCTTGTGGCTGTCTCCCCTCTTCACCAGCTTACGCGCCTTGTTAAGCTGGTGTAACTTAGTTTTCCTGGTCTCCACTTAAGTGGAAGCTGGCTACTTCACCTCATTCATCTGTGATGCGCCTATCTGCCGTAAATTTTCAGGCCTCTTGACATGATTCATAGGTTTTACTGGTCTTGGTTCTTTGCAGTCGCGGATGAGACGTCCCGATTTCTGACATATAAAACGTTTTAGACGGGAAGTAGATGTAGATTCCTGTCGTTCTGGAATCAACGAATGGACGCGTTGATTTTCTGATCTTCTCATCAATTGCGCAATTTAACTAAATCAGTGGACAAACTCGCTCTAGCTGCTTCGTATGCCAAATCCGATACCAATACTTCATTCATTTACTTTCCTCTGGCGGTTGTCCTCAAATGAAGTTTTAATTGGTCATCTCAGATAGCATTTATGAACGCATCCACTGCCAGCCGGAACTCCACAAAAGGTTTGTCGTGCAAGCTTAGTTATTTCCCGTTGTTATTCTTGAAGCCGTTCTCCTCGCTGTTGTTTGTTCATCTGGAGCTGTATTTTTCTTAACTCCTGTGTATGAGAATGTCCATAACGCAAGTCCAACTCTTTCAAGATTCTTCCGGAACTCATCTCGGCATTTGGAATCATTTAAAATACGTCTGCTGCTTTGCCCCTCAACGCTAGAATGAAGGTCTTTTGAGGGTATTTTCGGAATTTTTGTGGTGGTCTTTAAAGGGGCTTTTGGGGGTTTGGTGGTACACTGGCCGAGTCATCTTTTCGAAAGCGTCGAAAACGTTCATCTTTTCGAAATATTTTTTTAGAACATGTTTGCATATGGAGAGGTAGCTTAATAAAAGCATAAAAATAAAAACCAATGGACCGCTGTGGATCGCTGAAATTGCGTCTCCTGGTTTTATGGTAGCCGTGGTCATCATCTCAATGACACTACCTTCCGAAGAAGAATCTTCGTCCTCTTCAACGTCTAAAGATGGTGACCATCACCATACCATAATCTTCATTCCACTCAGCTAATACGTCTTCGGTTATGCCGTCTACCTATGAACAGCATTTAAATGTGGAGTGAAATGTTTTTAGAGCCAAAGAAGTCTTTTTACCTCTGGAAAAATTCCTAGTAGCATATTCAATGCTGTAGCTGAAGCCTCTGCTACTTCATCGCACGCCTCCCGCCTTATTCTGTGTTGTAAAACAGCCAGCGGAATTTCATCTTACTCTTCTTTAACCGGTTTTAAAAGACTGTGCCAACATTTCGCAATCGTTATCGGTGTTAATATTTCCAAAACCCCTTGGAAACATTATATTGCGTCCCGCAATGTAAACTTTTTTAATATCTCAACAACATTTCCAGATTTGGAAGCTACATCCGCCAAAAGACGGTTCCGTTAGTGCAACTTCGTTAGACGTATCAAATTCTGGTACATTGGCTGAATGAGGAGCGTTGCATTCGGAGGCAGAAACATTGTGATGATGTTGCCATCATTACTACGGAGTTCGTTTTCCCTTGGATGGCTGGGAGCGTTGTCCAGAATCAACAATGCCTTTTCAGGCAGATTATTGTTTTTCATAAATTTCCGAACCTGAGTATTGAATTATGAAATTATGATTTAGATAATTTTTGAATCGTAGAACTTACCTGTGGATCAAATTCGGAATAAAACCATTTTTTAAAAATTGCTTTAACCATCCATGCCGTTTTGCAGTTGGTATATGTTATGGGAAGATCAAAATCCTTAAAACATCGCGGTTTTTTTGCCTTGCCAATAACTAGCAATTTTAATTTATGCTCTCCTGTGCTATTGGTACACACTAGGAAAGTTATGCGCTCCTTCGCAATTTTTCCGCCAGGAGCTGATCTTGCACCATTGTGAACATAAGTTTTGTTCGGAATCAATCGCCAGTAAAGACCACTTTTATCGGCATTATAAACCTGGTCTTTAGTAAGCCCAAATTCTCCTATCTTCTCAGAAAAGGCTTGACTGCACTTTAATTTGCGCTTAATTTTTCACCGCTAATGGACAAAAGTCGGATTCCAAATCTTGCCTTGAAATTCTTTATCCAACCATCACTGGCATTAAAGGATAACCTTTCTTTGTAAATGGAATGTAGCTTTTTGGCTTTCGCTCTAATCATGTTTCCTGATATTGGGACATGTCGGTCTCGCTGCCTCATAAACCATATGTATAGAGCAGCCTCCATTAATGGCATCTCACTTTTCTTAAGTGTTTTTCGATTTTCTGTTCCTGCAAGGTTGAAAGTTCGCGATTTTATCAGATTGCTTTTGTTTTTTATACCGCAAATGATTGATTTTGCAACACCAAATTTCATCGCGAGGGACCGATACGTTGCACCATTTTTGAGATCCTCCAGAACTTCACATTTTTGTTTTAAATTTAAAAACTTAACTTTTCCTTTGACGGGTGGCATCTTTCCTACATGAAAATTCACTTTGAACTAAAAATTAAGCGTATCGAACGCAAGTTACGGAAAGAGAACATATAACTACAGTAGAACTAAGTCCCGCTACTTTTCAAACTTACGGTTACGACAGTCTAGACAAAACGAGAAAATATACTAAAAACAGAGCATAATGAAAGCACATGTTAAAATAACTAACTTCTCAGAGTGACAAAACGAAACCATACAAGAAAACCACTTAACAAAAAATAGCGTTCATCTTTTCGAACACTCGAATTTGACCCGTTCATCTTTTGGAACCCTCTAATGGCAAAAATATTGCGTTCATCTTTTCGAGGTTTCATCTTTTCGAATAGTTCATCTTAGCGAGCTTCTAGTGTATTTTGAGAGTATTTTTGGGGGTCTTTTGTAGGTCTTTTGGTCTTCTTTAAGGAGTTTTTTGGGAGTCTTTAGAGGGTCTTTTGCGAGTCTGTTAGGGTCTTTTGCGAATCTTTTAGGTGGTATTTGGAGGGTCTTTTGGAGTCCTTAAGGGGCATTTAAAGGTCTTTTGAGGAACTCGAGGGTTTTTTGGGGGGTCTTTTGGGGGTCTTTTTATATATTTTTAAAAAAATATAATATATGTCAATACAATAAGCTAATACATATTTCTATATTTTATATTATAGAGCATTATTGTGACATTTTGTTACGTAAGAAATTCAACCATTGTGCTATGTTATATATCGTGTCGTGCGATAAAATTTCACCGAGAGTATTTACTATCTCCCTTTACTGCTCCTATCATTCTACTAGTAAGGATTTTTAGCATACATATTAACCTTTATTCGTTCAATCAGGCCAAAGAAGTATAAGTTCTAATGCGCGTACACAAGTCCACGCACCCACTTTTTCTTTTACTTCAGTTATTTCAAAAAAAATATTAACAATTTTCTTTTAGTTGCTCTAGACTTTTAGCTGTTAGCAGCGTAATTTTAAATAAATATTTCCATCATAAATCCACCACAATTAAAAACTTATAATTATATTTACATCAAATTTAAGTTTATGAAATTATGAATTTAATATTTGTATAGAAAAAGAAAGAGTAGGCGCCGTGTCTCAGTGGATAAGTGTATGGACTTCTAAAAAATACTGAAAAAGTATTTTTCACGGTCCCATCTCTCGCGAATGTCTGACAAACGTCCGATAGTAATAACTTGTCACGGATTCGGCATTAAATTGTAGATCCCTTCCATTTGTTTAAAAAAATATACCTACATGCAAAACACAGATAGTCATTTTCATTTTACATTTGAAAATGTACCTACTCCAATGTTTGATCATGAAAAATTACTGAGATTTGTTTTTTGATTACGAGGAAATTCGTTTGATATTTAATTTCTCTTGGTGAATTGTTAAATTTAAAAAAAGCTCTATATAAAATATTGTTCGATCGCATTTCGCTAGCAAAAAAATTAACTTGTAGAGGGACCTTTTAGTAGCAGGATAACGATGTCTTATCGAAAACATGAATTAGCTCAGAATTGTGTTTTAATATCTTATTTATAATTTTATGGATAGTTAACATAAGTTAAATATTTAAACTGACGAAAGATTTAAAGTTTTGAAACAAGAGTACTATGTGGTATAATCTTAGTAGATGTTTATGCATTTGATTGCTCGCTTTTTTAGAATGAAGAGTTGATTAATTGTATCCCTATTGTAACAACCACCCCAGATCACGTTAAGATATGTAAAATGTGAGTGAATATATGAAAAGTAATTTTTAGTGATTAATCAAATCAATTTTTATGTAGAGAGAGAAAAACTAATTTTAATGATTACACGGCAATTCGCAGAAAAAAATTCGAAGAAAAACTATTAACAGAAAACCAATTCACAGAAAAGTTTGCAAAAATATCCTAACAACACAAATATCTTAATATAAAAATAAAAACAACCCATAAAAATTTAAATTTTTCATGTAAATTCTCTAATAGGAGATGGGTATGTGTTAAAATTTGAAGAAAATCAGGCTAATTTTTAAAAAATTTACATGGACACCACACGGGTCTCAGGGCCCTATCACTCCAACAAATTTACAAAAAGTTATGTCCATCAGTGATACAATGTGTTAAAAAATTGAAGAAAATCGAGCTTATTTTTAAAAAATTTAAATGGGCACCCCTTGGGCCTCCGGGCACGTTGACTCCAAAAACAAAAACAAAAAGTGTTTTTCATCGGAAATACGTACGTATATAAAATTTGAGGAAAATCGAGTTATTTTTTGTTTAATTTTGGGGCCCCACGACCCCGGTGCCCGGGGTCTCCAAAATTTTTACAAAAAGTGTTACCTATCGGAGATACACGCGTATATAAAATTTGAAGAAAATCTGGTTATTTTTTTAAAAAATTTTATGGGGCCCTACGAAACCGGGGCCCGGGGTCTCCAAAATTTTTACAAAAAGTGTTGTCTATCAGAGATAAATTCGTATATAAAATTTGAAGGAAATCGGGTTATTTTTTTTTTTTTAAATTTTATGGGGTCCCACAAACCCGGGGCCCAGGGTCTCCAAAATTTTTACAAAAAGTGTTGTCTATCAGAGATACATGCGTATATAAAATTTGAAGAAAATCGAGTAAAATTTTGTAAAATATTTGTATTGGAGCCCCCCGACCCCGGGGCCCGAGGGTCCTCAAATTTTATTAGAAAGTGTTGTCTCCGGAAATACACATGTGTGCATATTTTCATTTTCAATAAAATCGGGCTTTGGGAAGTGGGTTAAAAATTGATCGCAAGATTCCACGACCGACGACCGACCCACGGGCAAGTGAAGTTAATATAGAGAATTTAATAAAATATCTTTTTATAATAAAATAATAATATATCATAAAAAATTGTTAAAAATCGCGCGATTTTCTAGGAAATACCACTATTATTATTATATTTTGTCCTCTAAGTATTGAAAATCATCGACTTTTTTTGGTTTGTTTTTTTTTGTTGTGTTGTTTTAATAACATCCATTTCATGGGTTATTTTTAATGACATAACAATTATGTCAATAAATTAGCTATCTAGATTTTCTACGATTTACTTTTGATAAACACTGTATATTTTTTAAATTCTCTATATTAACTTCGCGTGCCCGTGGCTGTCTGGCTGGCTGGTGGGCAGAATCTTGTGATAAATTTTTAACACACTTCCTAAAGTCCGATTTTATTCAAACTTTGCACACATGTGTATTTCCCATGACAATATTTTCTATTAAAATTTGCCTTTGAAAGATTTGTTTTTTGTTTTAATACCAACTTTATTTATTAATACAAATTCTGGCATTTTCAGCTCGAACTTTCAACTGCTGTTTCAAATAGAGGTGTCAAGTTTACTGCGCCGGAGAGCAAATGTCCTGAATTACTTGCAAATTACTGTGATATGCTTCTTCGACGAACGCCTTTAAGCAAACGTCTTACCAGCGAGCAAATAGATAATCGTTTAAGAGATGTGCTACTTGTCCTTAAATATGTTAACAACAAGGACGTGTTTATGAGGTATCATAAAGTTCATCTTACTAGAAGGTAATGCTAATTTTACGATGTTTGAGTTTTTTGAATGATATTTTGCATTTACAGACTAATTTTGGTTACAAGCGCCGACAGTGAAAAAGAGGAAGATATTGTTGAGTGGCTTCGTGAAGTTGGTATGCCGGCAGATTATGTTAATCGCTTAGCCAGAATGTTCCAGGACATAAAGGTAAATTTTATAAGTATATTTTATAAATTCACTGATACCCTGCTATTTCCAAATTTACAGCTTTGGTAAACCGCTATTCTTGAATATAAACGCGCATTATTCTTACTTTTACTTTTACTTGGTGCTTTTCTAAGATAACTCAATATAGGGGAAAAGTGCTCAAACAGAATAATTAAGAAAGTATCGTTCAGTTGTTTTTAAAAGCTTTTGAAGCCAGGGATCGCTGATTACAGCAGATAAGATAGCATGAAGTGAAAATTATGTAATTTTCTCCAATCCTCCACTTCGTCCTACGTCCTGCCGAAGTTTAAGCGATGTAGTGTGCAATTAGAGGTGGTATTTTAGGTTAAAGCCTTATCGTTGTCCACTATTTATTACAAGACTTCCGGCAGAAAGACTCGCACTAGCACCATTTTTTGCACTGATTTTTGATGCAGATTTGCTGAAATTAAAGGCCACTGATGTGTTTCTTGTTGGCGTTCATTTTTAACTCAATATAGGGGAAAAGTGCTCAAAAAGAATAATTAAGAAAGTATCGTTCAGTTGTTTTTAAAAGCTTTTGAAGCCAGGGATCGCTGATTACAGCAGATAAGATAGCATGAAGTAAAAATTATGTAATTTTCTCCAATCCTCCACTTCGTCCTACGTCCTGCCGAAGTTTAAGCGATGTAGTGTGCAATTAGAGGTGGTATTTTAGGTTAAAGCCTTATCGTTGTCCACTATTTATTTCAAGACTTCCGGCAGAAAGACTCGCACTAGCACCATTTTTTGCACTGATTTTTGATGCAGATTTGCTGAAATTAAAGGCCACTGATGTGTTTCTTGTTGGCGTTCATTTTTAACTCAATATAGGGGAAAAGTGCTCAAAAAGAATAATTAAGAAAGTATCGTTCAGTTGTTTTTAAAAGCTTTTGAAGCCAGGATCGCTGATTACAGCAGATAAGATAGCATGAAGTAAAAATTATGTAATTTTCTCCAATCCTCCACTTCGTCCTACGTCCTGCCGAAGTTTAAGCGATGTAGTGTGCAATTAGAGGTGGTATTTTAGGTTTAAGCCTTATCGTTGTCCACTATTTATTACAAGACTTCCGGCAGAAAGACTCGCACTAGCACCATTTTTTGCACTGATTTTTGATGCAGATTTGCTGAAATTAAAGGCCACTGATGTGTTTCTTGTTGACCTTCATTTTTAACCTAAAATTTTTTTATTCTTTAAAAACGGCCACACAACTTAAGCACTTCTTCCAATTTTTCGGCAATTGTACACAAGGAGAGTGAATTTTACTATTCTCTCGTTTTGTCTTTTCGTCGGTGTTGAGTGCATTTTACCGTCCCTCTAAATAAACAAATAATAGTATAAATCAACACAATTATCAATAAATCCACTAAGATATGCAACGTACCCGATTTCGACTTTTTCTGCTTTTTTCAAGTGACCTAAAATAAATGGCAATGCAAAAAGGCATTTAGAAATAACATACGGTACTTTATGTATTATTCTGTTCTGATTTAACTTTCTTTTACATAATAAAAGGAAGTATGTATAGTAATAATGAACATTTTCGAACTCGGGATTTTTGCAGATTTTCCCATTCCGTATCTCCTGAGTCAGAAAAAGCGAAAATAAAAAAATCTGTCTGTCTGTCTGTATTTCGGTCTGTGTCCACTCTACAGATAATAAAAATAAGATTTTGGAGCCCCCTATCCCATACATACGAATTAAATTCCAAAAACATAAGTCTTATATAATCTTAATACTTCAAAGGGGGTGAAGTTGAAGTTACAATGTTTTATAAAACATAAGCATTGCCTCGCTCGTTTTGAAATCACACAAATATGTTCACTTGAAACTTTTAAACCTAACATTTTAAGTAAATCAGATTTCGCAATAGGGGCACCATTCATTACTGGTTGCACGTAATTCTGAACTGCCTTCTGAGAAAAAACATAAGCCTGGAATTTATTTGGGTTAAATTCCACCCTATTAGATCTGCCCTAATCATGAATGACTTGAATGTTTAACAGAATCGCGAGGATTGCATTGTTTTTAACTAACAAACTCAATGGAAGCCGATAGCGTTGTATCATCAGCAAATGAATGGATATCACAGGTTGTAGAAGATAATAGGTCATTAATATATATTAAGTAAAGCGTAGGCGATAAGGATGACACTTGTATTATTATTATTTTTTCTGCATATGACTGATTGCATTTAGTATTAATGTCGCTATGTACTATAGAAATACTATGAAAATCAATTGATAAGATGATTGGACCCTTAGCACGTAAATAGTTCAAAAGATCAACTAGACATTTTTTTTCAGATCCACAAGGAACCCGAAATGTTTTAACAAATCGGCCCCTATTATAGTGTGATCAACGCTTTCTGCACGCTCCTCGTCGTCGCAAATGGAACTTGAAGAACAACGTATGTTAAGCACGTTAAATTCTGACCTTAACAACATAACAAGGTGGGGGCTATGTAGTTGAATTTAACGCTGCTAAAACTCAATGCTGTCTTCTGTCGTCCAAGCGTAATTTAAACCCCCAACCTTTATCCATGAATGGATCTTGCATAGAAGAAACTGAAAAACTCGGAATTCTCGGTATGTGCGTCAACAACAAGCTTCGTTGAAACGACCACATATTTGCTATCGCTAAGAATGCTGCGAAATGTTTAGGTTTCCTAAAACTGTCCGTGGGATAAAAATTGTTTCACTGTCCCTTTTCAGTCAATTATATTGCCCAGCATTTTTGTTACGCACAGCCTTGTGTCGTTGCAAAGTTTTGGCGAGTCGAGAATCCATAGAATAATTGGAGGATAGTGGATGTCTCCATTTTTAGCAGCAAGAATGGCTCTTTCTCGCAACCGGTTCAAAATGTGTTAGTTTTGAGAAACAGCCGGATAAATGGAATTTAATAGTTCTGTGGCATATTTCAAAAATCGGATGTCAATGTTATATTGTCATGAGACACGGCTACTAATCTGTCTTACAACCTCACCATTCAACGCAGTGATCCAGAAAACTATAGAATCAACACTAATATCGGTCACCCCCCACCCTCAGTTATTGACCCCATCGGCATAGAGCTGTATTATCATCACCATTCAACTCAACGACCGCGAAAACTATAAAATCAACACTAGGTAATATCGTTCACCCCCCACCTTCAGTTATCGACCCCATCGGCATAGAGCTCTCTTACTATTACCATTCAACTAAGCGACCCCAAAAACTATAAACACAGATATCGGTCACCCCGCCATCCATCAGTTATCGACATCCCCATAGAGCTGTCTTACCATCACCATTCATATCAGCGACCCCAAAAGAACGGCTCCTAAAGATATCTCTGAAACATCAATCATCATCTTATTTTAGCTGACGAATTAGGATGAACTAACAGTGCATACAATATTAAACTTTCTTTACAATTTTGAAATGGCATTCGCCATAAATCGTTCCATTAATTTCTCTTCTGTCATGGCCGTGCCGTAGCTGGCTGGCTGGTGGGTAGAGTCTTGTGATCAATTTTTAACACACTTCCTAAAACCCGATTTTATTCCAACTTTGCACACGTGTGTATTTCCCATGACAATACTTTCTATTGAAATTTGTGCCCCTCGGGCATCGGGGGCGAGCGGCTCCCATACAAATGTTTTTACAAAATTTCCCCGATTTTCTTCAAATCTTATACGCATATGTATCTCCGATGGACAACACTTTTTGTAAAAATTTGGAAGTGATCGGGCACCGGGGTCCGATAGAATTTTTTTAAAAAAGTACCAGATTTTCTCCAAATTTTATACGCATAAGTATCTCCGATGGACAACACTTTTTGTAAAAATTTGGAAGTGATCGGGCCTCGGGGTCGGGGCGGCACCCATACAAATTTTGTAAAAAAGTACCCGATTTTCTTGAAATTTGATATGCATGTGTATCTCCGATGGACAACACTTTTTGTAAAAAATTTGGAAGTGATCGGGCCCCGGGGTCGGGGGTCGCCCATTGAAATTTTGTAAAAAAAGTACCCGATTTTCTTCAAATTTTATACGCATGTTTATCTCCGATGATCAACCCTTTTTGTAAAAATTTGGTAGTGATTGGGCCCCAGGGTTAGGGGGTACCATACAAATTTCATAAAAAAAGTACCCGATTTTCTTCAAGTTTTATAGGCATGTGTATCTCCGATAGACAACACTTTTCGTAAAAATGTTGGAGTGATCGGGCCCCGGTGTCGGAACTCGGTTAAAAAAATTACCCGATGTTCTTCAAATTTTATACACACATGTTTAATCTTATGGACAACGCTATTTGTAAAAATTTGGAAGTGGCCCCAGGGTCGAGGGGCTCTCATATAATTTTTTAAAAATTAGCCCGATTTTCTTTATATTTTATACCCATGTGTATCTCCGATGGAAACACTATTTGCTAAAATTTTGGAGTGATCGGGTAGGGGGCTCCCGAACAATTTTTTTAACAATTTACCCGATTTTATTCAAACTGAACATTGTGTAACCCAGATCAGAGAATTTACACGAAAATTTTTATTTTTTATGCTTTTTTTTGTTTCCTTTTACGACATCACGACATCAAAGGAATTTGAATTTGAGCTGCATTGATGGTAAAAGTTTAAACTGGCGAGAAAACGTTTTAAACCACAAACTGCGGATGGTTCAGGAAAATCCATCACTGCTGAAACTTTTTCAGGTAACGGATGTATTCCAAATCTATCTTACCAAATCTATGACTGAAAAAAATATTTTACCATGCAAATTACGATTGAGATCCTGTACATGGGGAATTTGGTATCTATCGGGAACCGTAATACTATTTAGTTTCCTATAGTCCCCACAGGTTTGCCACTGCTATGCAGCTGTTTGATGGCCGACAAATACCATTTTCCATCCTATAAGAAAATTCTTTCTCATCAATAGAAAGCTTTTGCGGATCAAGACCTTTAGGTTAAGCATAGACTTTTTTTATATACATAAACCTATTGCCAAAGGAGAATCCCCTGAATGACATACGCTCCGGAAATAAGGCGTGTTATACCCTTTATTAAAATTAAAATAAAAATAAAAATCAAACGAATGTAATTTACAATATATCACATTCCTCACGTTTGTAGCCGGTTTCAATTTATTTTCTCAGAATTCTCACTGATTCATTGAAAAAGCAATAAAGAAAAAAAACAACCCATAAAAATTAAAATTTTTCATGTAAATTCTCTAATAGAAGATGGGTATGTGTTAAAATTTGAAGAACATCGGGCTAATTTTTAAAAAAATTACATGGACACCACACGGGTCTCAGGGCCCTATCACTTCAACAAATTTACAAAAAGTTATGTCCATCAGTAATACACATGTGTTAAAAATTTGAAGAAAATCGAGCTAATTTTTAAAAAATTTATATGGGCACGTGGGCGCCGTGGCTCAGTGGAAGTGCACATGGCTGCTGAGCAGGAGGTTCAGGTTCGAATCCCAGCAACACCAAAAAGTATTTTTCACGGTGTCCCACCTCTCGCTAATGGGTGACAAACGTTCCGAGAGTAATACCTTGTCACGGAAAGCTTCTCAATTCGCCGTTCGGATCCGGTCTTAAATTGTAGGTCCCTTCCATTTGTGTCCAAAAATTAATATGCGCAGCACAAATGGTCGCGAGAAGTTAGGCCTTGAACCGCAATCGTCTGTCGCGCGAATATTATTATTATCTATATTATATAGGCACCTCTCGGGCCTAAGGGCCCGTTCACTGCAAAAACTTTACAAAAAATTTTGTCCATCGGAGATACAGAGGTGTATTAAATTTGAAGAAAATCGGGTTGATTTTTTTGAAAATATCGGGTTAATTTTTTTAAAAAAATTTTTACAAAATTGTTGCCTATCGGAGATACATCCGTATATAAAATTTAAAGAAAATCGGGTTAATTTTTTTTAAAAAAAAATTATGGGACCCACGAACCCAGGGCCCGGGGTCTCCAAAATTTTTACAAAAAGTGTTGTCTATCGGAGATACATGCGTATATAAAATTTGAAGAAAATCGGGTTATTTTTTAAAAAAATGTTATGGGGTCCCACGAACCCGGTACCCGGGGTCTCCAAAATGTTTACAAAAAGTGTTGTCTATCAGAGATACACATGTGTATAAAATTTGAAGAAAATCGAAAAAAAATGGGTTAAATATTTGTATGGGAGCCCCCCGACCTCGGGGCCCGAGGGGCCTCAAATTTGAATAGAAAGTGTTGTCTCCGGAAATACAAAATTTCAATAAAATCGGACTTTGGGAAGTGGGTTAAAAATTGATCATTGGCTGGCCCTTGGATTTGGCTACACCCAAAATCACCCTTTCATTAGCAGCGGCTCAGCGGTCCAGAGCATTAAAAATATTTTTTTTATTTATATAAACATACTAGCGACCCGCCCTGGCTTCGCACGGGTTGCACTAATTATCTATTGCTAGATGACTTCTGGGTGGATTATTCGTCTACATCCCCGGTTGCTTATATCACTACGCTCGCTCCGCTCGCGGGTGAGAGTTGTATGGAAGCCCCCCGACCGCATCCTCGTTTGCTTAAATCACTCCGCGCGCGGGTGACAGTTGTATGGGAACTTCCCGACCCCACCCCCGGTTGCTTAAATCACTCCGCTAACGGGTGAGGATTGTGTGAAGCCCCCCGACCCGGGTCTGATCTCTTCTAAATCTTTACAAGAAGTGTTGTTCATCGGATTAACACATGTGTTTACAATTCGAAGAAAATCGGGTAAATTTTTTTTTCAATTATTGGGAGCCCCCAACCATGGATCTTGATCTCTTCCAAATTTTTACAAAAAGTCTTGTCCATCGGTGATACACATGCATATAAAACATGAAAAACTAAAAGTTTTTTTTTTATTGAGATTTTCATACAAAAACACCATCCGAATTTCCCAAAATTTCCTACTTTTCCGGCGGACTTTATTTTCATACAAACCTTGTCCTTATAACTACGAAACTACGTCTGCAGCTTCCCCCCACCCGTGGTAAGGGGTTGCAGACTATTGATCTATTCCGCTTATAAGGGGCAGGGACTTAGTCTCTCCAGTTGTGATTTGGCTAGCTACGTCTTGTAGAATTATGTGGTACCCACCCGTGGTAAGGGGTTACAAGTCCACAGTTCTATTCCGTTTATAGGGGGCAGTCTCTCCAGTTTTTGATTGGGCAGTTATCACCCCCAGCATGACTCTTATCAGGGAATGCACTTTGTGAAGCCGTGACGTCGACTCGTTAACCAACGCGAAAATATAGTAAGCATATATCTATATAGTAATAAATCTTGTAATAACCCATCGTAAATATCTGTCAAGATAAAACTAACGTTAATGAAATAAATAAAATAAAATCAACCAAAAAAAAAAAACAATACAAATGGTGTATGTAATTTCTGTAACGAACCTCCTGGATCCGCTGAGCATAATAATAATATTCGGCGCGACAGACCATTGCGGTCGAAGGCCTTGCTTCTCGCAACCATTTGTGTTGAGCATGTATATTTTTGCACACAAATGGAGGGGACCTACAATTTAATGCCGGATCCGAACGGCGAATTGAGAAGCATTCCGTGACAAGTTATTACTCTCGGAACGTTTGTCACCCATTCGCGAGAGGTGGGACACCGTGAAAAATACTTTTGGTGTTACTGGGGTTCGTACCACGAACCCCCTCCTCAGAAGTCCATGCTGTTATCTACTGAGCTCAGTGGGAGCATACCCCAGCTATAAAACTTCTAATCAATGGATCAGGGAAAAACTACAAAAAAACCCTATCCAAGAAAACATTACATAAAATATAAAACGTAATTCAGCCTTCAAAAAATGCATAGATCCTCTATTGAACAATTCAGTCCTTCAGGAGCTTGTTGACGTATATTTTGAAGGCTTGGAAATTAACCTTTTCGGGAAACAAGTAGTCGACTAATTGATTCCACATCGACGTCACTCTGGGATAAAATAAAGATTTGAAATGTTGGGAAACGAGTGTTCACTTTGCCGACAAAAGGATCTGTAACTAGAGAACGGGTTTCTCAGGAGCATCTACAGTAGTAAAATTTGTAGAAAACAGTTAATGCTCCAATGAATCAAGAGGAAGTAATGGTTACATCGTTTATCTTACGGACAACTCTATTCTGAATTCTATCAAGATAATGCAAATGAGACTTTGGAGAATTAAATTCCTAAATTGGCCTAACATAAGTCTTATATATTCTTAATACTTCAGAGGGGGTGAAGTAGAAGTTACAATGTTTTATAAAACCTAAGCATTGGCTCGCCCTTTTTGAAATTTCATAAATATGTTTCATGTTTCTTCCAAGAAAGTTCACTTGAAACTTTTAAATCTAACATTTTAAGTGAATCAGGGAATTCGCAATAGGGGCATTATTTGGTTTAACGTAATGCTGAACTGCCTTCTGAGAAAAGAGACAAGCTTGGATTTTATTTGGGTTAAATTCTACCCTCTTAGATCTGCCCCAATCAAGAATGACTTGAATGTTCGACATAATAGTCGTATTCATTATATCTCACGAACCAATCAAGAAAAATTGCATTCTTTTTAACTAACCAACTCAATGGAAGCCGATAGCGTTGTATCATCAGCTGTAGGGTATACCTTCCATAGCGCACACACCACGCTAAACACCCGAAAATATTCAAAGTTTTTTTTGTACATCAATATCTATTACACAACGCACAATAATGTAAACAATGCACGTGCACCAACTGGTGATATGATAACCATATTATTTATGAGTCATAATCTCTATTCTTTACAATTTGTACTCAATTGCAGACTATTGATCTATTCCGCTTATAAGGGGCAGGGACTTAGTCTCCCCAGTTGTGATTTGGCTAGCTACGTCTTGTAGAATTTATATGGTTTATATGTAGCAATTATATGGTACCCACCCGTGGTAAGGGGTTACAAGTCCACAGTTCTATTCCGCTTATAGGGGGCAGGGACTTAGTCCCTCCAGTTCTGGTTTGGATAGATATATTTATATTCTTAGCACCACTAGTTTAGACATAACTCACAGCTTCCACCCACCCGCGGTAAGGGGCTTTTAGTTATTATCATTAGCAATTTACTTAGTCTATACATAGCATATAGCTTCCCTCACCCACCCGCGGTAAGGGGTTATATGTTATTATCAATATCATTAAAATAGTTCGTATACAGTTTGCAACTTCCCCCACCCGTAGTAAAGGATTGCAAACTATCGTCTATTCCGCTCATAGGGGGCAGGGACGTAGTCTCTCCAGTTTTTGTTTGGTTAGCTAAGTATCAAGTTTGTATACAGTCTGCAGCTTCCCCCCACCCGTGGTAAGGGGTTGCAGACTATTGATCTATTCGGCTTATAGGGGGCAGGGACTTAGTCTTCCCAGTTGTGATTTGGCTAGCTACGTCTTGTAGAATGGTTTGTAACTTCCCCCTCCCGTGGTAAGGGGTTACAAGTCCAAGATAAAACTAACGTTAATGAAATAAATAAAATAAAAGCAACAAAAAAAAACAATACAAATGGTGTATGTAATTTCTGTAACGAACCTCCTGGATCCGCTGAGCATAATAATAATATTCGGCGCGACAGATTATTGCGGTCCAAGGCCTTGCTTCTCGCAACCATTTGTGTTGAGCATGTATATTTTTGCACACAAATGGAGGGGACCTTCAATTTAATGCCGGATCCGAACGGCGAATTGAGAAGCATTCCGTGACAAGTTATTACTCTCGGAACGTTTGTCACCCATTCGCGAGAGGTGGGACACCGTGAAAAATACTTTTGGTGTTACTGGGGTTCGAACCACGAACCCCCTGCTCAGAAGTCCATGCTGTTATCCACTGAGCTCAGTGGGAGCATACCCCAGCTATAAAACTTCTAATCAATAGATCAGGAAAAACTACAAAAAACCCTGTCCAAGAAAACATTACATAAAATATAAAACGTAATTCAGCCTTCAAAAAATGCATAGATCCTCTATTGAACAATTCAGTCCTTCAGGAGCTTGTTGACGTATATTTTGAAGGCTTGGAAATTAACCGTTTCGGGAAACAAGTAGTCGACTAATTGATTCCACATCGACGTCACTCTGGGATAAAATAAAGATTTGAAATGTTGGGAAACGAGTGTTCACTTTGCCGACAAAAGGATCTGGAACTAGAGAACGGGTTTCTAAGGAACATCTACCGTAGTAAAATTTGTAGAAAACAGTTAATGCTCCAATGAATCAAGAGAAAGTAATGGTTACATCGTTTATCTTACGGACAACTCTATTCTGAATTCTATCAAGATAATGCAAATGAGACTTTGGAGAATTAAATTCCTAAATTGGCCTAACATAAGTCTTATATATTCTTAATACTTCAGAGGGGGTGAAGTAGAAGTTACAACGTTTTATAAAACCTAAGCATTGGCTCGCCCTTTTTTAAATTTAATAAATATGTTTCATGTTTCTTCCAAGAAAGTTCACTTGAAACTTTTAAACCTAACATTTTAAGTGAATCAGGGAATTCGCAATAGGGGCACCATTTGGTTACACGTAATGCTGAACTGCCTTCTGAGAAAAGAGACAAGCTTGGATTTTATTTGGGTTAAATTCTACCCTCTTAGATCTGCCCCAATCAAGAATGACTTGAATGTTCGACATAATAGTCGTATTCATTATATCTCACGAACCAATCAAGCAAGAATTGCATTCTTTTTAACTAACCAACTCAATGGAAGCCGATAGCGTTGTATCATCAGCTGTAGTGTATACCTTCCATAGCGCACACACCACGCTAAACACCCGAAAATATTCAAAGTTTTTTTGTACATCAATATCTACTACACAACGCACAATAATGTAAACAAATGCACGTGCACCAACTGGTGACATATAGAAATAAGCCATAGCGATAAACCAAATTATTTATGAGTCATAATCTTTATTCTTTACAATTTGTACTCAATTGCAGACTATTGATCTATTCCGCTTATAAGGGGCAGGGACTTAGTCTCTCCAGTTGTGATTTGGCTAGCTACGTCTTGTAGAATTTATATGGTTTATATGTAGCAATTATATGGTACCCACCCGTGGTAAGGGGTTACAAGTGCACAGTTCTATTCCGCTTATAGGGGGCAGGGACGTAGTCCCTCCAGTTCTGGTTTGGATAGATATATTTATATTCTAAGCACCACTAGTTTAGACATAACTCACAGCTTCCACCCACCCGCGGTAAGGGGCTTTTAGTTATTATCATTAGCAATTTACTTAGTCTATACATAGCATATATCTTCCCTCACCCACCCGCGGTAAGGGGTTATATGTTATTATCAATATCATTAAAATAGTTCGTATACAGTTTGCAACTTCCCCCACCCGTAGTAAAGGATTGCAAACTATCGTCTGTTCCGCTCATAGGGGGCAGGGACGTAGTCTCTCCAGTTTTTGTTTGGTTAGCTAAGTATCAAGTTTGTATACAGTCTGCAGCTTCCCCCCACCCGTGGTAAGGGGTTGCAGACTATTGATCTATTCCGCTTATAGGGGGCAGGGACTTAGTCTCCCCAGTTGTGATTTGGCTAGCTACGTCTTGTAGAATTTAAATGGTTTGTAACTTCCCCCTCCCGTGGTAAGGGGTTACAAGTCCACAGTTCTATTCCGTTTATAGGGGGCAGTCTCTCCAGTTTTTGATTGGGCAGTTATCACCCCCAGCATGACTCTTATCAGGGAATGCACTTTTGTGAAGCCGTGACGTCGACTCGTTAACCAACGCGAAAATATAGTAAGCATATATCTATATAGTAATAAATCTTGTAATAACCCATTGTAAATATCTGTCAAGATAAAACTAACGTTAATGAAATAAATAAAATAAAAGCAACAAAAAAAAACAATAAAAATGGTGTATGTAATTTCTGTAGCGAACCTCCTGGATCCGCTGAGCATAATAATAATATTCGGCGCGACAGACCATTGCGGTCGAAGGCCTTGCTTCTCGCAACCATTTGTGTTGAGCATGTATATTTTTGCACACAAATGGAGGGGACCTTCAATTTAATGCCGGATCCGAACGGCGAATTGAGAAGCATTCCGTGACAAGTTATTACTCTCGGAACGTTTGTCACCCATTCGCGAGAGGTGGGACACCGTGAAAAATACTTTTGGTGTTACTGGGATTCGAACCACGAACCCCCTGCTCAGAAGTCCATGCTGTTATCCACTGAGCTCAGTGGGAGCATACCCCAGCTATAAAACTTCTAATCAATGGATCAGGGAAAAACTACAAAAAACCCTGTCCAAGAAAACATTACATAAAATATAAAACGTAATTCAGCCTTCAAAAAATGCATAGATCCTCTATTGAACAATTCAGTCCTTCAGGAGCTTGTTGACGTATATTTTGAAGGCTTGGAAATTAACCGTTTCGGGAAACAAGTAGTAAAATTTGTAGAAAACAGTTAATGCTCCAATGAATCAAGAGGAAGTAATGGTTACATCGTTTATCTTACGGACAACTCTATTCTGAATTCTATCAAGATAATGCAAATGAGACTTTGGAGAATTAAATTCCTAAATTGGCCTAACATAAGTCTTATATATTCTTAATACTTCAGAGGGGGTGAAGTAGAAGTTACAACGTTTTATAAAACCTAAGCATTGGCTCGCCCTTTTTTAAATTTAATAAATATGTTTCATGTTTCTTCCAAGAAAGTTCACTTGAAACTTTTAAACCTAACATTTTAAGTGAATCAGGGAATTCGCAATAGGGGCACCATTTGGTTACACGTAATGCTGAACTGCCTTCTGAGAAAAGAGACAAGCTTGGATTTTATTTGGGTTAAATTCTACCCTCTTAGATCTGCCCCAATCAAGAATGACTTGAATGTTCGACATAATAGTCGTATTCATTATATCTCACGAACCAATCAAGCAAGAATTGCATTCTTTTTAACTAACCAACTCAATGGAAGCCGATAGCGTTGTATCATCAGCTGTAGTGTATACCTTCCATAGCGCACACACCACGCTAAACACCCGAAAATATTCAAAGTTTTTTTGTACATCAATATCTACTACACAACGCACAATAATGTAAACAAATGCACGTGCACCAACTGGTGACATATAGAAATAAGCCATAGCGATAAACCAAATTATTTATGAGTCATAATCTTTATTCTTTACAATTTGTACTCAATTGCAGACTATTGATCTATTCCGCTTATAAGGGGCAGGGACTTAGTCTCTCCAGTTGTGATTTGGCTAGCTACGTCTTGTAGAATTTATATGGTTTATATGTAGCAATTATATGGTACCCACCCGTGGTAAGGGGTTACAAGTGCACAGTTCTATTCCGCTTATAGGGGGCAGGGACGTAGTCCCTCCAGTTCTGGTTTGGATAGATATATTTATATTCTAAGCACCACTAGTTTAGACATAACTCACAGCTTCCACCCACCCGCGGTAAGGGGCTTTTAGTTATTATCATTAGCAATTTACTTAGTCTATACATAGCATATATCTTCCCTCACCCGCGGGTGGGTTATATGTTATTATCAATATCATTAAAATAGTTCGTATACAGTTTGCAACTTCCCCCACCCGTAGTAAAGGATTGCAAACTATCGTCTGTTCCGCTCATAGGGGGCAGGGACGTAGTCTCTCCAGTTTTTGTTTGGTTAGCTAAGTATCAAGTTTGTATACAGTCTGCAGCTTCCCCCCACCCGTGGTAAGGGGTTGCAGACTATTGATCTATTCCGCTTATAGGGGGCAGGGACTTAGTCTCCCCAGTTGTGATTTGGCTAGCTACGTCTTGTAGAATTTAAATGGTTTGTAACTTCCCCCTCCCGTGGTAAGGGGTTACAAGTCCACAGTTCTATTCCGTTTATAGGGGGCAGTCTCCAGTTTTTGATTGGGCAGTTATCACCCCCAGCATGACTCTTATCAGGGAATGCACTTTTGTGAAGCCGTGACGTCGACTCGTTAACCAACGCGAAAATATAGTAAGCATATATCTATATAGTAATAAATCTTGTAATAACCCATTGTAAATATCTGTCAAGATAAAACTAACGTTAATGAAATAAATAAAATAAAAGCAACAAAAAAAAACAATACAAATGGTGTATGTAATTTCTGTAGCGAACCTCCTGGATCCGCTGAGCATAATAATAATATTCGGCGCGACAGACCATTGCGGTCGAAGGCCTTGCTTCTCGCAACCATTTGTGTTGAGCATGTATATTTTTGCACACAAATGGAGGGGACCTTCAATTTAATGCCGGATCCGAACGGCGAATTGAGTAGCATTCCGTGACAAGTTATTACTCTCGGAACGTTTGTCACCCATTCACGAGAGGTGGGACACCGTGAAAAATACTTTTGGTGTTACTGGGATTCGAACCACGAACCCCCTGCTCAGAAGTCCATGCTGTTATCCACTGAGCTCAGTGGGAGCATACCCCAGCTATAAAACTTCTAATCAATGGATCAGGGAAAAACTACAAAAAACCCTGTCCAAGAAAACATTACATAAAATATAAAACGTAATTCAGCCTTCAAAAAATGCATAGATCCTCTATTGAACAATTAAGTCCTTCAAGAGCTTGTTGACGTATATTTTGAAAGCTTGGAAATTTACCGTTTCGGGAAACAAGTAGTCGACTAATTGATTCCACATCGACGTCACTCTGGGATAAAATAAAGATTTGAAATGTTGAGAAACGAGTGTTCACTTTGCCGACAAAAGGATCTGTAACTAGAGAACGGGTTTCTCAGGAGCATCTACAGTAGTAAAATTTGTAGAAAACAGTTAATGCTCCAATGAATCAAGAGGAAGTAATGGTTACATCGTTTATCTTACGGACAACTCTATTCTGAATTCTATCAAGATAATGCAAATGAGACTTTGGAGAATTAAATTCCTAAATTGGCCTAACATAAGTCACCTAACATTTTAAGTGAATCAGGGAATTCGCAATAGGGGCACCATTTGGTTACACGTAATGCTGAACTGCCTTCTGAGAAAAGAGACAAGCTTGGATTTTATTTGGGTTAAATTCTACCCTCTTAGATCTGCCCCAATCAAGAATGACTTGAATGTTCGACATAATAGTCGTATTCATTAAATCTCACGAACCAATCAAGCAAGAATTGCATTCTTTTTAACTAACCAACTCAATGGAAGCCGATAGCGTTGTATCATCAGCTGTAGTGTTTACCTTCCATAGCGCACACACCACGCTAAACACCCGAAAATATTCAAAGTTTTTTTGTACATCAATATCTTTTACACAACGCACAATAATGTAAACAAATGCACGTGCACCAACTGGTGACAGATAGAAATAAGCCATAGCGATAAACCATATTATTTATGAGTCATAATCTCTATTCTTTACAATTTGTACTCAATTGCAGACTATTGATCTATTCCGCTTATAAGGGGCAGGGACTTAGTCTCTCCAGTTGTGATTTGGCTAGCTACGTCTTGTAGAATTTATATGGTTTATATGTAGCAATTATATGGTACCCACCCGTGGTAAGGGGTTACAAGTCCACAGTTCAATTCCGCTTATAGGGGGCAGGGACTTAGTCCCTCCAGTTCTGGTTTGGATAGATATATTTATATTCTTAGCACCACTAGTTTAGACATAACTCACAGCTTCCACCCACCCGCGGTAAGGGGCTTTTAGTTATTATCATTAGCAATTTACTTAGTCTATACATAGCATATATCTTCCCTCACCCACCCGCGGTAAGGGGTTATATGTTATTATCAATATCATTAAAATAGTTCGTATACAGTTTGCAACTTCCCCCACCCCTAGTAAAGGATTGCAAACTATCGTCTGTTCCGCTCATAGGGGGCAGGGACGTAGTCTCTCCAGTTTTTGTTTGGTTAGCTAAGTATCAAGTTTGTATACAGTCTGCAGCTTCCCCCCACCCGTGGTAAGGGGTTGCAGACTATTGATCTATTCCGCTTATAGGGGGCAGGGACTTAGTCTCCCCAGTTGTGATTTGGCTAGCTACGTCTTGTAGAATTTAAATGGTTTGTAACTTCCCCCTCCCGTGGTAAGGGGTTACAAGTCCACAGTTCTATTCCGTTTATAGGGGGCAGTCTCTCCAGTTTTTGATTGGGCAGTTATCACCCCCAGCATGACTCTTATCAGGGAATGCACTTTTGTGAAGCCGTGACGTCGACTCGTTAACCAACGCGAAAATATAGTAAGCATATATCTATATAGTAATAAATCTTGTAATAACCCATTGTAAATATCTGTCAAGATAAAACTAACGTTAATGAAATAAATAAAATAAAAGCAACAAAAAAAAACAATACAAATGGTGTATGTAATTTCTGTAGCGAACCTCCTGGATCCGCTGAGCATAATAATAATATTCGGCGCGACAGACCATTGCGGTCGAAGGCCTTGCTTCTCGCAACCATTTGTGTTGAGCATGTATATTTTTGCACACAAATGGAGGGGACCTTCAATTTAATGCCGGATCCGAACGGCGAATTGAGAAGCATTCCGTGACAAGTTATTACTCTCGGAACGTTTGTCACCCATTCACGAGAGGTGGGACACCGTGAAAAATACTTTTGGTGTTACTGGGATTCGAACCACGAACCCCCTGCTCAGAAGTCCATGCTGTTATCCACTGAGCTCAGTGGGAGCATACCCCAGCTATAAAACTTCTAATCAATGGATCAGGGAAAAACTACAAAAAACCCTGTCCAAGAAAACATTACATAAAATATAAAACGTAATTCAGCCTTCAAAAAATGCATAGATCCTCTATTGAACAATTAAGTCCTTCAGGAGCTTGTTGACGTATATTTTGAAAGCTTGGAAATTAACCGTTTCGGGATACAAGTAGTCGACTAATTGATTCCACATCGACGTCACTCTGGGATAAAATAAAGATTTGAAATGTTGGGAAACGAGTGTTCACTTTGCCGACAAAAGGATCTGTAACTAGAGAACTGGTTTCTCAGGAGCATCTACAGTAGTAAAATTTGTAGAAAACAGTTAATGCTCCAATGAATCAAGAGGAAGTAATGGTTACATCGTTTATCTTACGGACAACTCTATTCTGAATTCTATCAAGATAATGCAAATGAGACTTTGGAGAATTAAATTCCTAAATTGGCCTAACATAAGTCACCTAACATTTTAAGTGAATCAGGGAATTCGCAATAGGGGCACCATTTGGTTACACGTAATGCTGAACTGCCTTCTGAGAAAAGAGACAAGCTTGGATTTTATTTGGGTTAAATTCTACCCTCTTAGATCTGACCCAATCAAGAATGACTTGAATGTTCGACATAATAGTCGTATTCATTAAATCTCACGAACCAATCAAGCAAGAATTGCATTCCTTTTAACTAACCAACTCAATGGAAGCCGATAGCGTTGTATCATCAGCTGTAGTGTTTACCTTCCATAGCGCACACACCACGCTAAACACCCGAAAATATTCAAAGTTTTTTTGTACATCAATATCTTTTACACAACGCACAATAATGTAAACAAATGCACGTGCACCAACTGGTGACAGATAGAAATAAGCCATAGCGATAAACCATATTATTTATGAGTCATAATCTCTATTCTTTACAATTTGTACTCAATTGCAGACTATTGATCTATTCCGCTTATAAGGGGCAGGGACTTAGTCTCTCCAGTTGTGATTTGGCTAGCTACGTCTTGTAGAATTTATATGGTTTATATGTAGCAATTATATGGTACCCACCCGTGGTAAGGGGTTACAAGTCAACAGTTCTATTCCGCTTATAGGGGGCAGGGACTTAGTCCCTCCAGTTCTGGTTTGGATAGATATATTTATATTCTTAGCACCACTAGTTTAGACATAACTCACAGCTTCCACCCACCCGCGGTAAGGGGCTTTTAGTTATTATCATTAGCAATTTACTTAGTCTATACATAGCATATAGCTTCCCCCACCCACCCGCGGTAAGGGGTTATATGTTATTATCAATATCATTAAAATAGTTCGTATACAGTTTGCAACTTCCCCCACCCGTAGTAAAGGATTGCAAACTATCGTCTATTCCGCTCATAGGGGGCAGGGACGTAGTCTCTCCAGTTTTTGTTTGGTTAGCTAAGTATCAAGTTTGTATACAGTCTGCAGCTTCCCCCCACCCGTGGTAAGGGGTTGCAGACTATTGATCTATTCCGCTTATAGGGGGCAGGGACTTAGTCTCCCCAGTTGTGATTTGGCTAGCTACGTCTTGTATAATTTAAATGGTTTGTAACTTCCCCCTCCCGTGGTAAGGGGTTACAAGTCCACAGTTCTATTCCGTTTATAGGGGGCAGTCTCTCCAGTTTTTGATTGGGCAGTTATCACCCCCAGCATGACTCTTATCAGGGAATGCACTCTGTGAAGCCGTGACGTCGACTCGTTAACCAACGCGAAAATATAGTAAGCATATATCTATATAGTAATAAATCTTGTAATAACCCATTGTAAATATCTGTCAAGATAAAACTAACGTTAATGAAATAAATAAAATAAAAGCAACAAAAAAAAAACAATACAAATGGTGTATGTAATTTCTGTAACGAACCTCCTGGATCCGCTGAGCATAATAATAATATTCGGCGCGACAGACCATTGCGGTCGAAGGCCTTTTTTTTTTGGAGGATCCCTAGTCCAAGTGACTGACACCGCGACCTGAAAGATCTATTGTATCAATAGGGCATTAATTGTCTAAAAGACATACAACCTTCCTAATAAAGGCTAATATGTCCTTAGTAGCAGAGTTTTTCAACTCCGCGGTTGAGCACATTTCCTTATGGAATATGCGTTTCCTTAACCAAATAAGTGCTGGGCAATCGCAGAGAACATGTTCTGATGACTCCTCATCCTCCGCACAGAATCTGCATTCTGTTAGAGAGCCCACACCTATTTTGTTAAGATGGTATCTAATATTTTCCTAATACCACCTTTATTAAGATTCAGGATTTCTTTGTATGAATAGGGTCTGATCAGTTGTTTGGATTGCCTTAGCCCTGGGGTATTAATCCAATGTGCCAGGCGAAGTTTGCCCTCCCAACAGTTTAACACCTTTGTGGCGGCACACCAATTGACGCCACAAAAAGGTTCAGGTCCTATGAGTGCAGTTTCTGAGCCAGCTCTAGCTAGTTCATCTGCGGCTTCGTTGCCTGCGATACCTCTATGACCTGTTACCCAACCGAGCTTAACCCTGTTGTGTCTGGCCAGAGATTGCAATGCTTCGTAGCAGCTTTTTACTGTTAAAGAGTCCAATAAGTTGGACGACAGCGCTTTGATTGCTGCCTGGCTGTCTGAGTAAATATATATTCTAGCGCCTTTAACGCCTTTGCTAAGGTTTAACCTGGCACAGATCTCAATGGCATGGAGTTCGGCTTCGAAAACCGTTGGACTGTCTCCCATTGGTATCGAGACCTTTGTATTAGGTCCGTAGACACCGGCTCCAACTCCAGATTCCATCTTTGATCCATCAGTGAACCAAACCAGACCATTAGTGTCTAGTGTCGGAGCACCGTTTGACCAGCTTGCGCGGTCTGAGATCTCTACTTCAAATAACCTTCCGAAACAGTACTCCCTGACCATAACGTCCGGTATTGTGCAGAACATGTCTCTTTGGGGAATTGAGTTGAGAATACTCAGGTGTCCCACAAGGTCGCCTGGTTTATACTTAAATTCTAGTTGCAGCTTAATAGCGCATATAGCGGCCGTCTTCCTGATGAATACCTGAAGGGGCGAAAGACCTACGATAGCTTCTAATGCTGTCGTTGGGCAGGTGCGCATAGCACCTGCAATACCTAGACAGGCAATTCTTTGGAGCTTCTGAAGCTCGTTTGCCGTTTTTCGCTCGAGTACCTTGGGCCACCATATTATGGCTGCATACGAGATTATGGGTCTCACCATCAATGTGTAAATCCAATATATCATCTTAGGATTGAGGCCCCAAGTACTGCCGTAAAGTCTCCTGCAGGCCCATAGGGCCCTTGTAGCGCGTTTAGTAGCAGACTTGATATGAGCATTCCAGTTAAGTCTTTTATCAAGGATAACACCGAGGTATTTGACCTCGCTGGAGTACTTAAGAGTAGTGCCTTTAATGGTGATTGGGTTTAAGTCAATCGAAATTCTTTTGGTGAAAGGCACTAGAAACGTCTTGCAAGGATTTATGGATAACCCTTCCCTGCTACACCAGTCTAAAACTTTTAAGAGCACACATTGCATGACAGCAGAGATAGTCTTGCAGTATTTGCCTCTAATTATAATTGCCAGGTCGTCAGCATAACCAATGGCGGTGTAGCGTGATCTGTGTAGATTGGCCAAGAGATCATCTATGACCAGTGACCACAGAAGGGGAGAGAGAACTCCTTCTTGGGGGCATCCCTTTACTGCGGTCACATACACTGACACTCCTCCTGAGGAAGATGTAATATCCCGACTCTCGAGCATAGCCCTAATCCACAGATTGGTCGAGGTTTCGATACCCTTGTTGCTAATAGCTCTCTCTATAGAGTCATAGCCAGTGTTATCGAAGGCCCCTTCAATGTCCAGAAATGCACACAAAGCAACCTCCTTGGATCGAAATGTTCCTTCTATCTTTTTAACTAGATAGTGGAGGGCACCTTCTGTGCTTTTGCCTTTTCTGTATGCAAACTGGCTTGAGTGCAAAGGAGCAGACACCTCTAGTCTGCTTCTAATATGAACATCAATGAGTCTCTCCATTATTTTTAGGACAAACGATGTTAGACTGATTGGTCTGTATGATTTAGGTAGTTCACTAGGCCTATTGCCTGGTTTGGGGATAAAAATCACGTTTACCTGTCTCCAGGCAAAAGGGATGTATCCCCAGTTGAAGCTAGCTCTAAATAATAAAATTAAACTCGGAAGGATTGCATCGATCGCTTTCTGTAGAAGAGCAGGAAAAATGCCATCCCCCTCAGGGGCTTTGAATGGTTTGAAGGAGCCTACTGCCCATCTAACCTTATCTGAGGCAAATATTTTACCAGATAAACTATTGGCTCTACTAGCGATACTAACCCTACGGTCAATCGTGTTCTAATTTGTGTGTGGTACACTGTTGTACGAGCCGGGGAAATGAACATGTAGAAGTGTTTTTAGTGTGTCCTCCCGGTCCGTCGTGTAGGTGCCGTCATTCTTTTTCAACAGACCCACACTATTTGTCTGATCCATAACAAGTGCCTTGTAGATTCGCGCAGCTGCTGGCATTTCAGCGATATTATCGCAGCATTTTCTCCACGTGGCCCGCTTAGATCGTCTTAATTCAGAGTTGTATTCTGTAAGGGCGGACTTATATTCGTCCCACCTCTTTGTGTGTTTAGCTGAGTTGAAGAGCTTTCTAACTTTCCTCCTGAGCTTGGCCAGTGTGTCATTCCACCAAGGAACTTTGCGTTTACAAAGATTAGTTTTGTCGACACAACTGCCATGGTAGGAAGTAAGTAGTAAATCATTTACTTGGTAAGCTGCCTCGTCTAGTACTTCCATTGAGTCAATAGGTGAGACAAGCATATTTGATTTGGAGAGAACTAGTCCTCGATAAAAATTCCAGTCGGTTGACTTAGGATCGTATCTGGGAGAGGCATGTTCCAACGCGCCTGGAATGTCAAACCTGATGTGTTGGTGGTCTGACAGCGAGGCCTCATCGGACACATGCCAATTAAAAATGGAATTTGAGATAAATGGACTCACGAGTGTGAGGTCTAGTACCTCTTCGCGAATCGCATTTACGAAGGTTGGTTTAGAGCCCTTGTTTGCGATATCTACATTATTGCTAATAAGATAATCTAAAAGACACTCACCCCTTCGATTGATACCGCTGCTTCCCCAAACCTCACGATGAGCGTTGGCATCACATCCTATGATGAAATGGATGTTTCTATCCTAACAGTGCGTTATCATATCCTGCACCTCTTTGGGCGGAATGGTATCTTCGTCGCCGGGGAAGTATGCCGAGGCACATACAATATTTTGTTTCCCCCTCTCGGTCGGAACCTCCACCAGAACGGCAACCAGGTCCCTAGTTGTAAATTCTGGAATGGGAAGGAAGTTTATGTTAGATCTAATAAGGCAGGCCGCTCTTGGAACTGCCTCCCCACATTTTACTATTAACTTACCTTTCCCGTCCTTTAGACCCTTCACCTGTCCGCTAATAGCCCAAGGCTCCTGTATGAGGCCAAGGGCTATGTTCTCTTCGGCGAATCTTTTGCTAAGTGTAGCGGACGCCCCCTTAGCATGATGTAGATTCGCCTGTAGCACCTTTATTGTGCTCATCCTTCCTCCTTCTGAGAAAGAGCCTGTCGGATTAGAACCGCTTTTTTGGGGCCCTTACCCTTACGGCAGGCGGTCTGGCTCGGTTGGCCCGTTGGTCTGCCCATGCCTATCCTACTCATAGGAGTAAGTGCAGCTCTTGCTGCGTTTTTACCATTTCTGGAAGGAGTTGAACCAGATGGCTTGGTAGCCTTGCTGGACGATGGAGCTGGTCGTATTACCAGCTTTGATGTTTTGGTTCCAGACCCGCTGTGATCAACCTGCCCGGAAGAGCTGGTGACCGAAGAGACAGTCTTTTGTTTAGCTGGCGCTGGGTCGGAGCCACTCATACACGCTAGCTCAGTGGTATTTTGAGCAGAGCTGTCTGTGTTAGAGGTGCATTGGTCAGATGCTGAGTTCTTATCGGTGCTCTTAAGAATCAGCCTAATCTGACCAAAGCGGTACCCTATAATGCCTTTGTTGGCACTGAGTCTTATCATGGAGGTGTCGTCAACCGCCATTACGAGATGAAGGAGCGCACCTTTCTTCTTTCTCTGTACCACCTTCCATGAAGTGGCATTTAAGCCTTCGTTCTGGGCCTCGATTGTGGCCAGAACCTTCTCTGAAGGGAGCTCAGTGCTTTGTGGAAAGAACCCACGGACGATGTGTGTCTTCGGGAAAGATCCCTCTTCCACTAGCATCACGTCCAGTCCACTTTTGTTCTTAATTTTTTGGAAATTGGAGCGCATCCACCCGGCAGTAGAGCTGTCTAGACAGATGAAAATCATCCATCCTGATTTGGGATACGTTCCAGTGAAGCGCGGCCAAACGCCGCAGCCGGTCATCTCAATTGAGGTGTCGATTACCGCTTCTTGAAGGTGAGCGATTTGCTCCTTTGTCAGCGGTTTCTTCGACAGGTCGATCGGGACAACCCCCAGTCTGACAGCACTAGTCAATTGACTGAAAGTGGGATTGTCAGGTGATGGTCCTGCTCTGGCCTTCTTTGCAGTCGATGAGGGCGGTGTCTGGTCTTCCAACCTGACGCGTTTGACAACGCTCTTAGTAGGAGGCGCTGCTTTGGCAAAAACAAGAGCACTGTCTCTGTCCCTATGCGTAAAGCATGCTTAAAGCGTCTTTTCTCCCTCGAAGTTAGCTTAACATAAGCCTGTTGTTGGATCTGCATTCCCCCTAATGCGATCCCAACCGAGGAGCATCCGGATTTCTCCGAGATGACGCTGATGGTGTCGACAACTTCGGATGTGTCAGACTCGGATGAATTCGAATCCACACCCTTGTTGCCAACATCTAATAGTGACGTTGTGTTCAACACGGGGTTGATCTTGGAGAGCTTATCCCCCACCGACGAAACAACGGTCTGCATTTGAGCAGGTTCCGCGTTTGCTGTCAACACTTGATTGACCGTCGGAAGGGAATCAGTTCCTGACGAGGTTTCGAGTGGCCCAGAAGCACATCTCGATATTGGTGTCACCACTGGGATGACTGTCAGGGGCACAGAAGCCTCTGACACTACAACGGGCCGCTCTAACGCAGGTCCCGAGGTTGATGCGATTGGAGATGCATCGGTCTCATAAATTATATTTGGATTCTCAATAATTCCCACGAGTATCCGGGAAAATATGTCACCCATGGTAGAGCCCGGTATACCACGAGAAGACCGGTTAAAATCGGAGGTTGCCAGGTATCCGAAGGCCTTGCTTCTCGCAACCATTTGTGTTGAGCATGTATATTTTTGCACACAAATGGAGGGGACCTTCAATTTAATGCCGGATCCGAACGGCGAATTGAGAAGCATTCCGTGACAAGTTATTACTCTCGGAACGTTTGTCACCCATTCGCGAGAGGTGGGACACCGTGAAAAATACTTTTGGTGTTACTGGGATTCGAACCACGAACCCCCTGCTCAGAAGTCCATGCTGTTATCCACTGAGCTCGGTGGGAGCATACCCCAGCTATAAAACTTCTAATCAATGGATCAGGGAAAAACTACAAAAAACCCTGTCCAAGAAAACATTACATAAAATATAAAACGTAATTCAGCCTTCAAAAAATGCATAGATCCTCTATTGAACAATTCAGTCCTTCAGGAGCTTGTTGACGTATATTTTGAAGGCTTGGAAATTAACCGTTTCGGGAAACAAGTAGTCGACTAATTGATTCCACATCGACGTCACTCTGGGATAAAATAAAGATTTGAAATGTTGGGAAACGAGTGTTCACTTTGCCGACAAAAGGATCTGGAACTAGAGAACGGGTTTCTCAGGAGCATCTACAGTAGTAAAAACAGAAAACAGTTAATGCTCCAATGAATCAAGAGGAAGTAATGGTTACATCGTTTATCTTACGGACAACTCTTTTCTGAATTCTATCAAGATAATGCAAATGAGACTTTGGAGAATTAAATTCCTAAATTGGCCAAACATAAGTCTTATATATTCTTAATACTTCAGAGTGGGTGAAGTAGAAGTTACAACGTTTTATAAAACCTAAGCATTGGCTCGCCCTTTTTGAAATTTAATAAATATGTTTCATGTTTCTTCCAAGAAAGTTCACTTGAAACTTTTAAACCTAACATTTTAAGTGAATCAGGGAATTCGTAATAGGGGCACCATTTGGTTACACGTAATGCTGAACTGCCTTCTGAGAAAAGAGACAAGCTTGGATTTTATTTGGGTTAAATTCTACCCTCTTAGATCTGCCCCAATCAAGAATGACTTGAATGTTCGACATAATAGTCGTATTCATTATATCTCACGAACCAATCAAGCAAGAATTGCATTCTTTTTAACTAACCAACTCAATGGAAGCCGATAGCATTGTATCATCAGCTGTAGTGTATACCTTCCATAGCGCACACACCACGCTAAACACCCGAAAATATTCAAAGTTTTTTTGTACATCAATATCTATTACACAACGCACAATAATGTAAACAAATGCACGTGCACCAACTGGTGACAGATAGAAATAAGCCATAGCGATAAACCATATTATTTATGAGTCATAATCTCTATTCTTTACAATGTGTACTCAATTGCAGACTATTGATCTATTCCGCTTATAAGGGGCAGGGACTTAGTCTCTCCAGTTGTGATTTGGCTAGCTACGTCTTGTAGAATTTATATGGTTTATATGTAGCAATTATATGGTACCCACCCGTGGTAAGGGGTTACAAGTCCACAGTTCTTTCCGCTTATAGGGGGCAGGGACTTAGTCCCTCCAGTTCTGGTTTGGATAGATATATTTATATTCTTAGCACCACTAGTTTAGACATAACTCACAGCTTCCACCCACCCGTGGTAAGGGGCTTTTAGTTATTATCATTAGCAATTTACTTAGTTTATACATAGCATATAGCTTCCCTCACCCACCCGCGGTAAGGGGTTATATGTTATTATCAATATCATTAAAATAGTTCGTATACAGTTTGCAACTTCCCCCACCCGTAGTAAAGGATTGCAAACTATCGTCTATTCCGCTCATAGGGGGCAGGGACGTAGTCTCTCCAGTTTTTGTTTGGTTAGCTAAGTATCAAGTTTGTATACAGTCTGCAGCTTCCCCCCACCCGTGGTAAGGGGTTGCAGACTATTGATCTATTCCGCTTATAGGGGGCAGGGACTTAGTCTCCCCAGTTGTGATTTGGCTAGCTACGTCTTGTAGAATTTAAATGGTTTGTAACTTCCCCCTCCCGTGGTAAGGGGTTACAAGTCCACAGTTCTATTCCGTTTATAGGGGGCAGTCTCTCCAGTTTTTGATTGGGCAGTTATCACCCCCAGCATGACTCTTATCAGGGAATGCACTTTGTGAAGCCGTGACGTCGACTCGTTAACCAACGCGAAAATATAGTAAGCATATATCTATATAGTAATAAATCTTGTAATAACCCATTGTAAATATCTGTCAAGATAAAACTAACGTTAATATAAAATAAATAAAATAAAAGCAACAACAAAAAAAACAATACAAATGGTGTATGTAATTTCTGTAACGAACCTCCTGGATCCGCTGAGCATAATAATAATATTCGTCGCGACAGACCATTGCGGTCGATGGCCTTGCTTCTCGCAACCATTTGTGTTGAGCATGTATATTTTTGCACACAAATGGAGGGGACCTTCAATTTAATGCCGGATCCGAACGGCGAATTGAGAAGCATTTCGTGACAAGTTATTACTCTCGGAACGTTTGTCACCCATTCGCGAGAGGTGGGACACCGTGAAAAATACTTTTGGTGTTACTGGGATTCGAACCACGAACCCCCTGCTCAGAAGTCCATGCTGTTATCCACTGAGCTCAGTGGGAGCATACCCCAGCTATAAAACTTCTAATCAATGGATCAGGGAAAAACTACAAAAAACCCTGTCCAAGAAAACATTACATAAAATATAAAACGTAATTCAGCCTTCAAAAAATGCATAGATCCTCTATTGAACAATTCAGTCCTTCAGGAGCTTGTTGACGTATATTTTGAAGGCTTGGAAATTAACCTTTTCGGGAAACAAGTAGTCGACTAATTGATTCCACATCGACGTCACTCTGGGATAAAATAAAGATTTGAAATGTTGGGAAACGAGTGTTCACTTTGCCGACAAAAGGATCTGGAACTAGAGAACGGGTTTCTCAGGAGCATCTACCGTAGTAAAATTTGTAGAAAACAGTTAATGCTCCAATGAATCAAGAGGAAGTAATGGTTACATCGTTTATCTTACGGACAACTCTATTCTGAATTCTATCAAGATAATGCAAATGAGACTTTGGAGAATTAAATTCCTAAATTGGGCTAACATAATTAGTGTTTATTTTATATAAAGTTTGATAATTTTCCTGTGAGAAGATATTAGGAAATTAATGTTTATTTTATATAAAGTTTGATAATTCTCCTGTGAAAAAGAGGTTAGGAAGTTAGTTGTTTATTTTATATAAAGTTTGATATAATGCTTTGATGGCGGATGAGGTCGCAGCGTGTAGCCTCAGCGGTTATGGCAAGGTAAGTACTCTTAAGCCACTAATGTGAGGATTCAGTCAGCGTTGCAGCGTTTAGCTTCAGCGGTAATGGCAAGGTAAGTACTCTTAAGCCACTAATGTGAGGATTCAGTTAGCGTTGCAGCGTTTAGCTTCAGCGGTAATGGCAAGGTAAGTACTCTTAAGCCACTAATGTGAGGATTCAGTCAGCGTTGCAGCGTTTAGCTTCAGCGGTAATGGCAAGGTAAGTACTCTTAAGCCACTAATGTGAGGATTCAGTCAGCGTTGCAGCGTTAAGCTTCAGCGGTAATGGCAAGGTAAGTACTCTTAAGCCACTAATGTGAGGATTCAGTTAGCGTTGCAGCATTTAGCTTCAGCGGTAATGGCAAGGTAAGTACTCTTAAGCCACTAATGTCGATTCCAAAAGGAACTCAGGAAGACTGCCCTTCTGTCGAGCTGCGTGCTCCTTTTATACTTTTCCGTTGTCATACAGGGTGGTTTTTCGTTTGTTTGTCGTCTTCCTTGTGTTTTGTTGTTGTTTTCTTCGGTTTTCCCTCTATAGTCCGATGCATATTGCCATATATTGTTGGCAATATACATGATCGACGTGTTTTGCATACATGTTTCATATTTATTCTAATATAAAGGGTGATCAGATTGGAGGTACTTTTTCCAATAGGATTTTTTGACATGTCACGCGTGACTACTGTCAAACTAAATACATAATTTTATTCAGTATTCATTGACATTTCATCATGGAAAGACTAACGCCTGAACAACGTTTACAAATCGTACAGTTTTATTACAAAAATCGACGCTCTGTGAAAAGTGTTCATCGCGCGCTCAGGCCAACTTATGGTGTTCAGCGATGAGGCCCATTTTTGGCTTAATGGCTTCGTCAATAAGCAAAATTGCCGTATTTTGGCTGAAGAGCAACCCGAAGCCATTCACGAACTGCCATTACATCCATTGAAAACTACCGCTTGGTGCGGCCTACAGGCTGGAGAAATCATCGGACCATATTTCTTCAAAGACGAGGCTGGTGCCAATATAACAGTGCATGGCGAACGCTATCACGCCATGATAAACGTCTTTTTGTTGCCGGAAATTGAAGCCCGTGATCTCCACGACATTTGGTTCCAACAAGACGGCGTTACATCTCATACAGCCAGTGACACAATGGATTTACTGCGTCCTCGTTTCGGTGAGCAATTGATCTCTCGTGTCGGACCGGTGGATTGGCCACCAAGATCGTGTGATATCACACCTTTGGACTTTTTTTTGTGGGGGTATGTAAAGTCTAAATGTTTTGTGGATAAACCAGCTACGATTGAGGCATTGGAAGCCAACATCACTCAAGTTATTCGCGAGATACCGACCGAAGTCCTCGAGCGAGTCGTTCAAAATTAGTGTTTTCGGATGGCCGAATTATGGCGCAGTTGCGGCCAACATTTGAAAGGGATTATCTTCAAAAAATAAATGTCATAAATGGTTCTAAACTAAAATAAAAAAGATTGCCCAATCAATTTGAATGTTTGTTGTTTTATTTCAATTTAAAATCCGATACCTCTAAATTGATCACCCTTTACATGTTTTGTCGTATTTCAATATACATGCAATATACATGTTTTGTTGTATTGCAATAACATGAAATATACACGTTTTGACTTTATTATACGCATGCTCTATACGCATTCTCTTCCATATGCATGTATGTAGTGTGTTTGTTTGATCTCTGCTTACGTCATTTACACATTTGGTTTTGAAAACGGTTTGTGTTTTGAAAAGTTTCGGTCATCGACCCCATCAGCCGTTTGTCTAAAGTTAGTGTGCATTGGGTTCCGATCGGTGCCGTATTTTTGGGCGAATTCGCTGCTGTTCTCGTTTTTGTGCTTAATATTTCTTTCTCTTTTGGTATTTTCTGTTCGCCTATGACTCATGCTAGATCAGTTGCGTCGGATTGGTCACTGCTGTTTCGCTCGACTCGGTGGTGGTTAGATTAACCGCCTGTGGTTGGTTGTCTTTTGAGCGCTTGCCTGCTTTTAGGAGAAAACGAGAATTGAGTTTCTTTTTTGTGTTAGGTGTTTACTGACTACCATATTTTCACTCTTCTTTTATATTGAGTGATTTTTCCCTTTTTACTCAGTAGGAACACCATTTGTATACATTTGGTTGCTTTATTAATTCATTAGTGCATGTAGAACAAAGTTTAAGGAATATAAAAATAAATTATGAAAGAAAATATGATGATGGTGAAGTGATGAGGAGGTGGCATATATAATGCATACTGTGTAAATTCTGCGCAGGAGCTAGAATTTCCCTTCACACCAGGGCCACGGGGTCGGGGGCTCCCATACAAATTTTATAAAAAAAAGTACCCGATTTTCTTCAAATTTTATACGCATTCATGTGTATATCCGGTGGACAACACTTTTTGTAAAAATTTGGAAGTGATTGGGCCCCGGGGTCGGGGCCCCCTTACAAAAATTCTAAAAAATGTACCCGATTTTATTCAAACGAGTGTATTCCCGATTAGAGAGTTTACATGAAAAATTTAAATTTTTATGGGTGGTTTTTATTTTCCCATAAATTTTCTCATATAATTTCTCTTTTAAATTCTCTATATTAACTTCGCGTGCCCGTGGCTGGCTGGCTGGTGGGCAGAATCTTGTGATAAATTTTTAACACACTTCCTAAAGTCCGATTTTATTCAAATTTGGCACAGATGTGTATTTCCCACGATAATACTTTCTATTAAAATTTATGGCACGTCGGGCCTCGGGTCGGGGGGCTCCCATACAAATTGTTTACAAAATTTATCCGATTTTCTTCAAATTTTATGTGCATGTGTATCTCCGATGGACTTTCTGGAAAAATTTGGTAGTGAAATGGCCCCGGGGTCGGGGTGCTCTCTAACAAAAATTTTAAAAAATTTACCGGATTTTATTCAAACTGCATATTGTGTATTCCCGATTAGAGAATTTACACGAAAAATTTTAATTTTTATGGGTTGTTTTTTTTTCTTCTTTTTTTTTTGTATTTTATTTTATGTTTATATTTTCACTATTTTTTTTTTCTTACTTTTGTTTTTAAGTTGAAGGATTTACTTTTCAAGTAATATATGTATAAATATATTTTTTTTGTAACTGAAGAAAATAACAATATTCAAAGATAAAAAAATAAAGAAAATTGGGTTTTTTTTCCAAATTTCAGATTTCCTCAAAAAAAATTCTGGTCATTCCGGGGGCTGGATGGTGAGGGTGTTGTTCCCGGTGGTTTTTAGGAGGATGGTGTTGTTGGTTGCTTGGGAGCCATAGATGAGTCCGCGCGGCCCGTTGAGTCGGAATCTATTCTTGCGGAGCGTGACGGTGATTCCTTCGAACGCCTGTTGGTCGTAGGGGTTGCTTCTGTTTACAATAGTGAAGTCGGCCAGTGGGAGCTATCTTCTTGGTTGGACATCTGGGATCGTTGGTTCGGTGTTGTTTGTAGGTCTGGTGTTGGTACTTGGTTGATCAGGTCTAACTGGTAGGAGGTTGATCGGTAGGTCTGGTCGTATGTTTAGGGGGTGGTTTTGTTTGTAGGTTGTGTGAGGAACCAAATTTACTTAATTTGGTTTCACAGCAGTTTGGCAACACGCACCACACTACGATTAAATGACAAACCGCCTGCATGCCGGACAGCGGCATCTAGCGGCATGTAGCGGCAAACTGCGTAGAACAAAATCCCATTATGCAGCAAACGTCAGCGCCGCACGACTGCACTCGCACAGTGGCGAAAACCAAAAAACCTAAATAAATGTAGCAGAAAGCCATCTACAACTATTATGCAGCAGACGCCAGCGCCGGATAACTACGCTTGCATAGTGGCGAAACCCACAAACCAAAAGAATATTTCTTTTTTCAAATCTATATATTTTGTTGTTGCAATTACACATGGGAAAAAAGTATAAAAGCAGCGACAAAATAAGAAATCGCTCTCTCTTTTGTAAACAAGGATTCCCAGCGGTAAGCATTACATAAAACTCAGCGTTTATATTAGAAAGTTCCCCCCACCCGCGGTAAGGGCTTTCTAATCTAGAATACTAAGTGTTGAGAAATAAGTTCCCCCCACCCGTGGTAAGGGCTTTTTTCCAACACACTCAGTCGTTTACTGTCACAAGTTCCCCCCATCCGTGGTAAGGGCTTGTGCAGAAACATTCCATTGTCCTTTCCCCCTCTGCCCTTCCACGGCCCGAGAGCTTCTAAGCGGACGGCCTGCCTTATTCCTTCCTAAGCCCAAGAGCTTTTAAGCGGACGGCTTCCTTAAATCTCCTTGGTCTGAGAGCTCTTAAGCGGACGGCTTCCCACTCCACTGCAATCGACCGGCTGTCACCATACTGAACACAACTCGGAGCGAGTAGATCCAGAGGCGAAACCAGAAGGACGAAAATGAGGAAATGAGAACCAAAGAAGAGAGAAATATAACAAATACAAATACAAACAATAACATATAACACAAAAATTATTACGAATAATAAAATTGCATTGAAATTTAAACCGAATCACTCGATCTTCTTATTTGAATTGTTTTGTAAGAACCCTTGACGATCCGACGAGTCTAACCCCAGCCAAGGTTCGTTACAGTTGGTTGATCAAAAGTGCCAGGTGGGAGTGGGTTTAGTTTCTTTAAGGTTTCTATGGAAGTAATATTGAGGGGGACGGGTGGTGGTTTGTTTATTAGTGGGGTAAGAAATGCTGGTTTTGATGCTGGTGAACGGAAAATCGGTACTGTAGTAGCTGCGGTTCCGGTCAGTCTGGGTGCTGCCTTGCACAATCGGACAAGCTAGTTGCTGGTGAGTGGTCGCTTGGGAGGCGGTGGCTGCTTCTTCCATGCGCGGTTCCGGTTGTGGTGCTGGACTGCCTTTTTTGGCGGTGGTGCTAGCACGGGACGTGGCTGGGTACGTCGGTGGGTCCCAGGTGCTAGAGCGGCGTCGGTAAGCTTTGCGAGGCGTGTTTTCTTGTCTCACATCTCGAGTGGTACTGGACCGGATGGTGTCATATTATTACTGAGTATGCGTTTGAAAAATTTTGGTCTGCGGTTGGTCGGGTATTTGTTTGCAATCTTTTATGTGGCGGTAATAGTTTCTTGACAGTCTCCTTCCAGGATGACTATTACTGGTGAAACTCTTTTCTGTATTCGGTATTGGCCCACATATTTCGGTGCTAGCTTGGCAGCGAATTGTTCTTGGAGGGTGGTTGGTGACTCAGTCATTCATTCGCTCTGTTGGGTTGGCTTGCGGAGTATACGGTGGTATGAATCTTTGTTTAATTTGTAATTGTGTTAGTAACTCTTGGAATTTTTTACATCGATACTGCGCACCGTTGTCTGTAATTAAGGTCTTTGGACACCCGTATCGACTGAGGATTCGTTTCTTAAATCCTTTGATTAAAACGGGGGTGGTAGCATCTCGGAGTGCTATAAGTTCGTTCAATTTAGAGAATTTATCATGAAAAAACGAGTATGAAGTCGGAACTGGCTATATCCCATGGGTAGTTGGCGGCTGTCATGTACATTTCCCCACCTGGTTTGCTGGCCGGTACTTTGTATTCAATGCAGGTTGGACATTGTCGGACAAATCGGGCTATGTCACGAAATAATCCGTGCCAATAGTAATTTTTTGCTATCCTGGCAATGGTTTTTGTGATGCCCATATGCCCTGCAGTCACGTCCGTGTGATTTTCGAGTAAAACTTGATGACGGAGTGGCTTTGGGACGCAGACTTTCCAAGCCGTTGGAGCGATTTCGGTGTGGCATGTGGGGTTATAGATGTGTCGATATAGTGTACCGTCTAGGATTTGATACTCGGAGTTTTCCTCTGGTTTTTCCCTCGTCATCGTTATTTTGGTATTGTACCACGGACACGTCTCAGTTATTGGTAACAATAATTTTATTGTTGAATTTTCGGTCGGATGCCTTGATAGGACGTCCGCCACAGTATTTGATGACCCTTTTCTGTACCGGATCTCATAATCATATTGTTGGAGTTCTATTGCCCAGCGCGCTAGTCGTCCAGATGGGTTGTCGATGCTTCGCAGCCATTTCAATAATTGATGATCGGTGTGGACAAGTAAGTGTTAACCTTCGAGATAAGGCCGCATTTTGCGTATACCCCATATTACCGCAAGACATTTTATTTCTGTGACCGAATAGTTTCGCTTGGCATTGGTAAGGGTTCGACTGGCATATGCGATTATCCGTTCCTATATTCTGCAAGAACTGCACCAAGTCCTTCGGCACTAGCATCTGTCTGGAGTAAGAATGGCCTAGTAAAGTCGGGGCAAGCGAGAATTGGTGCTTTGGTTGATCTGGTTTTTATTGTCTGAAATGCATTTTCTTGAGCTTCTTCCCATGTCCATTCTGCTTTTTCCTTAACAGCCTGGTGAGTGGTGCTGTTATGGTGGAAAAGTTGGGCACGAAGCGTCGGTACCAGGAGGCGATTCCTATTACTCGGCGGAGTTCTTTAATGTTTCAGGGATTTGATGGCTTCGACTTTTGACGTGACAACGTCTCACTACAAGGTATAAGGGGGTACATGTTCAAAAAGTAAAATGTTAAATGTCCCATTTTTGTGAGACACTGTTAAGTGTGAAACTGTTAAGTGAGACACTTTTAAGTAATCCAATTTTAAATGTTAGTACTTTGGGAACTAAGCCATTTCCCAAGCGATTCGCATGAAATTCGGAATGTAGGACTATAATGTGACTATAAGACTTGTTCCTATGGAAATTCTGGGATCTGGCCAAAAGGGTCTGGGATTTTTGGAACCAAGCCATTTCTCAAGGGATTCGTATGAAACTCGGAATGTGGGACTAATATGTGACTATAAGACTTGTTCCTATGGAAATTCTGGGATCTGGCCAATAGGGTCTGGGATTTTTGGAACCAAGCCATTTCTCAAGGGATTCGTATGAAACTCGGAATGTAGGACTAAGATCTGACTATAAGACTTGCTCTTATGGAAATTCTGGGATCGGGGCAATAGGGTCTGGGATTTTTGGAACCAAGCCATTTCTCAAGGGATTCGTATGAAACTCGGAATGTAGGACTAATATGTGACTATAAGACTTGCTCCTATGGAAATTATGGGATCTGGCCAATAGGGTCTGGGATTTTTGGAACCAAGCCATTTCTCAAGGGATTCGTATGAAACTCGGAATGTAGGACTAATATGTGACTATAAGACTTGCTCCTATGGAAATTCTGGGATCTGGCCAATAGGGTCTGGGATTTTTGGGACCAAGCCATTTCTCAAGGGACTCGTATGAAACTCGGAATGTAGGACTAATATGTGACTATAAGACTTGTTCCTATGGAAATTCTGGGATCTGGCCAATAGGGTCTGGGATTTTTGGAACCAAGCCATTTCTCAAGGGATTTGTATGAAACTCGGAATGTAGGACTAATATGTGACTATAAGACTTGTTCCTATGGAAATTCTAGGAACTGGCCAATAGGGTCTGGGATTTTTGGAACCAAGCCATTTCTCAAGGGATTTGTATGAAACTCGGAATGTAGGACTATGATGTGACTACAAGACTTGTTCCTATGGAAATTCTGGGATCTGTCCAATAGGGTCTGGGATTTTTGGAACCAAGCCATTTCTCAAGGGATTCGTATGAAACTCGGAATGTGGGACTAATATGTGACTATAAGATTTGTTCCTTTGGAAATTCTGGGATCTGGCCAATAGGGTCTGGGATTTTTGGAACCAAGCCATTTCTCAAGGGATTCGTATGAAACTCGGAATGTAGGACTAATCTGTGACTATTAGACTTGTTCCTATGGAAATTCTGGGATCTGGCCAATAGGGTCTGGGATTTTTGGAACCAAACCACTTCTCAAGGGAATCGTATGAAACTCGGAATGTAGGACTAATATGTGACTATAAGACTTGTTCCTATGGAAATTCTGGGATCTGGCCAAAAGGGTCTGGGATTTTTGGAACCAAGCCATTTCTCAAGGGATTCGTATGAAACTCGGAATGTAGGACTAAGATGTGACTATAACACTTGCTCCTATGGAAATTCTGGGATCTGGGAAATAGGGTCTGGGATTTTTGGAACCAAGCCATTTCTCAAGGGATTCGTATGAAACTCGGAATGTAGGACTAATATGTGAGTATAAGACTTGCTCCTATGGAAATTCTGGGATCTGGCCAATAGGGTCTGGGATTTTTGGAACCAAGCCATTTCTCAAGGGACTCGTATGAAACTCGGAATGTAGGACTAATATGTGACTATAAGACTTGTTCCTATGGAAATTCTGGGATCTGGCCAATAGGGTCTGGGATTTTTGGAACCAAGCCATTTCTCAAGGGATTTGTATGAAACTCGGAATGTAGGACTAATATGTGACTATAAGACTTGTTCCTATGGAAATTCTAGGAACTGGCCAATAGGGTCTGGGATTTTTGGAACCAAGCCATTTCTCAAGGGATTCGTATGAAACTCGGAATGTAGGACTAATATGTGACTATAAGACTTGTTCCTATGGAAATTCTGGCATCTGGCCAATAGGGTCTGGGATTTTTGGAACCAAGCCATTTCTTAAGGGATTTGTATGAAACTCGGAATGTATGACTAATATGTGACTATAAGACTTGTTCCTATGGAAATGCTAGGATCTGGCCAATAGGGTCTGGGATTTTTGGAACCAAGCCATTTCTCAGGGGATTTGTATGAAACTCGGAATGTAGGACTAAGATGTGTCTATAAGATTTCTTCCTATGGAAATTCTGGAATATAATCATTATCGTCTGGAATATCTGGAGCAAAGCAATTTTTCAAGCGATTCGCATGAAATTCGGAATGTAGGACTAAGATGTGACTATAAGATTTCATCCTATGGAAATTCTGGAATATGGTCATTATTGTCTGGAATTTCTGGAACAAAGTAATTTTGCAAGCGATTCGCATGAAATTCGGAATGTAGGACTAAGATGCGACTATAAGACTTCTTCCTATGGGAATTCTGGAATATGATCATTATGGTCTGGAATTTCGGGAACTAAGCTATTTCTCAAGCGAGTCGTGCCTTTTAATTAATTCGTAATATAAGCCACAACGTCAAAGAATTTCACTCCAACCGCGCGTAAAGATTACACGCACATATTTTTTTAACAGCTCTTACTTCTCCTACTACTATCGACGCAACTGCATTACTATGTTTGTGCAGTGATATGATATATTTAATATGTACCCACCTCACAGAGAATTGTTATGAACATTTAAAACAGCTTATAAATTATTTATTCTGTTGTATGTGATGTGATTGATGATCATGTATGTGGTTTCAATAACATACAATCAAGCAAAGCAGAACGAAACAAACATATGTAGTAGTAGGCTGCGGTCAAGAATTCAGCCGCTGCGCAGTTTATGCTGCATGTTTGTCAAAAATTCACTTTTCAGCCAATGCATTAAAGAAAAATCGACTGCGCAGTTTACTCAGCTACTTAAAATGGGATGCAAATAGCAAAATGTAAATGTCAAATGGTCGCCCTACAAGCAGACTGTAAGTCGGTTCAAAATATAGCCGCAATTTCGTGCATACCGACTGCCTGCCATTTTTTTGTGCAGCACAAGCTGCGAAGATTCTTAATTCTTTACCGCAGCCGTAGTGATAGTATAGTCTCTGTTCATTTTCTATCGGTCCTCTGCTCTGCTCGATACAGTGCTGCAAGCTTCCTTGCAACTATTTCCTTTTATTTTCGCTTATCTTAACCTTAGTCATGTTTACAGTAATTAGAGTAAATAACTCTTCGATGAATTACAGAAGAGAGAGAACCATGCAAAAGAAATTTAATGATGAATAATTGGCCTGCATGTTTCAAAGCGACATTCTTAGCATACAATTTCGATGCATTGGTTAGTGCTGCTCACTTCTCTTCTCTTCAAATTTAATTTAAAACAACTCAAATTTTTTTTATGAGTTGAAACCAAAAGCTGATTACTCTGCTTGGGCAGTGATATGCAATATGCAGCCACTTCACAGTTAGTGGTTATGAACATTAAAATTCGCTTATAAATAATTTATATATAATGTGATGTGATGATGATGTATGTGATGAGCTACGGTGCAAGTTGTAGGACTTGTTTTTAGTATAGAAAAAAATTTTAATATATACGTTCGTGTTTATGTCCCACAGACAACAAGATCTTTGTTTTCTTTTCTTTCGTCCCGGACAGACGTTGTCACGCTCAAAACCCACGGCCGTGTCTTCGACATAGCCTTTGGTATCGATATGTATCCCGTTCTGTGTGACCAGGTGACCAAGACTTCATAAACTCGCATTTGTTGTGGTTGATTTTGAGCTTTGTCGTTTGAATACTTCCGTTAGTGCCGCTAGATGTTCAGAGAAGGTTCGACCAATTATGATGATATCATCGAGATACGCTTAAGCATATGGTTCTAGTTCTGGGCTAATTATTTGGTCAATAGCCGTTGAAAGGTAGCGGGGGCCGAATGCGATCCAAATGGCATTACCTTCCACTGGAAAAGTCCTCGGCCGGGAACGGTGAACGCGGTGTATGTTCAGCTGGTCGGTTTCAGCGGTATCTGCTAATATCCTTGTTTAAGGTTTATTGTTGAGATATATTTGGTGCCTTTTAATTTATCCAAAATGTGATTAATCTGCGGGAGTGGGTGTGCGTCCTTGATCGACATTTCGTTTAATTGTCGGTAGTCGACACATAGCCTCCAAGTGCCTTGTTTTTTCTTGACGAGTACTATGGGTGAACTATAAGGGCTATTCGATGGTTCAATTTCGTTTTCGGATAGGAGTTTATCTTTCTCCTCGTTAATGACGGTTTGCATGACTGGATTCTTAGGCATGTATCTCTGTTTAAAAGGTCGGTAGTTTTTTAGTCGGATCTCATGTTCGATGTGGGTCGTTATTTATGATATTTTCGCCCCGATTGATAGTAAAACCAAATCTTGACAGGAAATCCATTAGTTTCGGGACGTAGATAAATTCTTGTGAAAAAGTCCAATCTTTCCAAATTCTAATGTGTATGCTTTGCGAGCGGTGACGGTTCTGTTATCGGCCAAGGCAAAGGTGATTGCAACCGGTCGGGCTGGTATATGGTTTTCCATACAGAGTTGTTATATAGTTTTTCCTATGCACCTCTATCGATAATTGCATTATATTTATGGTGAAATAACTTTATGGGTAGAATGTATGAGCCCAGGCTTGAAGTGGTGTTACTTGAGGCGTCTAATGCCTCATGGAGTTGGACGGCCCGTTGGTTTTCCCGGAGTGCAGGTACAATAACGACTTTGTATGCCGTTTGTACCGCAGTGTGAACAAAAAAGTCGGCGCGTTTGTTGACAGCGGTATCGAGTATGTCCGGGCTGGCCGCACGTCCATCAGCAGGTTTGGCGGTCGTAAGCATTGAGTGCGGTCGTACGGACGGCTTTTGGGCGATGCGGATATGTCATATTGCTGGGGTAGGTGTTGAGGATATGTTACATTGATGGTATTCGGGAAATGCTGTAGATATGTTAGATATGCTGGTATTTTGTGAATGCTGTGGATATGTTACATCGCTTGTATTCGGGTGCATGACTGGTCGAGCGGATCGCATCGGTGGTTGGTATGGATTTATTGGTTACTGAGTCGCTGGGGAGGTATGATGAAATGGCGGTGCGGTTGGACGGACTGGTGCGGTGGTCGGACGAAATGGTGCTGCGATGGGGTGTAATGGTGACGGTCGCATTGAAGTTTGTACTGGTCGGGGGAGTTGTTCAGTCAAAAGATATTCAAAATCTTCGATGAGCGAAGTGAGTTCTGAAAGCGTAGTAAATTCTCTTCGCTTAATGTAATGTCGGTAGTCCGGTCGGAGAATCTCATATATTCGATTTAGTTTTTCCTCAGGAGTGAGTGCAACGTTCCATCGCAGCACGCCTTGAATTGACGTTATACACTCTTTGCCTTTCTCTCGGCTATTCTGAGTTCGGTTCCTGATGGGATCTGCTAGTTGTGTTGCAAATCGCGGAGGTAAAAAGAAACGGCGTAATTCTTCGCTGCTGCTGTCCCAGGTATTTAAAAATTCCTTATTGTTCCGATACCAGATTAGTGCGTTCCGTTTTAGAAGCTCAGGTAGGGTGCGGACTATACGGTTGGGTGGTAACTGGTAGCATTCCACTAGCTCTTCTACTCTATCCAAGAATTCGAGTGGATTATTGCCACCAGCAAATCTCACATTCCATTTTCGAACCTTGTCCATCACTTCTGCGTCGGATGGGTGATAGGTTACCACTCGTGGAGGATTTTGTTCTAATACTTGTGAGTAGGTTATAGTTGAAATGCTCGGTGGTTACGCGGTTGTGGTCTTTGATTCTATATTCGGTTTCTTTATAATTTGTTTCGATTCTCCTTGCTCATTTTACCTGCCCTAGTGTATTAGTTTGTTGGGAAATTTTAATACGTTATTGCCGTACTGCACTGCTTACATGTTGTGCAGCTGCAGTGTTCTGGTACTATTGTTATTTTAACAATGTTTTTTGTGTTTCATAATTTCTAACTAGAGATAGGGTGTGTGACGAAGGTGATTTAATCAACTTCGTTACAACGTGAAGAGAAAACTTTGTATGTACCTCTATTTAAGCATATTGCAAGCAACCAGGAGTATAAGATTTGGTATAGTTAAAGTTTATATGGAGAATTTGGATTTTGGAGATTTTGGAGACTGCAAGCTAAAACTTATATATAATTTAAATTTTAAATTTTTTTTATAGGTATTGCAGGGAATTAAGGCAAACTACACACGCTAATGACGTATTTGTACACGCTTGCAGCTGACGTAATAAAACAAAATTCAATAAAATTATATGCAATGATTATAGAGGTATGATCTTTGACAAAAGAACCTCCATAACGTTAAAACTTAAAAATTACTGGATTTCGACCATACATGGCCTCTAATAAATATAAATGACTGTCTTACGGCGAAAAGCAAAAAACTTTCCTAGATAAAATGGATATCCACGGCTAGTATTTTATTGTTGCGATTGTTTTCTTGGCTTAGATTGCCTTGAAGTTGTTTATTATTTGAAATAAAATTGCGCAGAACGAATCTCGCGGCGGTGCAAATCAGTTTTGCTTCTTCACAAACTTTATCAGGTTTATTATCACAGTCCAAGCTAATGACATACATGTTTTTGATGACTGCTTTGGCAACGTCAGGTATAGTGTTTACGTATTTGGCAGTGTTAATGTTTTTAATGTGTTCCGCACAGCATGGTGAACATAATACTCCAAATATCATTGATAAGACGCGAAATATCCGAACTACCTGGGAAATATCTCCGTTCCGCCAGAGAAAGCGTTGTCCATTTAAAGATCTTGTTTTAACCTGTGAAAACATCTTGACGCTGCTACATGAAAAATGCCGCACTCCCAAGTCTGTTGTGTGCCAGTAGAAGGATTCTCCATAACATGGATACTTGTACTTGGGGACTCATTTCCAGTTGTTATTTCTATGTAATAGCATTTAACATTTCACCATGGTGTTTTCCGAGATACAATTACTACATACATAAGCTCAGATTAACCAGGTACACGCGCCCTTTGGATGGACAAACACATACCGGATTGAGGCCGCCGACAATAGGAAGATAGACGCCTTTTGTAGCCACCCAGTATGGGTTACTGCTGCTTCCTTCTGCTGGTGTTTGACTTCCAGGCGCTCGATGGAGAACTAACAACCCCACATTCATTTCATTGTATCCGAAACTGATATCGTTCATGTCATTTGGCACTCCTTTCCCACTACCACAGTGACACTATCTGTCCAACATCGGTCATGTCATATGTCACCCCTTTCCCACCGCCACCCCTAGGGGTGATGGGGTAACTACACTGACAGTATTTGATTCCAAATTGTAAGTCATACATGTTCCAAGTCTTGTTTATATTGCTCTAGCCGTTCCATTGTTATACACTGAAATTTCCAATATCCGGACAACCACTATCAAAGTGTTTTTGTCCAGTTATGTGAGATGTCCGTTTATGGGGGAGGAACAAACATTTCTGTTTGAAATGCATTGTTAAAGTCACCCAAACGGACATAAATTGTCGTTTATTTAATAAGATGTACAAATTTATGAATATTTAAGAATGATTATTACGATACATATACATATTACATACATATATTTACGTACATTGTACACATGTTTATGCGACAGACCGTTGCGGTCCAAGGCCTAGCTTCTCGTGACCATTTGTGTTGTGCAACCTCCAATTTAATGCCGTATTCGAACGGCGAATTAAGAAACTTTCCGTGACAAGTTATTACTATCGGATGTTTGTTAGACATTCGCGAGAGGCGAGGACACCGTCAAAAATACATGCAGTCATTCAGGTATCCACTGAGCCACGACGCCGGGCGCCCACAGTTTACAGTTTACAGTTCATTAAAATTAATAGAAAACCAGTCTACTTTGAATGAAAAAATTTAGTTATAGTAGTATTTAGTAGATTGCTTGAACATGGATTGGTTTATCTTAAAATGTTGAGTTTCAAAATGAGTCTCTATGTTCTTCATGTGGTGAAATGATACAAAGTCATCTCTGGCAAAATGCGGTCAACTTGTTTCAATGCCTCATTATACGAAGTTATGGAGTCATTAATTTCTTCATGAGCTTCGTTTTCAGACTCACTCATCTCCGGAGCAACGCCTTGTTTTCCAAATTGTATTCCAATACTTTTATCTTCAGTGAAGACACTTTTATCAATTTTTAGAAATTCGTCAGAACCATTTCATAAAGCGAACCCTTTTTGGAACTTTTTCATAGCTGGTATATCATCCTAGGCATAAAATTCGGAAGACTATGATTAATTTCAGAGAATCCAGCTTTACGAAACCAGTTTTTTATGGTTGTTGCTTTAACTTTATATTAAGAGGCTTTGATGAAGTACAAAGCTACAAGAACATTTATAGATTTTTCCAGCTCTGATGCTGAACTCCCTGTGTCGACTTTTGGTAGCAAGTGTTTAAATATTGAGCCTCTATAATGAATCTTAAAATATTGGGTTATGCCTTAAGGGGTTGGCAAACTACAGTTAAATTTGGAGGCAAAAAACAATGTTTAAACTTGTTTATTTAGTTGAGATGCTGCATTATCCAAGGATAAGATATTTCTTCGTTTCTGAGGTCTCATTTTCCTGTTCAACTACTGCAGCCATTCAGTCATGATTCCTCGAGTCATCCATGCTTTTTTGTTAGATTTCCAATCCACTGATAGTTTATTTATAGGAAAATGTTTAAATGTTCAAGGGCGTGCAATTTTTTTTCCTCAGAGAATTTACCGCGTTCACGGACTAAGAGCAAGAGTTTTGTCAGGTAATGCGCGAAAGAAAAGCCAGCTTTCATCTGCCTTGTAAATTTCGTCCGTCTTGTATCCACGCCACAGAGATTGCAGCATAACCTTGAACTGGTCGACATCTACCTGACGTACATCTGAAGCTTCACCAGATATGCACTTAAAAGCAATATTATTGATTATTTAACCGTCTGCCGAAATAAAATTAGTTACAATACTTAGATTTTTTGATTTGAAAATTTGACTGTTATTTCCCTTGCTTTTGCCTTTATAATCCGGCCAGAAATAGGAATGCTTTGAGTTCTAACCTTAGTGAACCATTCAAAACACATTTTTTCTATGTCAGAGCCAACTCCTTTAACAAAACTCCTCTTTTGATGAATATTACTCATGACTCCCATTTATAATGAATGGTTTCTTTATTTTTATTAATTTCTACCGCCTGCAATTTGCCAATATTGAACCTTCAAAAACAAAAACTTGTAAACAATTTCATTATTTAGAGGACATAAAACTTTACCTCTTCGCAATTTCACGCACAGCCAATTTTTCTTTTTTGAACACGGTCATAATTTCCTGGCTGGCTGGCTGGCGAACTGGCACACCAAATCTTGTAATCAATTTTTAACAACACAACACTTTCTATTAAAATTTGGTGCCCCTCGGAGTTGGGGGGCTCCCATCCAAATATTTTATAAAATGTACCCGATTTTCTTAAAATTTTATACGCACGTGTATCTCCGATGGACAACACTTTTTGTAAAAATTTTGGCGTGAACGAACCCCGGTCTCGGAAGGCCCTATTAAATTTTAAAAAAAATTACCCGATTTTCTTTAAATTTTATACACATGGGTATCTCCAATGGAAACACTTTTTGTAATTTTTGGAGTGACCAGCATAAGGGAGCTCCCAAATTTGTTTTTTTTTTAAATGTTACCCGATTTTATTCAAACTTTGCACATAGTGTATCAATTAGAGATTTTATAAGAAAATTTTTAATTTTTATGGGTTGTATAGGGTTATTAACAACATATTTTTTGTGCCATTTTATGGCTCTGAGATAGATTTCCTTAGAGAATTTACTGCCAATGCATTTTTCGGATTTAAGAGCGAGAGTTTTGTCAGGTAATACGCAAAAGAAAAGCTAGTTTTCATCTACCTTGTAAATGTCCTCCGCCTTGTATCCACGCAACAGAGATTCTAGCTTAACCTTGAACTGCTCGACATTAACCTGATTTACATCTGAAGCTTCACTAGATATGCACTTAAAAGCAATATTATTCCTTATGCGCAATTGGTTTAACCATCCATCTGTCGCAATAAAATTAGTTACAACCAATTTGACTGCTATTTCCCTTGCCTTTGCCCTTATAATCGGGTAAGAAATAGGAATGCTTAGAGTTATAACCTAAGCGAACCAATCAAAGCACATTTTTTCTATGTCAGAGCCACCTCCTTTAACAAAACTCGTTTTATGAATATTACTCCAGATTCCCATTTATAACGAATGGTTCCTTTATTTTTATTAATTTCTGCAGCTTGTAAACAATTACATTTTTTAGAGGACATGAAACTTTAAGAATAATTATATTCGGCGCGACAGACCGTTGCGGTCCAAGACCTAGCTTCTCGCGACCATTAGTTTAATGCACGTATATTTCACACGAATGGAAGGGACCTACAATTTAATGCAATACAATACAAAACCCCGCAATAAAACTTATAAATATAGCGAAATCAATAGATTCGCTTGAACACCGCGTGAACGTTTCCTGCTTGTCACTGTTTTATCGTTTCTTCCACCAGCGGTGCTCAAGAGAAATAGCCAGCTGCATGCCACCTCTCCTTGGATTCTACCGCAATACTCGTGGCGCTCTAAATGCTCATAAGTTTACCCTCAGGCCCATCTTCGGACGTACAGTTAAGTTTAGGGATTCGTTCTTCAGCCGTACAACACGTATGTGGAATGCTCTGCCAAGCTCTGTCTTCCCACGTCAATATAATTCACAGACATTCAAAACACAAGCTCATAGACATATCCTCTCTTCCGCGCCTTTTCCTTAACGCCCACCGCTGTGCCAAGCATATACCCGAGCATTATAACGGTGCGAACCCCTTTAAGCGTGCGCGAATTATAAAAAAAAAAAATAAGTTCCTCTTGCGATGAAGAGGGGCGTGCAGAAAGCTTAAAATTATGTTAAAAGCTAAGTGTGCTGTCGTCAGCGGAAGAATGAATCGGATCAGAAGTAGCGGTTAGGAGATCATTAATGAAAACCAGAAAGAGAGTCGGACACAAAATAAATCCGGCGTTTGTACGGTGAATAAAATAAAACTTTGTATGCGCGACTAGGGGGTAACTGAATTGCTTTCGTGGCGGAAATAACGAATATAGCGATCTGGTTTGTGTATATGATATAATATTTATTGCTTGTATGCACTACCTTCTCGGTAAATAATTATGTAGTATGTAGCGATCCCGTTGGATTATATGATATAACTAACATTTATTGCTTATATGCACTACCTTATCGATAAATAAGTATGTAATTTCTTTAATACATTTTACAGTTGGTACCAATGATAACACGAGTATCACATCAATCGAGAAAAAAGAAAACAATTGAAATGGCTGTATCATAGGAATATTTTACACTTCCATCGATAAACAAATTATTTGCATCCGGTTGATGTATATGATATAACATTTGTTGTTTGTATACACTACCTTATCGGTAATAAGTAAATTTTTCAGTATGCTACCAGCGATATTTTTAACTGAGTTTTTTTTTTTGTAAATCAAAATTTTATTGTTTGTTGATAGACAAGATTGTCTTCCTATCATCCAGTATAGTTTTCTGTAGCGAATACCTGTGAGTGCAAATAAAATTGATTAGGTGTCTTTTGATGGTCTTTTAAGGGTCATTGTGGGGTCTTAGAGCCTTTTGAGGATCTTTTCAGGGTATATTGTGGTATTTTTGGAGGTCTTTTGGGGATATTTGGTGGGTTTTTTTGAAGGTTTTTTGGGGATCTTTTCACGGTCTTTTGTGGGGTGTTTTGGAATTCTTAAGGAGGTCTCTTGAGGATCTTTTGGGGGTCATTTGAGGGTCTTGAGGGTCTAAATGTAACAATAAGTTGACTCAAAATCGCAACACAAAATTATTTCTGATACCGTATTAAATTTTCTCCTCAACGCGCCTTTCACTTACAAAAATGTCGTGTATCATAAAGCATTTCATTGTGATAGGTACAAGCCTTATAGTCGCATCTTACTTACTACACACTACGTACCGAATTTCATGCGAATCGAAATTGCTTTGTTCCCGAAATTCCAGACGATATTGATCATATTCCAGAATTTCCATAGGAACAATTCTTACAGTCGCATCTTAGTCCTACATACCGAATTTTATGCGAATCGCTTAAGAAATTGCTTTGTTCCCGAAATTCCAGACCATAATGATCATATTACAGAATAGTCGTCGTAGTTAGTTAGAGAAATTGCTTTGTTCCCGAAATTCCAGACGATATTGATCATATTCCAGAATTTCCATAGGAACAATTCTTACAGTCGCATCTTAGTCCTACATACCGAATTTTATGCGAATCGCTTAAGAAATTGCTTTGTTCCCGAAATTCCAGACCATAATGATCATATTACAGAATTTCCATAGGAAAAATTCTAACAGTCGCATCTTAGTCCTGCAAACCGAATTTCATGCGAATTGCTTTGTTCACGAAATTCCAGACCATAATGATCATCTTACAGAATTGATTAAGTAGGCTTACTTACAATAAAAATAAAAAAAATAAATAGATCATAAATAACTAAATAATACCTATAGTTATGCACACATCTATATATGTAAAAATGAAATGCTGTTCGTTGCATGCCTTGAGAACAGCTGGACCTATTGGGCTCATTATATTCTCTATATTATCTTCGCGTGCCCGTGGCTGGCTGGGGGACTGGCACATCAAATCTTGTGATCAACCTCGGCCCTGAGGCCCGAAGGGTGCCCTTATAATTTTTTTTTAAATGAACCCGATTTTCTTCAATTTTAAAAACCTGTGTATCTCCGATGTATAAAACTTTTTGTTGAATTTTTGGAGTAATCGGGCCCTGAGGCCCGAGGTGTGCCCATATCAATTTTTTTAAAAGTTAATCCGTATGTATGTTATGTATCTCCGATGTACGAAACTTTTTGTATAAATTTTGGACTGCCGATAAATTTGTCTCATAAATCGTCGTACAAAACATGTCAAAAAAGGATGGCCAATCCGAGTCACCAGAAAATGAAGGAATATACAATTTTGGCAGCTTAACCTCAGGTTGGTGTCCAGTGTTTGATGCATTAGTTGTTAGTACGTTAGGTTAGGTTAGGTTGCGGTGGCATCTAATGCTCAATTAGACCATTCGTGGTCCTTTGTGTTACCACAGGATCTTATACCTTTCCCCTTTTCAGAAGATCCATTCAGAGCTCTTAATGAATAGAAGTATATCTGGCACTTTGCCGTTTTCCAGATCTGATAGGTTATTCATTATCCGCTTACCCAAGCGTTTGTGCCTTCTGTGCATTAGTGTTGGACATGAGCAAAGAAGATGTTCTCTGGTCTCTTCCTCCTCCTCGTCCATGCAACTTCAGAAGTCATTATATTCGACACCCATCCTTCTCGCGTGTTTCCCTAGAAGGCAGTGTGCTGTCATTATCCCTACAACCGTTCTTAGTTCACGTCTTTGTAGGGAAATAAGCGCAGTTGAGCGCTTCAAGTCCAGCTTCGGCCAGACCTGTCTTGAAATATTCAGTGTCGCGATAGGACTCCCTACCTCCGCCCTTTCCGGTAGCAGTTGGAGAATCGTACTACGTCTAGCTAACTCGTCCGCCCTGCAGTTCCCCCCAACATCCGTGTGGCCCGAGACCCATATGATCCTTATATTGAACTGCTCACTCATCTTGTTAAGAGAGGAGTGACAGCTCAACTCCACCTTAGAATTCAGTGAGACCTCCTCCAACGATCTTATGGCCGCCTTACTGTCCACATAAATGATAATCTTCTTTGAGGATAATACATTATGCTTCAGCCAACTCATTACCTCTTCAATCGCTACCACCTCAGCCTGGTATACGTTGCAGCAATCAGTTAGACGGCAGAGATGCTTACTTTCAGCTTGTCACAGAAGACTCCTGCTCCTACTTTACCGTCTAGCTTAGAGCCACCCGTTGTCCGAAAACCTTTTTGAAAGCATAACACTGGTGTTATGTAATCCAGTTGCGTCAGCTCCTGTTTAGCGATTTAGTTATGGTGGAGTGTCCTTTTTGAAGACTTCTCCACTGATTGACAGTTAACAGTCGCGTAGCCGCTTTCTGTTTGCCAAATATATCTAGTGGGATCAGGTGGAGCATAACCTCTAGAGCGCGAGTTGGTGTAGATCTCAGCGTCCCGGTTATAAGCATACAGGCCGCTCTTTGTACCTTCCCCAATATACTTATATACGTGGTTTTTTCCATAGCTGGCCACCATACGCTTACCCCATACAGTAGTATTGGTCTCACAAAATCTTTTGAAAAACTCTTTTCAACTTTACTTTTTCAATGTTATAATTTGACAAAAGGGGATGCGCTTTTCTTGAGAATGAAAGAACACTACATTTATTAATATTAAAATATAGCTTGTTAATGTTGCACCACTTTCTAATATTATCAATGTCCTTCTGAAGTAGTAAACAATCAGTTTCGCGTTTGATTGAAAAGAACAGTTTAACATCATCCGCATACAGCAAGCATTTTGCATTTTCAACATAAAGTGGCAAATCATTTATAAACAAAAAAAAACAGAAGAGGCCCCAAATGACTACCCTGCGGAACGCCAGATGAATTAAATATAAGGTCTGAAGTTACCTCACCTTTTTTTACTCTTTGGTTTCTGCCCAATAAGTAGCTAGAAAGCCAATTTAGTATTGAAGAATGGAATCCTAATTTTTCTAATTTAGCAATCAAAATGCTATGCTGCACCCGGTCGAAAGCCTTAGCAAAGTCTGTATAAACCACATCCACTTGCCGACCATACTCTATCTCATTTACACAATAATCTGTGAAAAATTAAAGATTTGTCGCAGTAAAACGGCCTGTTAAAAAGCCATGCTGAAATGATGAAATTCTATTCCTTAAAGTCGACACAATCTTTTTCTTCGCAATTGCCTTGAAAATGTTTGGTATTAAAGGTAGCTTTGAAATTGGCCTATAATTTTCAATAAGTAGGCGAGATCCAGATTTATGAACTGGTGAAATATAAGAAAATTTCCATTCTTCCAGGAATTCTCCTTGCTCCATAGATTTGTTGAAAATATGTAGCAATGGTTCAGTAATGCTTAATACACAATTGTTTAAAAAGACTGGAGGAATATCATCCGGTCCACCATACTTATTGATGTCCAGATTTGATAGTTCAATTTCAACTTCTTCTTTCGTAAGAGATAATTGACCCAAATCTGTTAGTTCGCCACCAATTATTTTAGCATTATCCCTATTCAGAGTTTCTCTTGCAAAATTTGATCTAAAATAATTTGCAAACATGTTACAAATGGTCTTTAAATCATTGGATGTCTCCCCATAATACGAAAGATTAGAGGGTAATCCAAAAGTTTTCTTTTTTTATTCAAGAAATTCCAGAAAACTTTTGGATTACTCTTAATATCAGACTCAACAGACATTAAATATTGACTAAAGGTGTATTTCTTAAGAAATTCATACTCTTTTCTTAATCGTTTAAATTCTATTCGTAAACATGAATTGTTCTTGCTTTTTTTTGCCATTTTAGATGTTAAGTTTTTCAATCTCCTAGACTATTGTTAAACCAAAGGCTTATTCCCCTTTATAACTTTTTTTTTTGGAACAAAAATATGTAAAATTAATTCTATTTTGTTCATGAATACTTCACTTAAACTTACGTTCCTGAATAGATGACTCCAGTCAAAAGTATTCAGATATTTAGGTTAAAATCTATACATAAAGACTTGTGATGAAGACTATCCTTTAATAGCTGAACCATTTGCTGACGAAATCTGAGCTTCAAGTTCTCTATGGATAAAAATAAGGTCTAAAATGCGATTAATTTCATTTTTTACATCATTGATCTGTATAAAATTTAAAGCAAACATTGAATCAATTGTTTTATGTTCCATATCCTTTGATAAATTTACTGGTATGACATTTTTCTTCGTCGGAATAAGCCCAACTAAGATTACCTAAGTTAAAACTGCAAAGCAATTATCGTTGAGTGAGTCCATTATATAGCTAATATTGTCTACATGCGCTGAATAAATTTCAATACTGCTATTAGGTGGAATATAGCTTACAAAAAAATAAAAAATTACTTGGCAATATTTTAAGATAACTTTTATACAAATTTGCTCAATTTCTACATCAGAATGAAACTGCATAGATCCGAAGTTACCTCCAGTAAAACACCACCTCCTCTTGAAAAGCCTGTACTTTGGTAGTAGACAGATAAAATTGAAGACAACGATGAAGAAGGAGCGTTAACAATTATTTCAGACGATGCTCCCTCACCCTGTATAGGGCCGTGTAGCAACGATGTATTATAAACTAGAGAAGTTAACGATTTTGCTCTCGTTCTTTCTCCTTTATAAAAAAAGTAAAATTTCGTACACGGACGTCTGCTGGCCACAGCGTAGCATCAAAGACATTATTATAATAGTATGCTGAGACAATAAGCGTAAGATTACTACGTTTAAGTAAACTTTCATCACCATCTTTTTTAACCAATTTATAACAACTTATATGTTCTTTGGGTATATTAGCACGAGTTGATACATAATTAGTAATATTTTCTGCTGTTACCGATGGTTTGAAAAAGGACAGATGAAAAACTCTCTTAGCAGTTACAACATCCAACTCCTTACTCACACTGCTACCAACGATAAACCTTTGCTTGGACATGCTCCGTATGCAACACAAGGATAAACAAAAACATCTCCTCAGTTATGTGCAACAACTGCGGACACTGGTGCCATTTCAGACGATGCTCAGGTCTAGCCAACTTCAGAGAATGGAATCAGAGTTTCATTGCGGAATGCTGCAGAGCACGAGTTCAGACAACCAACAACGCCACTACCTGGCACTGCTCAGTATGCCAAAGCCTCATACACGGCAATGCCTCTTCCGTCAAATGCAATGGCTGTGAGAACTGGTGTCATCTTAGAACATGCTCTGGACTTAATAACTGTCATCAATGGACCGCCAACTTCTTGGCCCCATGCTGCTACAACCAAACAGTACAGACAACCCCACAACTTCACACTCCACCAACAACATCCCCCATAACCAGTCATAATCCGACAAACAGCGTCAACTTGCTCATCAACACCACACCAACATCCACGGCCTCACCTCCACCTGCAATCTACCAACATACCACACAGGAACACCACATACCTTTCGCTGTGATGCATCTGAATTGCAACGGCTTACGAGGAAAAGTAACAGAAATCACCAACTATATGGAGCACCATGGGATCTTAATTGCTGCCATACAAGAAACAAAGCTCACTCCCTCCTGCTTATTATCCAGAAGCACCAACTATAACATAATACGCAAGGACAGAAACAGTGGAGGCGGAGGAGGTCTTGCGTTCATCGTACACAACTCGGTCAACTACAAACCCATGCCAACACCTGCACCCATTACACCTGATCCACACCTCGAAACACAAACCATTGCAGTCAAGTCCAACGACACCCTAATTGAAATAACAAATGTGTATATTCCACCAACAACATGCTGCACCTCCGGCTACCTTCCTTCTCTAGAACATCTACTTACAGACGGTAACCGCCTGATTGTCGGGGATTTCAACGCCCACCATGATTGCTGGCACTCGAATCTAGAGAATGATCGTTGCGGCACGCATATTGCTGAGCAAATCGATAATTCAAACTTTGGTACCATCAATGAAAACTCACCCACCAGGATCTGTGCCACCTGTTCCAGCTCCCCAGATATCAGCATAGTAAGCGACACTTTATTAGCTTGTACATCATGAAGAACATACATAGCATTAAACTCCGACCATATCCCGATCATCATCACTGTGGATAAAGCCGATAACTTTGTGTCAACGGAAAAACGCACGTTTGTCAATTATGCTAAGGCAGGCCAAGTTTCACTAGGTTTATAGAAAGACAATTGGGACAGTTACCACCCCCCACCAACGCAATTTCAGGTGAAAAGATCCTCCGCCGGATCATCATTAGAGCAGCTGCACGTTTCATTCCAGCCGGCAGAATACCTACAATTAGGCCTAACTTCCCAGCAGAAGCAGTCCAGCTCGCTAACGAACGTGATCATATTCGGAGCATCAACCCCGCGAGTACCAGAATCGATCTACTAAATCACGAGATCGATCGCCTAGTCAACCAACATAGGCGAACTAAATGGTTGGAGTACCTTCAATCTTGTGACGGGGGTTCAAAGAAACTCTGGTCCACTATCAAGGAGCTCTCCAACACCACCAGTCGCAGAGACCTAACAGCCATTACATTCAACAGCACACAACAAGACTGCCCCAGGAAATGTTCCTCAATGTTCTGCCGCCAGTTCATAGCACACCCAACGCACTGTAACAAGAGCAAGCGCAATACTCTCAGGAAGATGCACAGCCTTGACCACGACAACACCTCACATATTCTACTTCCCTCCGAAGTTGAATTAGCCATACGCAGTCTAAAACCTTCCAAAGCCATTGGACCGGATGGAATCGCAACGATTATGCTCAACATCTTGGCTGAACAGGTATCACTTACCTCACTCAAATCTTTAACCTCTCACTTGAAACATTGGACATCCCTGACCTTTGGAAAACGGGCAGAATTATTCCCCTACTCAAGCCCGGTAAACAGGCAGCTCAAGGATCCTCATATCGTCCAATTTCTCTCCTGTCTCCAACAGCGAAAATACTAGAAGCTATACTACTTCCACAGCTTCATTCCAAACTCCAGTTAGCTGAACACCAACACGGCTTTCGCAAGCAGCGCAGCACAACCACAGCCCTTTCGGAGATCACAACACTCATCTCGCAAGGACTTAACCAACAGCGTCCCTGTGACCGCACTGTCCTTGTTGCACTGGACCTATCTAAGGCATTCGACACCGTTGACCTAGGCATCTTACTACAAGACATCCTAGAGTCACAACTTTCCAACACCACGAAACGTTGGCTTACCAACTACCTTAATGGTAGGAAATCCTACGTCGAATTTAGGAACAAAAAATCGCCGTTCAGGAAAGTCAAGCAAGGTGTACCCCAAGGAGGGGTCCTCTCACCAACACTCTTCAACCACTACATGGCAAAACTCCCTGCACCACCTACCGGAGTCGAATTGATATCGTACGCAGACGACTGCACTAATCTTTCCTCAGGCAAGGACATCCCTGCCTTTTGCAGAAACATCAACGCCTACCTCGATACACTAGAAGACTTTTACTAGTCGAAATCTAATCCTGTCTCCAGAAAAATCGTCCGCTACACTTTTCACCACCTGGACCAAAGAAGACAACCTACAGCTCGACATCTCGATACACGGCAGGACAATCCCTACAATCAAACATCCAAAGATTTTGGGGGTCACATTCTACAATCTGTTGACATTTTCGACTCACTCGGTAAACATTAACAAAAGAGTCATGTCCAGAAATAAAGTCCTCAAATCCCTAGCGGGCAGTACATGGAGTAAGGACAAAAAAACCCTTCGTACCACATATCAAGCGATTGGCAGATCGGTACTAAATTATGCGGCACCCATTTGGACACCTCAAGCTTCAATCCTGTCGGAATGCTGCTCTACGCATCATCACTGGCTGCCACCGCATGTCACATGGGGCCATCTCCATCAAGAAACACAAATTCTTAAAGTGAAAGAGCACAACGAGCTTCTCGCCAAACAATTCCTACTGGCATGTCACAAACCCGATCACCCGAACCGTGACCTGCTCACCCTCAACACACCACCCAGGCATATCCGATCAGATATTCGTATGTTCCGCGAAGAGACAAACCAATTCATCGCACATACACCTCTAGATCCAACAGACTATAAAGCAGCCCTAAATGCAATACACCAAGCGTCTGTCAGAGCCGCACTAGATGATCGCCAAATTAACATCGCCTCGAATTTTTTTTCTACAATGGGAACATTCCGACATAATAAAGAAAATTTTAAAAATGGAGATACTAAAGCAAAAATTTAAAAATACACAACCACACCGATTGCGCAGTCGACTGAGACTATGAATACCAACCTGCATCTCTGCAGGCAATGATGTCCATGATATGGCGAAGCAATGCGATCAGCTTAAAAACCAAGCTGCGATTGTTCCGCTCAAATGTTAAATCTGTGCTGTTGTATGTGTGCAGCACTTGGAAGGTGACCGCTACTATCACAAAAAGATTACAAACATTCGTAAATAGGTGCCTACGGAACATCTTAAGGGTTTTCTGGACTAATCGTATCTCTAACGAACATCTTTACCAGAGAACGGGTCAGGAACCAATAGGCACAACCGTCCAACGACGGAAGTGGCAGTGGATTGGTCATACACTCCGAAAAGGCGACAGTTCCATAGCAAACTACGCAATGCAATGGAACCCGTTATCTCAGGATGGTAGAAGAACGGGTCGTCCGAGAAATACATGGCGCAGAACAGTTGAAGAGGAGGTACGGCAATTGGGGAAGAGTTGGAGAGAGCTGAAGCTTATTGCCAGGAACCGCACGCGATGGCGCGTAGGCGTAGTAGAGGCCCTAGGACCCACAAGGAGATACAGGAAATAAAGAAGAAAAGAATCTTTGCAGGAAGGGGGAGGTCCTGGATTCTCTCTCAGAACCTTTAGGAAAATAGAGTTTAGCACGTTGAACACTGTTTTCCATTTTCCCGGCGTGATGCTCCCATCCTCATGACTATTGTCAATGACGGCTAGCATCAGCCCGTGCTCTTTGACGATATCACTACGATTTCGTCTTGTGCGTCTTAAGAGCCACCGGTGGAGTCTCCGCTTGCACCTTAGCTCGTTGGCTGCTTCCGTCTTTAACCTCTTCCTGAGAACTTTGCCTTTTCGGCCCTAGGTCCTTGGCGGAGGGTTTTTCCACCTTCCGCAGTTAACTTCGCCCATGCAACGGACTCCTTTTGTCTCTTCGTAGCTGCTCCTCAGGGATATTAGCCAACATTTCCAAGACTTTAAAAGCCGCGTCTCTTAGCTGCTCCTCAGGGATATCAGCCAACTTTTCCCGGTACCGTTTCTTCGTCGGCGGTATATTGCGTGACCCGTTATCGGCTTCACTTTTTAAAAGGTTTTAAAAAAAAAAATTTTTGGTGTGCTGCATTGTGAGTCCCACGAGTGTAGGAGTAAGGGTGGTCTACCCGCGCAGAGATCCGCATACGCAGGTAAGCTAGGATACATCTAGAGGTCACCAGGTATCTAGATGGCTCCGATAGAGACTGGGCTATTTAAGGGCCCCCAGTCTGATCGATCCTCGGCTCGGGTCGCATGACACCTTGATCCGGCCCATTTGCTGTCATTTAGCGTGACCCGCTCCGCACCTAGGTTTTGAAACTCACAACCTCTGTCCGCAACTAAAGGTGAGCCCAGAGGCAACACACTCCAGTCATGGTCAGAGGACCCGGAGGCGACAACAATTAGTACGTTGTGTGTTCGTGACTCTCGTAATTGATGATTTTAAATCTGCTTTTCAATAACGACATTGCCTCATAGTCATTTTCTTCTAAAGTCGGTTCTGCTTCTTTAGTTTCGCTAATTCCGGCTATATACGTCTCTATATTGTTCAAAGTTTCATGCAATTTTACGGCTTGCTCGAGACGCACATTTAGTTCCTCCAATGCCGTAGTTTCATCCGGTCCTCTTGCAAATTCATTAATTCGTATCAAACTATTTGTTTGTTTTTTTTTATTTTTTATTTATCTTTGTTTTTTTTAAGTTGAGACTTTTAGAAATGCCATCTTGTCTCACACCTGTTGAAAATCTTGTAAAATAGAAATATAATTATTACGAATATAATCGGAAATGCAGTTCGAAGGACCAATTATGTCAGAGTTCACCTTGTTTTCCGTATTTTTTAATTAAATAAAATTTCAGATTTTGATTTTTTAATAATTTTAGACTTTAATGAAAATGATTAATGCAAAAAATGTATTTTTGTAAGACTGCCTGCGTGAAGTTAAATAACAAAACCAGAAGTGAACAAAAGTGTCAGCGAGGTATTTATACAACAACAAAAAATACCAGAAGAAATAACATGTTACCGACCAAATTGCTTATTTTATACAAAAAAGTATTAGAAGAAATAACTTGTTATCGACCAAAATTCTACTTTATCGATTTATTTAAAAAATAGAATAAATAGTTTTAACAAATAGATTAAAACTTAATAAATTTCTTGCTGAAATATAATTTGTTTTATAAATTAAACCGATTTTTTTCAAATTTTAAATACTGGTTTATTTCCCATGGACAAAACTTTTTGTACATTTTTTAGAGTGATCGGCCCCTGAGGGCACAACCCCTGTCCATATAAATTTATTAAAATTAACCAGATTTTCTTCAAATTTTAAACACCCGTGTATCTCCAATGGACAAAACTTTGTATGGGCCCGAGGGGTAACCATGTACATTTTTTAAAAATTAAACCGATTTTCTTCAAATTGTAAAAACCTGTGTATCTCCGATGGACAACACTTTTTGTAAAAATTTTGGAGTGATCGGCCCCTGGGCCCATACAACTTTTGTAAAAATTTAGTCGATTTTCCTTAAACTTTATATACATGTGTTTCTCCGATATACCCTTGTACATAGTAAAAGGAAGTGTAATGATGAAAATTATCAAACTCGGGATTTTTGCAGATTTACCAATTTCCTGAAAAATCTCCTGAATAAGAAAAAGCAAAAAAAAATCTCTATAGGTTTGTCTGTCAGCTGAATTTATGGAGATAAAAATTTATATTTAAGCTTTTTACGTAAAGTGTTAGGTCCCAGTTGATTTTGGGAGAAATCGATCAACCGGAAGTGGCAGTTTACTTGTACAGTTTTTCGAGTTTTTGCAAATATCTCAAAAAGTATAGCACTTATGAGAAACCTGTTAAGTGCAAAAGAAATTAAATAAAAAAAAAAATGAATATATGAATTGAATTACGAAATTCAGGCTTTCGAGTTCGTAAAGGATTTTGCAAATAAAACACAACACAAGTTTATTAATTTACAAACAACAAATTTAATGAACAAACAAAATTAACACAAGTTCACAATTTATATTGGTGATTACTTTTTGTGCTCATCTAACAAAAACACTTATAATACTTGTACTTTACAATAATTCTCTTAGGTGATAACAGTAAGTCTTTACAAGAACTTTTACAACTTCACTGGTTAAATTCCAATTAACTAATAATTTCTCTGCAGCGAACGCCACCTTTTATACTCATTGAAAAGCTAGACAGAAATATCGAGAAAAGACCAGAAAATTATAGCCTTATTCCCTTATTTACAACTTATATGTAATGAGTCATCTTCTAAAAATAGACTACATGTTCAATCATGTTCTTTTACAAAAACTGGGCAAACCGCACAAACCGGTTTGACTAAATTTTTCACCAGTACATAATGATTCAAACTGACAGGCGGTTACATTTCAAATAATGTAATAAGTCGTATGCTATTTTTTAGTTCTAATTTTAGTACTTATTTTTGGACGAGCCTGTACATTGCGATTTACCTAGGATTCGAACACACTGCGCTACTAACTTCCTTTCGTAACATTACCCCCACCTTAATTCTGTTCGTTCCGAACAGATTCAGCATTCCTTCTGACGTTGTACCTTGTCAATCGGTCGATGTGAACAACTTTCATTTTACATATGGTGCTATGCTGGATCCTATATACTACATCATTGTTGAACGGAATTTCCATTTAGAAATTATTGTGATTGAAGTTATTTAATTTTACTGTGTTTATGTTTTTTGTTTTGTATCCTAGCAGCCTGTCTGCGCTTTTTTGTTTTTTCATAAACAATAATTTATTTAGTTTCGAATAAATAGTACTATAGCAGAGTCGCTCCAAAAACGATTTTCTTTTGCTTTACATGCAGATCATGCAGGCATATCAGTAATTAATAACAGAATCAATTTTTTTTTAACTGGGAAAATTCAACATTTATGTGTAAAAGAAATAGAATATTCGCGAACTTTCAATCGTTCTAATCAATTTGTTGCAGTGAAAACGTGACCGTGTCACGTTAAGGAATCACAATCATCGGACGAGTCTTCGGGAAATTTTTCTGTTTGATCCGTATTTTTTAAATAAAAATGGAAAACGAATCAATGAAAATTGAAAAATTGCAAGACGCGAGTCAATGAGCAGTGTGGAAATTCCAAATACGACAAATTCTGGAGGCGGCGGAATTGTACGAAATTGTAACTGGTGAAAGTGAAAAGCCAGTACCGTCGGCTAATGCTGAAAATGTTGTGGAAATTGCAACATGGAAATTGCAACATGGAAATTAAAAGATGCAAAGGCCAGACGTGCAATTTCGGGAACGACCGGAAGGAATGCATGTTCACACGTAATGAATTGTGAAACAGCAAATGCAATGTGGACGACATTGAAGAATGTGTACGAGCATTCGTCAAGGGCAAATCTGTTGCATTTACAACAAAAATACTATGGTTTCACAGAGGATCCAGGTAATAAGTCGTATGCTATTTTTTAGTTCTAATTTTAGTACTTATTTTTGGACGAGCCTGTACATTGCGATTTACCTAGGATTCGAACCTACTGCGCTACTAACTTCCTTTCGTAACATTACCCCCACCTTAATTCTGTTCGTTCCGAACAGATTCAGCATTCCTTCTGACGTTGTACCTTGTCAATCGGTCGATGTGAACAACTTTCATTTTACATATGGTGCTATGCTGGATCCTATATACTACATCATTGTTGAACGGAATTTCCATTTAGAAATTATTGTGATTGAAGTTATTTAATTTTACTGTGTTTATGTTTTTTGTTTTGTATCCTAGCAGCCTGTCTGCGCTTTTTTGTTTTTTCATAAACAATAATTTATTTAGTTTCGAATAAATAGTACTATAGCAGAGTCGCTCCAAAAACGATTTTCTTTTGCTTTACATGCAGATCATGCAGGCATATAAGTAATTAATAACAGAATCAATTTTTTTTTAACTGGGAAAATTCAACATTTATGTTGAATTCGCGAACTTTCAATCGTTCTAATCAATTTGTTGCAGTGAAAACGTGACCGTGTCACGAAAAAGGAATCACAATCATCGGACGAGTCTTCGGGAAATTTTTCTGTTTGATCCGTATTTTTTAAATAAAAATGGAAAACGAATCAATGAAAATTGAAAAATTGCAAGACGCGAGTCAATGAGCAGTGTGGAAATTCCAAATACGACAAATTCTGGAGGCGGCGGAATTGTACGAAATTGTAACTGGTGAAAGTGAAAAGCCAGTACCGTCGGCTAATGCTGAAAATGTTGTGGAAATTGCAACATGGAAATTAAAAGATGCAAAGGCCAGACGTGCAATTTCGGGAACGACCGGAAGGAATGCATGTTCACACGTAATGAATTGTGAAACAGCAAATGCAATGTGGACGACATTGAAGAATGTGTACGAGCATTCGTCAAGGGCAAATCTGTTGCATTTACAACAAAACTGCAGGCAATCGTGCAACAGACGAAGGATTTGGGCGAAACGATTTCAGAACCGATGATCATCGCAAAGGTGTAAATGTCGCTGTCTGAAGAATACAGACATTTCTGCGGTGCATGGGAATCAACACCGGAAACCGAACAAACTTTTGAAAATTTGAAGACACGATTGATGACAGAGGAAATTCGAGCAAAAGGTCGTACGGAAAGTGAAGGTGTTGAGGCTTTTGTGGCAAAGAAAATGTTTTCGAAGAAAAAACTTTCGAAAAAAGGTGACCAGTCGTCGCATCAGGACGAAAGCAAAAAACTGTCAGCTCCGAAAGGTACGTGTTACAAGTGCGGCAAAAAGGGTCACTGGAAACGCGATTGTCCAAAAAGAAATGACTATACGGGTGGCGAATCGAGAAATGCATGAATCGATGCATTCTGTTGTCACTTTTCAACATCAAATAACGACAAAGACCTTTAGGTTTTGGATTCGGGCGCAAGCAATCACATGAGTCATCGACGTGATTGGTTCGTAAATTTTGTGGTGACAACGTCGAGTATCAACGTTGGCGACAGCTCAAGAATTATGGCAAAAGGAAGAGGCGATATCAATATTTTGGCGTTCAACGAAATCAAATGGGTTCGGAAGCACATGATGGATGTGCTCTATGTGCCAGAAATTCATAGGAATTTGCTCTCTTCCGGCAAAGTCATGGATCGCAGACATCAATTACGGTCAACCAGTAAGCGCTGTAAAATTTTGAAAGATGGTCACATCGTTGCAGTGGGAGTTCGTCACGAAAGTTTGTACCACATGATGTTTAAAGTAATCGAGCCAACAGAAACCGATTGAGTCATGGCAAACATGGCAACAAAACGAATTTCGCTAAAATCATGGCATGAACGTATAGGTCATCAAAATATCGCTCATGTAAAGAAGTTTTTGCAGAACGGCAACATTGATTTCGTCGACGCAGAATTTGCGTGTGAGGCGTGCATGTATGGAAAACATCATCGCGGGAGCTTCCAGCATCGTGAAGACAAATCAAAAAGCTGTGGCGAAATAATTCATGCAGACGTGTGCGGACCGATGCAAACCGTGTCGCTTGGTGGTGCAAGGTATTTTTTACTTTTAAAGGACGATTATTCCCATTATCATTTTGTACATTTCTTGAAGGAAAAAATCCGAGGTCGTAGGACACGTGAAAAATTTTTTAAGTCGAATGCAGCGAGAGAATGGACACAACATTCAAAATTTTTGTTCAGACAACGGAACGGAATTTGTCAACAAAGATTTAAAGGTATTTTTTGATAATTGTACATCAGCGAACGGTGCCGTATACGCCGGAGCAAAATGGAACTGCGGAACGCGAGATGCGTACAATAAAGAATCTGCACGGACGATGATTCACTCAAAGCAAATGGATTTCAAGTTCTGGGCAGAGGCAGTGTGTTCAGCGGTACACATTTTGAATCGAACTGGAACAAGTACAGTGTCTGGCAAATCTTCGTACGAATTATGGCATGGAAAGAAGGCTGCAATTGAACATTTGCGAATTTTTGGATCGGAGGTTTTTGTGCACGTACCAAAGGAGAAGCGAAAGAAACTTGATCCAAAAGCGGTTAAATGTATTTTCGTCGGATATGATAACAATACAAAGGGATATCGTTGTTGGAATCCACAAACAAAAGTAATTGATATTGCTCGCGATTGCGTTTTTCTGACAGAAACACAAGAGGTCAGAGTGGTCGTAGAAGAAAATGTCTGCGAGGACATTGAAGAAGTGGAGGTTACGTTGGATGAAAATGCGTCGGAGTTAAATGATGCGATTTTCAGAACGCCAGAAAAACAACGTTTAAATGTTGGCGCAATTTGCAACATTGACCAAAGTAACATTATTGAACGAGATCTGCGTGATCGAAGAAAACTCAAGAAACCGTTATTTTTGTCATCACACCATGCAATGCTGGCAATCAACGAAGAGCCGGTAACATATGAGCAGGCGATTGAATCTAATGAGCACAAACAGTGGAAGAAAGCGATGGACGAGGAGTACGATTCGCTTATAAAAAATCGTACGTGGATATTGGTCAAGCCACCAGAAGACAAAAAGGTGATTGATAATCGTTGGATTTACATGATAAAACACAATCCAGACGGAAGTATCGAGCGTTACAAAGCGCGCTTAGTAGTGCGTGGTTTCACACAAGAATATGGCAACGATTATCAAGAGACATTCAGTCCAGTCGTCAAGTTCACGTCAATTCGAGCAATTTTGGCAATGGCAGCGTCAAAGCGAATAAAATTAAAACAGTTCGACGTGAAAACAGCTTTTCTGAATGGTGATTTGGAGGAGGACGTTTTTATGAAACAACAATTGGATATGACGACAACAGCGGTAGTATGTGCAAGCTAACGAAAAGTTTGTATGGACTTAAGCAGGCATCGAGGTGCTGGAACAAGAAGTTTTCATCGTTCATTAACAAATTCGATTTCAAAACAAGTGAATCGGATCCATGCGTGTTTGTGAGAAACGGCAGCGGTGGTATGATGGTGCTGGCAATTTACGTCGACGATGGACTGATTGCTGCAGAGAACGAGATGGCCATTGCACCTTTGATTGAACATTTACAGCGAGAATTCGAGATCAAGTTTTTTGAGGCAAAGTGTTTCTTGGGTCTCGAAATTGAACAGCGATCGGACGGGTCAATACATGTTAATCAGCAAGCGTACGCACGAAAGGTAATAAATCGTTTTCAACATGATGGATTGTAATACAGTATCAACACCATCAGACAACACACAAAATTTGGGTGATTTTGTGGCGGATGAAGAAATCGATTTTCCATATCGTGAGGTGATCGGTAGTCTAATATATTTGGCTGTGGCAACGCGACCAGACATCAGTTTCTCGGTAGGCAATTGCAGTCGTTATCTGGACAAACCGGCGAATGCACACGTGAATGCGGCGAAACGAATTCTAAAATACATCAAGGGCACAATTGACATGGGCATTGTTTTCAAGGGTGGATCTGTTTTGAATTTGATTGTATACAGTGATGCAGACTACGCCGGTGACATAAGCACAAGACGTTCAACATCGGGTTATGTATTTATGTTTGGCAACGGAATAATCAGTTGGGGCTCGGAGCGCCAGAAATCAGTGGCGGTGCAACGACGGAGTCCGAATATATGGCGGCATCACATGCCATAAAGGAATTGGTATGGCTAAAAAACCGTTTGTCTGAATTGTTGCTGAAAGTGATCGATGTACCGATATTTTGTATGGACAACCAAAGTGCAATACGACTTGTGAAAAACCCGGAATTTCACAAAAGAACAAAACACATCGATGTGCGATACCATTTTATTCGTGAACAATTTGAGGATGGTATTTTCGTTTTGCAGTATGTTCAAAGCGACGAACAGTTGGCAGACATAATGACAAAGGCACTGCCGAAGAATAAACATTTGGGTTTTCGCACAATGTTAAATATTTTGCCAAAGGAAAATTAATGAGTTTCATTATAAAAAATTAACGTAATTTTTTTATTGTTTTCGAATAGTTTTGTTAATTTTCATAAATATTTAACGTAACGTAAAGTTAACTTGCAATCAAAAGTGAGAGTGTTGAACGGAATTTCCATTTAGAAATTATAGTAATTGAAGTTATTTAATTTTACTGTGTTTATGTGTTTTGTTTTGTATCCTAGCAGCCTGTCTGCGCTTTTTTGTTTTTTCATAAACAATAATTTATTTAGTTTCGAATAAATAGTTCTATAGCATAGTCGCTCCAAAAACGATTTTCTTTTGCTTTACATTACTTTGCGGATTTCTGGGAAAATTCAACAATCATTAATCCTCTTAATGATCTTGTAAGGTCCTACCCAACTTTGCTGTAGCTTTGGAGATTTACCTTTTCTTCTTTTGGAATGTAAAGGCAGACCAAATCTCCTTCCCGAAATCCACCACAGTTTGCACGCAGGTCATATCGCGTTTTCATCCGGTTGCTGGCATCCACTATGTTGCTCCTTACTGCAGCATGAACAGCGATGATCCTCTGCCTTAGATCACTTACGTAGTTCTCCTTTGTTCTGGCTCTACTGGTGGTGATCCAAATTTGATGTCGCATGGTACACGAATTTCTCTGCCAAATATGTACAATCATTGCTGGAGAGTTTTTAGTCTTCTTATGAACAGAACAACGGTATACAACGATCCCATTCATCTTGGTTGGCATTAACTTCTTTTCGCAGATGCTCTTCCAGCGTCCTGGTGAACCTTTCGACCATCCCGTCTGAATGTGGATCTAACGGAGTAGTCCTCGTTTTCTTGATGGTGAGTACTTGACACAGCTCTTGAAAGACAGCTCAAAATTCCGCCCTTGATCGGAATGTAATTCCTGTGGTACTCCAAATCTGCAGATCCAATTGTACACGAATGCATTAGCCACCGTGCTAGCTTCCTGGTTTGCGATGGGATATGCTTCTGCCCATTTACTGAAGTAATCAATGCACACGAGTATATAGCGATTTCCATCTCTTGTTTCTGGGAATGGACCAGCTATGTCCATTGCCACCCGCTCAAATGGTGCTCCAACATTGTACTGTTGCATTTTTCCTCTAGTTTTTGGCTGCGGTCCTTTGCTTGCTGCGCTCATGTCACCATTCTTCCAAATCTCAACGGCAATTTAACCGATAGAAGCGATTCCTTACTTTATCTAGCGTCTTATCTTAACGCCCAAATGCGCTCCTGATGTACCGCTATGTAATTCTTCCAGGACTTCTCTGACTCGGTTTGTTGGTAGCACAATCTGCGATTTTGTGCTTCGACCATCAGCCGATTCCCATTGCCTACTGTAAGGCCATCTTCCAATCTCAATGACTGCCACTGAGCCCAGTAACTTTTTACTGTAGGACTTGCTGTTGCAATCTCGTGCCACTCCGGTCTTTCACCTTGCTCCATCCATTGAAATATTAGAGCAATCGAATCATCGCGCACTTGTTTCTCCCTTAGCTGCTCTTTTGTCCAGCAATCTTCAACTTGTAGTCTTATTTGTGCAACTACTTCAGAGCACTTCCTTTTTTCTTGCCTTGTGCAGTGTTTGCATTGGGGTGCACAAGGTCTTCTGGATAACCCGTCGGCATTATTGTGCAGCATTCCTTTTCGCTGCTCTGTTCTGAATATGTTTGCCTGAAGTCATCCGATCTATCTGGCCACTTGATCCTCTGGTTCCCTAAACTGCATTAGCCACTTCAGTGCTGCATGGTCAGTTCGAAGAAGAAATTCCAGACCGTATAGGTACTTGTTGTTGTTGTTGTAGCAACTCCAGGCCTGAAACGAGACCTAGAGGAAACCCTCCAAACATTAAACTCTCATTCACCATACAAACAAACCCATTTATTCTCGCTAAGTACTTAAATTAACTAAAGGCTAATGGCAAGCAAAGCGGATAGAAAATAAAAGTTCTAAAACTAATTAGATTAACTAAAGGAGGTGTTAGTTATCAAGTTACGTTGGCAGGCCAAGAAAAGTGGCCGCGCCAACAGGGTGGGACCACAGGTCCGCAACGTCCAAATCCGTAGGCTGTAGGGGGCTTAGGATAAGGTGGTTGGTAGTATGGGTGCATTGGTTACAGTCAGGGCAGAGATCATTGGTGCCAGGGATAATGCGATTGATAGCTCTGAAGTATATGGCACCAACCCGACCGAAATTGAGTCAGGGTTGTCCGGGTTTCCGGGCAGCGACTTTTCGCTGCTACTTATAGGGGGGATGTGTACCAAGGATCCTGTTAACCTGTTTTATAGTGTATACTATTTGAGGCTGAACGGACAGTGGCTGGATTCCATATGGCCGGTATGACTGGGTTTATACAGTCTCTGTACGTCCTGATTTCTTGACGTATGCAGCGTAAAGGCATCTCACTGACAGTGATGTCGTGAACTGGGTGTCTGGGGTTGTGGCTGGCTAACAAGAACTGCTTTGACAACAGTTCATTGTGTTGCCTGACTGGGAGCATGGACATTTCGCCATGAAGATGATCAGGGTTGGTAATTGAGTGGCACCCAGTTGCGATGCGAAGGGCTGGTTTTGCCTGGACTGGATATTATTTCATTGAGTGTCACTTAAAAATGACGTCCAGATGGGGGCGGCGTAGTTAAAGATTGAGCGGCCAATAGCTTTATACGTCGGCATAAGGACTTCTTTGTCCTTTCCCCATGCGGCTCCGGTTAGGGCTCAAAGAACCCTATTACGACTGTTCACTTTACTGCAAATATTTTTTGCGTGCCTACAGAAGGTAAGGAGGTTGTCGAATATGACTCCTAAAATTTTAGGGTTATTGACTGTAGGGATAGTTTCGTTGTTAATATGAATGTCAAGTAAGCTTGACTTCTTTAGTCCAAGAGGTGAACAGCATAGCAGATAATTTTTGGGAAGCGATGTGGAGTTTCATTTTCTTGAAAAATTAAGGTAGCTGTCAGGTAGGAATTTATCCTAAGTGTGACCTCGTTTACATCTGCACCGGAGGCAGCAACAGAGCAATCATCAGCGTAAGTGATCAGTTTAACGCCATTAGGGGGAGTAGGAAGCATTGAGACATAGAGATTAAATAAGATTGGAGAGAGGACCCCTCCTTGTGGGACTCCCATCTGCAAATATTTTTTGCGTGCCTACAGAAGGTAAGGAGGTTGTCGAATATGACTCCTAAAATTTTAGGGTTATTGACTGTAGGGATAGTTTCGTTGTTATTATGAATGTCAAGTAAGCTTGACTTCTTTAGTCCAAGAGGTGAACAGAATAGCAGATGATTTTTGGGAAGCGATGTGGAGTTTCATTTTCTTGAAAAATTAAGATAGCTCTGTCAGGTAGGAATTTATCCTAAGTGTGACCTCGTTTACATCTGCACCGGAGGCAGCAACAGAGCAATCATCAGCGTAAGTGACCAGTTTAACGCCATTAGGGGGAGTAGGAAGCATCGAGACATAGAGATTAAATAAGATTGGAGAGAGGACCCCTCCTTGTGGGACTCCCATCTTAAGTTTCCGATGCTTTGAGCAGGAATTTCTGAATTCCACATATGCGCTCCTGCCATTTATGTAGGCTGACAGGAATCTTTTGATGGAGTCAGGGAGAAATGTTTAATTGATTTACGTGAACACCGCCAACTGAGGGCTTAATCTCACGGTCCTCTTCGGAAGAGGGATAGACTGATGTACCGGTATTAACTCAATGGTTAGAGCAGGACCAATCTTAAATCCTTGCTGATATTTGGTTTTTCGACAACCGGTTGAGATATGCAACTCCACAGAGAACGCATCATCGCACCGGTAACATCAGGAAGGAATAATACTGGACCTCAACCAAAGGTTGGCCCAGACTCAGTTAAACCTCCAAGGAGATTAAACCTTATCTGTGGGCAGCCAACCCTCGTAGTACCAACGCGACCTTGGTGAGATCTGCCATCAAGGGACTCAGCTCTTTCAGAATGAGTGCCTGGGCGATTGCAAAGCAGACCCTGGCAGCACGTTCGTCCGGAACCTCGTATCCTATCATTTGACACTAGGGTAGTTCAAGTCCTAGGCCGCCAGGCACTACCGCCTGCAGTTGTACGGTAGGGGCGCTTCATACTTAGACAGTGCCCGTGCTTGAGACTCTAAGCACTAGCCCCCCTGCCGCTTTAATCTACCGAGTTTATCCAAGTATCAAACATATAACCAGACAGTAAGATACAGCGGACCCCTCGGGGAGGAGTCGGGGAGAGTGGAATTCAGTATGTCCTGTAGGAGAGTAGGCAGGTCAACCGTGTCGAAAGTCTTGGACAAGTCGAGTGCCGCGACAGCAGTGCGCCAGTGCGGGCGACGGTGGTTAAGACCGTCCGCAATGTGGGACGTCAGCTTTGTTAAGGCGGTAGTAGTGCTGCAATGTTTCCTAAAGCCATGTTGGTGGGAGGCGAGACTCAAATGTTGATGAAGACTGGGGAGGACGAGTGTCTCTAAAGTTTTGGCAATAGGAGATAGCAGCGAAATTGGTCTATAAGACGATCCTTTCGGTGTAGCTTCTTCAACATAAACATGGAAATCCCGTCCAGCCCAAGTGCCTTCCTAATGGCTTCTTGCACCTCAAGGTGCACCTGATACGTTCAGTGGATATGGCAACTGGTTCAATTCTGTATCGACGAAATCAGCAAAACCTTGCCAATTGGCTTTGTTGTGGTTTATGTAGGTTCGCTGTTCGGATATGACAAAGTTGTCTGGTCTATCCACTGTGATCCCAATGGGGATGTGAAACCTAATAGCGAGGTGCTGGCTATTGTAATATCAAGCGAGCTAGAGCACGTGGCAGTGAGCCTGGTGGGAAAATCATCATTCAGGGTGCATTGTTAGTGCACAGGGGTGGTGGTGCAGACGGCATGGGGGTGGAGGGTTGTTGTGAAGCTCCTTGGGCAGCATGTGCCAACGAAACTGATGTTATAATCGTTGGCACTGTGTAGCCCTGAGCATTGCCGCAGATGAAACCATTTGGCACAACTGTTGCAACGCACAGAGGCTTCACATTTCCGGATAGGACAGTTGCAGACCGAGCAGTACCAGACCCTGGGACCTGGGTTCGACTCGATCCCGGCTCTAATTAGTAATATGCAGAGTAGGTACGCCGAAAGGCCCACTCCGAAAGCAGGAAAAAAAACAACACATAAAAATTAAAATTTTTCATCTAAATTCTCTAATCGCAGAAATTGATATGATGGGAGCCCCTCGATCCTGGGCCATTTTTTTTATTGTAGGAGAAAATCATCGAAACAGACATTTGACATCAGATTTTAAAATTGAAAAAGCTCAGATCATTTTATTCTGAGCACTTAGAGCACGCTCATACTCTGAGCAAATAAGAAACACGAACATTTATCTTGAGAACTCTTTGACTGCTCTGAACTAATTTATGAAAACGCGAAATGATAGAATATTGCGAAAACTTGTTGTTCTATCTGTAAGTTGATATCGACAACAAAAAACGACATCAATAAAAATAAAATTCAGTAAATAAAAATGTAAGTTGAATTAAGCATAAAACATTTATGTCTCGTTTCATTTGCTGGGTTCATTTGTGCGTGAGCTAAGATTTCTCTCTCTCTCTACCACCAAAACCATGCAGCGCAGCCGACTGCGCAGCACCCACCGCACACAGTCCATAAAGGGCGACGAATATCTAATGCCAGTATAGATATTTAAAAAATGTATAAGGGCCTTGCGGCCGAACCCGGGACCCGATCACTACCAAATCGGAAAAGTATTGTTTATTGGGTATACACATGCGTGTAAAATTTGAAGAAAATCGGGTAAATTTTTTAAAATTTTTGTTTGGGAGCCCCCCGACCCCGCAGCCCGAGAGGCCTCAAAATTTAATAGAAAGTGTTGTCTCCGGAAATACACATGTGTGCAAAATTTCAATAAAATCGGGCCATGGGAAGTGGGTTAAAAATTGAACGCAAGAATCCACGACAGACGACCGACGACCCACGGGCAAGTGAAGTTAATATAGAGAATTTAATAAGAATGCTTGCAAAGCAAAATAAAGTAAATGTAAGAAGTAAATCCAGGTGATCCAATCTCAAACCTGTTGTTGTGTTGACGATCTTTGGCCCAATGTCTTGATAGGTATTGGGGTCCTTTCGGTGCGTAGAACCAATCGACGTGGAAAGGATAGGTACTTGTGGAAGAGTTTGATGCTATCGACAACAGCTAGCAATTCACTTCGCGTCACGCAGTAGTTCTTCTTGAGCTTAGGAAACGAACGGCTGTAGTACGCTATTGCACGCTCCCTTCCTTCTTGATTCTGCGATAGAACCGCTCCTATTCCCGCATTGCTCGCGTCAGTGTCCAGGATGAAGAGTTCTCCTGCCTGTAGATATGCCAAAATTGGAGAACTACACAGCTTTCCCTTCAGCAAGTCAAATGATATTTGGTGCTTACTCGACCATTTTAAGTTTTGGTTCTTCTTCGAAGTTAGGCACAAACCGTCGATACTATATGCATAGCCCCAGAAAACTTCGCAGCTCATGTAAATTCTTGGTACTCCTTGACTGTATACAATGTGGCCCAAATAATTCACTTAATTTTTGAAAAGACTACATTTCGGCGGACTCAACTTTAATCCTGCTGCTTTTATGGTTTCCAGAACTTGCCGAAGATTATTCACGTGCTCATTAAATGTGCGACCAAAAACAATGATGTCATCCAAATATACCAGACATGTCTTCCAGCAAAGGCCTCGCAAAACATGTTCCATCAACCGCTCGAGTAGCGAGAGCGTTGCATAAACGAAACGGCATTACAGAAAATTAATACAAGCCGTTTCCCGCAGTAAATGCTGTCTTCTCCTTTTCGTCGTCATGAATTGCTACCTGTCAGTATCCGCTTTTAAGATCCAATGTACTGAAGATTCTGGCTCCGGATAAGGTGTCTAATGTGTCATCTATACGCGGTAATGGAAAACTATCCGTCTTGGTGACATCGTTCAGTTTCCGATAGTCCACACAAAATCTCGTTGAACCATCTTTCTTTTGGACAAGTACCACAGGTGAGCTCCATGGGCTTTGAGACTTCTCTATGATTCCATCTCGTTCCATCTTCTTGACCAGTGTTGCTGCCTCTTGTTGCTTAGCAAGTGGCAATCGTCTTAGTGCCTGCCGAATTGGAAAAGCATTTCCTGTATCGATTCGATGTACTATATTGGTTTTACCCATGTCGTTGTAGCTGACAGCAAAAACGTCGACAAATTGTTCTAGCGCCTTTTCTGCTGCTTGTCGCTGTGCTGCTGCAGGGGTACTTCCACATTACGCCATTTTAACACGTCGTTCTTTAAATAAAGGAACATCTCGTTCTCTGTCATGAAATCCAAGCCCAATATGCATTCATCTGTAAAGCTGGCAACAATAAACTGATGAGAAAACCGTATTCTTCCAAACATGACACTACAGGAGCACTCTCCTTTAATTGCTACAGCTTCACCTGTCGCTGTCCTCAAATTATGGCGAAATACTTTTTCCACTTGACAGTTGGACACCACTTTGAGATTCAACACTGATCTGGAAGCTCCTGAATCCAAGGTAAACGTTCATTGTTTTCTTTCTAACACACCACTAACAACCATGCTGTTGTTGTCTTTTCCAAGCTTGGCAATGTTCACCGTGACCTTTGGGCTCTCTCCCCTCTTCACCAGCTTACGCCCCGTAAAGCTGGTGTAACTTAGTTTTCTTGGTCTGCAGCTACGAGGTAAGCTGGCTGCTGCACCTCATTCATCTGTGATGCGCCTATCTGCCGTATGTTTTCAGGCCTCTTAACACGATTCACACGCTGTACTGTAGTTTGTATTGGTCTTGGTTATTTGCAGTCGCGGACAAAATGTCCAGGTTTCTGATTTCTAAAGCATTTTGGACGGGAACTAGATGTTCTGAAGGCTTCCAGTTTTTGATTTTCGGATTTCCTCTTTAACTATTGCCTTTATTTGTGTGATGTCCTCCGTTTCCAGCTTGCGCAATCTAACCAATTCAATAGACAAACTGGCTCTAGCTGCTTCGTATTCCAAAGCGGATGCCAATACTTCATTCATTGACTTTCCTCTGGCTGTTGTCCTCAAATGAAGCTTCAACTGTTCATCTCGAATAGCATTGATGAACGCATCCACTGCCAAACCATCCAAGATACCAGCCGGAACTCCACAATAGGCTTTTCGTGCGAGTTTAGTTATTTCCTGCTCCAATTTTTGAAGTCGTTCTCCTCGCTGTTGTTTCTTCATCTGGAGCTGTATTTTGCTTAGCTCCTGTGTGTGAAAGTGTCCATAACGCAAGTCCAACTCTTTCAAGAATTTTTCCAAACTCATCTCGGCATTTGGAATTATTTGCAATACATCACCCGCCTTGCCCCCCAACGCCAGGATTAGAGAATTTAGTTTTTCTTCAGTGCCATATCAATTGTGTTGTACAGCAGCTGCAAACTGGACTTTGAAATTTTTAAAAGCTGTGTCGGCTTCAAAATTCCCTTCTTATTACTAGAAGAGCCGGGAATGACTCTGGAACTGCTTTGTTGAGTGTTTTTTCTGACAAATTTGGTACGAGTATACAACCGGGTCTCAAATTCTTTAATTTTTCCTTCCAGGCCACTCACTTTTCCAGTAATGTTTGCCTCGAGGGTTTTCACTTCTTCTTGAAATGTTCTTTGAACTTCATTTATTTCACCTTTTATTTAGCTTTTCCAGCTTCTGATTTTGTTGATCGAATTTGGAGTTCAGTTCTTGGGTTTGCCGAGTAAACTCATGCTTTTGTTGATCAAATTTGGAATTTAACGCCTGCCTCAGTTCTTGGCTCTGCTGTTGATTTTGTCGATTCAGTTTTTGGCTTTGCTGTTCCAACTTCTCGTTTAATTTGAAACTCAATTCTAAATTCATCTGTTTGTTCTCCTGACTCTGTTGCTGAGATTGTTGCTGCGTTTGTTCCCTCCGCTGGTCAAACTTGTATTAATCTGTTGCATAAGAACTTGCAACATTGCCTCCATGTTTGGCACACCGCTCTTTTCTTCCAGAGTAGATTTTCGCTCCACTAACTCCGTTTCAATTGAAAACACTTCACCAGCTTGCTGCTTTTCCTCTTTAACGACTTGTTGCAATCGGAGAAATAACTCTTGCTTATTTCCAGCGGTGCTTAGACCTCGGCTTCCAAGCTCTTCTTTAAGCTCCTGGAAACTAGGATTTAATGTTCACCGCACATCGCTTTGTAAAATTTCACTTCATTTATTACTGTCTCTGACACCAATTGTTATGAAATTCAGGCTTTCGAGTTCGTAAAGGATTTTGCAAATAAAACACAACACAAGTTTATTTATTTACAAATAACAACTTTAATGAACAAACAATAAAATTAACACGAGTTCACAACTTATATTGGTGATAACTTTTTGTGTTCATCTAACAAAATCACTTATAATACTTGTACTTTACAATAATTTTCTTCGGTGATAGCAGTAATACTTTACAAGAACTTTTACCCACTGGTTAAATTCCAATTAACTAATAATTTCTCTGCAGCGAACACCACCTTATATACATCTTATAGACAGAAATATCGAGAAAAGACCAGAAAATTGTAGCCTTACTCCCTTATTTACAACTAACGATACTTATATGTAATGAGTCATTTTCTAATAATAGATGTTCAATCATGTTCTTTTACAAAAACTGGGCAAACCGCACAAACCGATTTGACTACATTTTTCACCAGTACATAATGATTCAAACTGACAGGCGGTTACATTTCAAATTTCAAATAATGTAATAAGTCGTGTGCTATTTTTAAATTCTCTATATTAACTTCGAGTGCCCGTGGCTGGCTGGCTGGTGGGTAGAATCTTGTGATCAATTTTTGACCCACTTCCTAAAGCCCGATTTTATTCAAACTTTGCACACATGTGTATCTCCCATGACTATACTTTCTATTAATTATTATTATTATTTTTGGCCTGCGATGGACAACACGATGGACAACACTTTTGTTATGTCTACACATCACGCCATGTGTAAATGGCAATGTGAGTGCATAACCAGTCTTCTTCGACTCGTTGCTCGTAGCAGTCGGCCGCTTACACACCTACAAGTCGATAAGCGTAGTTCCTATATTACTGAAATACAATAAATGATAAATACTGAAATACAACAATTTGGCGACGAGGATATAAACGCACGCGTTTTAAATAAATTAATAACATTAAATTTCGCAAATAAAAGTAAGATACAAACATAAAATTCAGAAATGCCGGCTGAAAACGAAAATGCAAGACAAATAGGTGAAAATGTACCGCAAGTACCGTTCCAACAAACTGTGCAAATACCGTTTTCAATAGAATCATTCGATCAAAAAGTGATGAAATGGTCCCGCTGGGTTGATAGGTTTGATACAGCAATGTCTTTGTTCGAGAATAGCGAAGAAAAAAAGGCGAAATTAATTTTGCACTATATGGGTGCGGAGACATACAATATGCTGTGCGATAAAATAGCGCCGGAGAAGCCTACAACAAAGACATTTCGGGAAATAACCAACACGCTAACCGCACTTTTTGATCCAGCGCCGAACGAAATACTGGCCAACTATCGTTTCCATTCACGGAAACAAAGAGAGGGAGAGACATGCGAGGAATTTTTGATCGCATTGCGAAGATTGTCTACAGATTGTAATTTCGAGACCTTTCTAATGACAGCTTTGAGAAATCAGTTTGTCTACGGTCTCAGAACTCAACGAATCCAGAGTCGACTTTTAGAAAAGAAGACTTTGACATTAACTTCAGCATTAGAACTTGCCCAATCAATGGAACTTTCGGAAAAAGGTGGCGCTGAAATTCATCATTCGAGCGAAACATCGATCAATTTTGTAAAGCAAATAGATAACAGCCAGAAACAACAAAAAAATCACAGCCCATCACCGAAATATGCAACGGCACAGGTCAGTTCGAGTACATATAACTGTTATCGCTGTGGTGGAAAATCACATTCCGCCAACAAATGCAACTATAGAAATTTAACGTGCTCTTACTGCAAAAAGAAGGGGCACATACAAAAAGCATGTTTCAAAGCAAGACAAAATCTACCATCATCGAACCAGCTGGAAGAGAACTGGGTGGAAAACTTAAGAGTGGAGGAACTACTACAGTTGCAGAGCGAACAAGGAGTCGTCAATAAACATGACTTGAGAATAAAACTTCGTTCCAAAATGTGTTGTAAATTATGTATTAATAATGTCTTTCTTTCTTTCGAAATAGATACCGGTTCACCCGTTACTGTGGTTGGCTTGGCAGATGCAAAACGTAATTTTGGTAAAATGCAAATTCAGAAGACGGACACCGAATTAATAAGTTACTGCGGCAAGAAGCTTGAGTGCGTTGGTTTCATCAATGTAAACGTCAAATCTTCAATCGGTAATCAACACATTCGACTAAAGATGTACATTGTACGATCACAACGAAACCCATTGCTTGGACGGGAATGGCTGCGTCAACTTAAGCTCAATTGGAAGGATGTCTTCGAAAAACGTAGTGCATCAATTAGAAGAAAGTGGACAAATTAATTCAGAGATACCAAAGTTGATAAAGAAATATGAAAGAGTGTTTTCGGGAACTACAGGAAAAATCACAGACATTCAGGCCAGATTAAACAAAATGCAGCTCCAGTATTTATTAAAGCAAGACGAGTAGCTTTCTCACTCATCAAAATAGTTGAAGCCGAATTAGAGAAACTCGTAAATGAGGACATTTTAGAAAAAGTTAATTCCAGCGAATGGGCTACACCGATTGTAGCAGTACGGAAAAAGAATAACCAAGTTCGCATATGTGGTGACTATAGAGCCACAATCAACCAATTTTTGCAGGTAGATGAATATCCCTTGCCTTCAATTGACGAACTTTTCGCTTCGATGGCCGGTGGGAAAAAGTTTACAAAAATTGACTTGTCAAACGCCTATCTCCAACTAGAAATCCACCTGGATGACCGAAAATTACTTACCTTGAGTACGCACAAAGGACTGTACCGCCCAAAACGAATGATGTTCGGTATTGCCTGCGCACCAGCCAAGTGGCAACGTCATATGGAACAGATCCTTGGGGAAATCCCGGGCGTTACCGTATTCCTAGATGATATTAAAATACCCGCGCCAGACGACAAAACACACCTGAAACGCTTAGAAGAAGTGATTAAACGGCTTGAATACTACAACATGCGTGTAAATTTAGGAAAATCTGAATTCATGGCAGAAAGGATCGAGTATTGTGGCTATGTAATTGATCGACACGGAATTCACAAAATGAATAGCAAAATCGATGCCATCCAAAACATGAAGCGCACCGAAAACAAAGATCAGGTACGTGCTTATGTGGGGTTTATTAATTATTACGGCAGATTTTTTCCAAATTTAAGCACCATATTATACCCAATAAATAATTTGTTAAAAAATTATGTACCATTCAAATGGACGGACAGTAGCGAACGCTCCTTTTTAGCCGTCAGGCGGAATATGCAATCTGACATAGTACTGACGCATTACGATCCGAAGCTACCCTTGGTATTGGCCACGGATGCTAGTCCGTATGGCGTGGGGGCCGTTTTAAGTCATATTTTTCCAGACGGCTCGGAACGACCAATTCAATACGCATCTCAAACATTGTCAGAGGTGCAACAGCGTTATAGCCAAATAGATCGTGAAGCATACGCAATAGTATTCGGCATTAAAAAATTCTACCAGTACGTTTGGGGAAGAAAATTTATACTGGTAACGGACAATAAACCATTATCCCAAATACTTTCTCCCAAAAAAAGCTTACCGATCCTGTCCTCTACAGAGCGATTGCCTCATGCGCAACATTCGTGTGTACATACCTAAGGATCTCCGAGGGCGAGTACTTCAAGAACTGCATTCTGCTCATTTTGGAATGACAAAGATGAAGTCACTTGCAAGAGGATATTGTGGGACAATATGGACCGATACATCGAAAAAATGGTAATGGACTGTAATGCATGCCAGTCGACTCGCCCGGAAAGCAAGAAAACGCAACCAATCCATTGTTGGGAAAGACCCGATAAACCATTTGAACGAGTGCACGTGGATTTCGCTGGACCATTCCAGGGAAGTTATTTTTTTATTCTTGTGGATGCGTTTACAAAATGGCCAGAAATCCACATAATTCCAAACCTAACCACAGAGACTACAATAGAAAAATGTCGACAGATCTTTATCACGTTTGGAATACCATGCATCCTAGTCAGCGACTGGGGAACCCAGTTCACCTCTTACGAGTTCAAGGAGTTTTTAAAGAAGAATGGCATCCAACACAAACAAGGAGCCCCCTACCACCCAGCGACAAATGGCCAAGCGGAGAGGTATGTTCAAACATTAAAAAATAAATTAAAGGCCATTGAAGGCAATAAAAACGAATTGCCCAAAGAATTAAGCAACATACTACTAGCCTATCGACGAGCAATACACCCTTCGACAGGGAAATCACCAGCTATGTTAATGTTTGGGCGTCAAATACGTTCAAGATTAGATTTAATGATGCCTTGTGACACACAAAGACGACATGACAATATGTCAGACAAACATACAAAATTTAAAATGCACGATCGAGTTGCCGTACGCGATTATTTGTCAGCAAACAAGTGGAGATTTGGGGAAGTGGTAGAAACTGAGGGCAAATTGCATTTTATAGTAAAATTGGATGAAGGTCGAATCTGGAAACGACATGTTGACCAAATGAGGAAAATAGGTCCGAACGTAAAATCCGATAAACCTTTAGAAGAAAATAAATGGAATGATGACGATAACGGAACCGAACAATTAAAATTTGATGCAATAGAAAAAACTCCAAGTAAAATCAACACCCCACTTACAAATAGTACAAGAACACCGGAAAACACAACAACCATAATTAATTCAGACTCAGAAAGAATCGTTCCCAACAGCAACAAATTACTAAATAATCATACCAGCCAACAGTCGTCTGCCGAGCTAAGTACGGAAGCGGTTGAATCAGGTATAGGAGTTTCTGAGCCGATGCCACAGTTACGGCGTTCAGAACGGAATCGTAAGGTTCCAGAGAGACTGGTTTATGAAAGCTAGTTATAAACGAAAAATTATGGTAGTTGAATCTATTTATATTACGTGAAAATATTTTAGTATTATAACAAAAAATTGGAATCTGAAACTGAATTATAATTATAAATAATGGAACAAATGGTTTTTTAACAAATAGAAATTAATTTAAGATTCTAGATTTAAGATAATCACATTATAACTGTGTAAAATTAATTTTCGTAATATATTAAACTTTTGTATAATAAAGAGGGGAAGAGCTGTTATGTCTACACATCACGCCATGTGTAAATGGCAATGTGAGTGCACAACCAGTCTTCTTCGACTCGTTGCTCGTAGCAGTCGGCCGCTTACACACCTACAAGTCGATAAGCGTAGTTTCTATATTACTGAAATACAATAAATGATAAATACTGAAATACAACAACTTTTTTGAAAATGTAGAAGTCCCCGGTCCCCGGGACCGAGGCGGCAAATTTAAAAAAAAAAAAAACCGATTTTCTTCAAATTTTATACGCAAGTGTATCTCCGACGAACAGAACTTTTTGTAAAAATTTTAGAGTTATCGGGCCCCGGATTTTCTTCAAATTTTATTTCTACATATGTGTATCTCCTATGGAAACACTATTTGTAAAAATTTTGGACTGATCGGGATACAATTTCCCAAAAAAAATTTTTTTTTAAAAAATTTAACCGATTTTATTCAAACTTTGCACATTGTGTATCCCCAATTAGAGAATTTACACGAAAAATTTTAATTTTTATGGGTTGTTTTATTTAGTTTTAATTTTAGTACTTTATTTTTGGAATATATTTCAAATAAAAGTAAAGTAAAAAATGGTTTTATTTTTGTGTTGATTCACGACCTGTCCAACAAAAGTCTTTATTTCATTTATTTTCCAATATATTCAAATAGTTGGCGCTAAGTGCGCACATGTCGTTTGACAGCTGATCCATTTGCACGGTCTTTCTTTTGCGATCTGTCAACTCATCTCATTCCAATGATTCCGACCGACATGCCATTAGACTTTAAGCGCATGCAGTTTCGGGTGCGGTTTGCATTTGCAATTACAATAAACAAACCACGAGGGCGACATTAACATTGAAAATCTATACTTCTCGCATGGTCAACATTGCGAGTTATTAATTGGGCAGACGCAGTCGTAGAAACATTTTAAACATTCAAATAGTACTAACCGCATATCGGAGGATGCAGCTGTGTAAACATTTCAAGCTAATTACAACACCCAAACAATACGACTGTTAACGATTGTCATCGTGTAAACATGTAAAACCAGTCGAAACCATAAGTCGAATCGACGTTTGGCAGCCAACGTTACGCACTACAGACTACTAGCAATTATACATCACATGTATCACAAAAAGAAAAAAATATAATATTCCTGTTATTGTTCTTGGTAATTTTATAATAATAAAAAATATTCTACGCAACATTTTGGTCCTTCGAGCCGGATCGTATAATAGTGCATCGTAGGCGAATAATTAAATGCATCGTACTCGATTAATTAATCACATCGTAAACTAAATACGCATTATCAAATCGACGAAATATTACTACATTGTCTCCGTAGCTGTGATTTGTCGATTTATTCGTCGTTACTGCATTATCGAAATATCATTGCATGCAGGTAACCTAAACGGAATTTGATTTGTCATTTTATTCAATATGACAGAAAAAGCAGATCGTATCAAAGCGCTCGTATCCAAACGATGATATTTAAAACAACGACTAACTAAACAGCAAGCTTGGTTAGATTCCAACGAATTTTCGACCGAAATTCCTGAATTAACAGAATACGATGAAGAACATGAAAAATACCATGATAATTTCGAATCCATGTTCATTAAAGTTAAGTCGGAATTACAATTAAAAATTAACGATGTTGAAAAACCAAAGGTATCAATGTCATAAAGCACAAAAATGAAAGTACAATTACCGACTATTAAGCTGCCGATGTTTAGCGGAAAATATGATGATTGGATTTCGTTTCGGGATACTTTCAAATCAATAATAAATGACGAAACTAGTTTGTCGGATATCCAAAGATTTCACTTATCTTTTGGGGAATTTAAGTGGAGAGGCTCTTAGATTGGTGGATAACATCGACTTGTCAGAGCAAGGATACAAGCAAGCGTGGAATGCACTCGTTAATCGGTATGATAATACACGACTAATCGACAAACATGCATTTGCAATTTTAAATCTCAGTAAAATGAATTCGGAGACATCAACCGAGATGCATAAATTAATAGATAGTTGTGTTAATCATTTGACAGCTCTCAAAACGTTAAAGCAACCTGTTGAATATTGCGACACAATTATTGTTAATATAATATCATCACGTCTATTCGGAGAAATAAAGTCATTATGGGAAATGTCGATTAAAATATACGAAATTCCAACGTGGACACAAATGCTAAAATTTTTAAATATTCGTGCTCGGGTGTTAAAAGCCATGGAGTCAAAAACAACTCCAGTAAGATCAACCCCGAAACTAACATCTATATCACAATGTAAGGGTTCAAAAAGGCCGTACGTGAAAGGTCATTCAAAGGAGTCCAGCCAGGTGCTCGCAACCGCTACAATACCAAACAATATGCAATGTAAGATATGTGAATCCAAATTGCATTACTCCTCACAATGTTCGGAGTTCATTCAACTTAGCGTTTCAAATCGCCTTAAAAAATTCCAACAACTAAATTTATGCATTAATTGTCTTCGTTCCGGGCATTCAGTGGATACTTGCCGTGCGCGAATGTGCAATATCTGTCGAAAAAGGCATCATACCCTGCTCCATGCACACTACGAAGGCATATCAACGCAATCTTCAAACTCAAAGGTTTCGTTTAATAATTCATCTATTTCATCTCCTACAAAAGCTGCCGATCAATCATCATTAAATGTTCACATAACGGATGAGGCTGTTAATAGACAAGTTTACGTTGCATCAACAGCGACACCACAAAAAGCGTATAATTGGTTGTCAACTGCAATAGTGAATATTCAAGATGACATCGGAAATGAGCATCAGTGCCGAGTCTTGTTAGATGCCGCAGCGCAATCTAGTTTTCTGACCGAAGAAATGTCCAGGAAACTCAATTTACCACGTCGTACTAGCTCAACTAGCGTAAAAGGTTTCGATGGAATGAAAACGGTAGTGGAAGCAGTTGTTAAGATACCACATAAATACACCATGGTTAATAATTGGATAATCCCATCGCATCTTAAAATGGCCGATCCTCAATTTTACGCTCCGCAACAAATTGACGCGCTACTTGGAGCAGAATGCTACTATGAATGTCTTATAATGGAACAAGTACGTTTAAGGAAAGGATTACCAATACTCCAAAATACAGTTTTCGGCTTTATAGTTGGAGGCAAAATGGAAGATGAATTAAACGATTCACTCGCTTCTAACATTAAAATTAATTCATCGGACACTATGCTTCAACAAGAATTAAAACAACTCGAAACGGTGACAAATCAAGGCAATTTTACACCTAAAGAAAAGGAATGTGAGGACATTTTTATCAAAACTCATACCAGAGACGTCTCAACAGGTCGCTATGCTGTGGAATTACCATTCAACGAGAACGTATCAAAGTTGGGAGAATCTAAGCAAGCAGCATTAAAACGATTTATGTACTTAGAAAAACGACTCGAGCGTAACGAAGAGTTGAAGTCTCAGTACATTCTGTTCATGAACGAGTATATCAGATTGGGTCACATGGAGTTAGTTACTGAAGATAACGACAGCCAAACGAATACCTTTTATTTACCACACCACGATATAATAAAACCGGCTAGTTCAACAACTCAGTGTCGCGTGATTTTTGATGCATCGGCTAAAAGCACATCGGGCCTATCATTAAATGACTCGGTCCAACTATACAAAACGTTTTATTTTCGATAGTTCTACGGTTTCGTAAACACAGGATTGTGTTTACGGCGGATATCGAAAAAATGTACCGCCAGGTGTTGATCAAAAAAGAACATCGAAAATACATCGAAATATTATGGCGAGATGAACCAACGAAGCCAATTCAAACTTATGAATTGCGAACAATAACGTATGGTACGTCAGCAGCACCTCATTTGGCACAGCGAACTTTACAACAAATATATATCGACGAATTCAGCAACTATCAACTGCCAACTAATATCATGGATGACTTCTATATGGATGATATTCTGACAGGAGCATCGACTGAACAGGAAGCTAATCTAATAGCACAACAATTGTCAGACATGTTAAGTAAAGGAGGAATGAAGCTTAGAAAGTTCTCGACAAACTCTACGGTAATGCTTAAGAAAATTAAAATAGAAGATCGAGAGCAACAAATGGATGTGGAAAAAACTTACGCTAATCAAACAATAAAAACCCTCGGAATAAAATGGAACCCAATAGCAGACGTGTTCACTTTCAACGTTGATCATCTTGAAATAAATCAAAAAGTAACAAAACGAGTTGTATTATCCGAGGTAGCGAAGATTTTAGATCCACTGGGTTTTTTGGGACCAGTGATAGTAACAGCGAATATTTTTCTACAGCGTCTTTGGCAATTTCAAATTACATGGGATGATCCTCTACCACAGCATGAAACGGATTTTTGGAAAGAATTTCGCCGCGAAATACCAACCATCGAAGCCCTTAAACAACCGCGTTACATTAATAGTGACAAAAAATGTATCGAGCTGCACGGGTTTGCTGATGCAAGCAAATCAGCTTACGGGGCCTGCATCTATGCGAAATGTGTAGACGATAATGGAAGAGTTTCAGTCATGTTAATATGTAGTAAAAGCCGAGTCGCGCCTATCAAAAGCATTACTATACCTCGTTTGGAATTATGCGCAGCGCTACTGCTATCACGACTAGTTAAAAGAACAATAGATGACCTGAAATTAAACATCGATAAAATAACGCTATGGTCAGATTCAACAATCGTGCTGGCATGGCTAAAAACACCTGTGAATTTATTGAAACCATTTATCGCCAACCGAGTGAGCGAAATACACGACCTAGATTCTTCAATCGAATGGAAGCACATAAACGGTATTCTAAATCCAGCGAACGTAATATCGAGAGGAATTATGCCCAACGAAATACGTACATTCATGAAACTGAAACTTTGGTGGAATGGACCAATGTTCTTATCAGATGATGATTATGAACCTGATAACACGTATATAGATATAAAATCTATTGAAATTCCTGAATTGATTTCATCTGAACTCGCATTACATATCAATACAAAACCAGGGGACGATTTTAGCATATTTCATCGCTATTCGTCATATACTAAACTGCTAAGAGTCGCATCATTTTGTCTTAGATTCATTGATAACATACGAAAGTTTCATGAAAGATCGTTAAAACCTGTTTTGTCCACACAAGAACTCTTAGGCGGTCGAAATTGCATCATCAAAATGGTGCAACATGAGTCCTTTCTACATGATCTTAAGAGCCTGCAGAAAAACGGAAAAGTAAACCTGAAGAGCTTGCTTAGACCATGGACTCCATTCATCGATTCAACCGGGATCATTCGTGTCGGAGGAAACTCCAACAAGGCAACTTATCCTTTGACCGAAAACATCAAATTCTTTTACCAGACAAACACCATTTCTCAACGCTCATACTACGTCACAATCACGAAACGTATTTTCATTGTGGTCATCAACTCCTCTTGGCGAAGGTTCGAGAAACTTATTAGCCCGTACATGGAAAAACTCAAGCGAAACGAATTGTTAATAAATGCATACGATGTTTTAAATTAAAACCCAAACCAATGACGCAGTTGATGGCTGACTTACCTGCCGACCGTATCACACCGAACCGAGCATTTAATATTATCGGCCTTGATTATTGCGGACCCCTTATGACTCGCAATCAAAATCCTCGCAGCTCCGCTCAATACAAGTCATATATTGCCATCTTTGTTTGTTTCTGCACAAAGGCTTTGCACCTCGAAGTTGTTAGCGACCTTACCAGCAAGTGTTTCCTGGCCGCCTTAAAACGATTTATAGCCAGACGTGGAAAACCATCTGCCATATATAGCGACAACGGTACCAACTTTGTGGGAGCAAACAATATTCTCAAAGAATTCCGCAACTTCTTCAATGCTAACGCCAACGAAATTGAGATATCCTGCACGAATGAAGGAATTGTCTGGAAATTCATACCGCCCGGCTCTCCTCATCACGGCGGTCTATGGGAAGCCGGAGTCAAATCAATAAAATTCCATGTGAAGCGAGCGAGCAGCACAACAAACATTCAATTTTGAAGAACTAACAACACTTATGATCGAAATTGAAGGTTGTCTAAATTCTTGACCGTTAACGCCACTATCCGATGACCCTCATGATCTTACACCGCTTACTCCAAGTCATTTCTTGAATGGAACAAACGAATTGTTTCTTAATGAAGCTGATTTATCCAACGCCACGATCGGAAGACTTCAAAGATGGAACAAAATTCAAGCCATGGTTCATTCGTTTTGGAAGAGATGGTTGGCATGGCTAAAAACACCTGTGAATTTATTGAAACCATTTATCGCCAACCGAGTGAGCGAAATACACGACCTAGATTCTTCAATCGAATGGAAGCACATAAACGGTATTCTAAATCCAGCGAACGTAATATCGAGAGGAATTATGCCCAACGAAATACGTACATTCATGAAACTGAAACTTTGGTGGAATGGACCAATGTTCTTATCAGATGATGATTATGAACCTGATAACACGTATATAGATATAAAATCTATTGAAATTCCTGAATTGATTTCATCTGAACTCGCATTACATATCAATACAAAACCAGGGGACGATTTTAGCATATTTCATCGCTATTCGTCATATACTAAACTGCTAAGAGTCGCATCATTTTGTCTTAGATTCATTGATAACATACGAAAGTTTCATGAAAGATCGTTAAAACCTGTTTTGTCCACACAAGAACTCTTAGGCGGTCGAAATTGCATCATCAAAATGGTGCAACATGAGTCCTTTCTACATGATCTTAAGAGCCTGCAGAATGAAGGAATTGTCTGGAAATTCATACCGCCCGGCTCTCCTCATCACGGCGGTCTATGGGAAGCCGGAGTCAAATCAATAAAATTCCATGTGAAGCGAGCGAGCAGCACAACAAACATTCAATTTTGAAGAACTAACAACACTTATGATCGAAATTGAAGGTTGTCTAAATTCTTGACCGTTAACGCCACTATCCGATGACCCTCCATGATCTTACACCGCTTACTCCAAGTCATTTCTTGAATGGAACAAACGAATTGTTTCTTAATGAAGCTGATTTATCCAACGCCACGATCGGAAGACTTCAAAGATGGAACAAAATTCAAGCCATGGTTCATTCGTTTTGGAAGAGATGGTCGAAAGAGTACATGAATACTTTGCAGCAACGATCCAAATGGGGTACTAATAAACGAAATATTCGTATTGGCGAATTGGTACTAGTATGTGATGAACGTTTACCATCTGCTTTTTGGTTACTAGGACGTGTTGTGGAAATTCATCCTGGAAGCGATAATAGAACCAGAGTTGTCTCCGTCAAAATCAAATCCGGTATAATACGACGAGCTATTACCAAGTTATGCCCACTACCTAACGACACATCAAATGAAGAATCCAATAATATCAGCTATAGTCTTCTGTTGAAAAATATAATCTTTCAACGCGCGACGGAATGTTAACGATTGTCATCGATCCCAAGTGTAAAACCAGTTGTAACCATAAGTCGAATCGACGTTTTGCAGCCAACTTTACGCACTACAGACTACTAGCAATTATACATCACATGTATCACAAAAAGTAAAAAATATAATATTCCTGTTATTGTTCTTGGTAATTTTATTATAATAAAAAATATTCTACGCAACAACGACCATCCGCTGCTTGTGCGCAGAAAAAATTTATTGCTGACCTAATTAAATTTTTCATTCTTTCAATGATACTCTCAGTAGGTTTAAAAGAGTATTCATATTCATGTTTAGAGTTTAGAGTTTAGTTCTAAGTGTTCAGTTCTTGAATATAGACATCAGAGCGGAGTATTTTTAAATTCTCTATATTAACTTCGCGTGCCCGTCGCTGGCTGGCTGGATGGTCAGATTTTCTAACCAATTTTTAACCCAAAGCCCGAAACAAACTTTATAAAAAAAAGTATCCGATGTTCTTTAAATTTTATACGCATGTGTATCTCCGAGGGACAACACTTTTTGTAAAAATTTTGGAGTGATCGGGCCTCGGTGTCGAAAGGCCCCATACAAAACTTTAAAAAATGTACCCGATTTTCTTCAAATTTTATACACACATGTTTAATCCTATGGCCAACGTTTTTTGTTAAAATTTGGAAGTGGCCCCAGGCCGAGGGGCTCCCATATAATTTCTTAAATATTGACCCGATTTTCTTTAATACACATGTGTATAAAATTAAGGATAAAACTTTTTGTAACATTTTTTGGGCCCGATGGTAGCCCATATAATTTTTTTAAAAATTTCTTTAAATTTTAAACACATGGGTATCTCCAATGGACGAATTTTTTTTTAAATTCTCTATATTAACTTCGCCCGTTGTTGGCGGGCTGGCTAGGTGGTAGAATTTTGTGATAAATTTTTAACCCACTTCTTAAAGCCCGATTTTCTTCAAATTTTATACGCGTGTTTACTCCGATCGACAACACTTTCTGTACTTGGAAGTGATCGGGCCCTGTGGTCGGGGGGCAACCATACATATTTTATAAAAAAGTACCCGATTTTCTTCAAATTTTATACGAATGTGTATCTCCGATGGACAACACTTTTTGTAAAAATTTGAAAGTGATCGGGCCTCGATGTCGGAGGGCTCCCTAACAAAAATTCAAATGTATCCCCGATTAGAGAATTTACACGAAAAATTTCAATTTTTATGGGTTGTTTTATTAAAAAACAAATTTTGTAAAGTAATGATTTAACTGGCGCCCGAGCAGGGACCCGCAGTGAAAAATCCAGAGTATTAAAAAGTAAGATTTGTGCGATACAAATGTGGGTCACCTTTTAAAATTAAAGTGGATCAAAATAACCTGGTTAAATCCTAAAAATACTAAGTAAGGATTTGGTTCTCGTGTGAAAAAAAACAACCCATAAAAATTAAAATTTTTCTTGTAAATTCTCTAATCGGGGATACACACACACTGCGTGCTCGTTTTGTGGCAAAATCATTCACCAAATGACGCAGCGGCAGCGAACAGCGCTGCTCACAAGGCACAGAGCTCAGACTTTGCCGTGATCTGATGCGATATAGCGATATTTAAAAATTGTATATTGGGGTCCCCAAGGGGCCGATCGCTCCAAATTTTTACAAAAAGTGTTTTCCATCGAAGACACACATGTGTACAAAATTTAAAGAAAATCGGGTAAATTTTGTAAAATATTTGTATGGGAGCCCCCCGACCCCGCGACCCGAGGGGCCTCAAATTAATAGAAAGTGTTGTCTTGGGAGATATACATGTGTGCAAAATTTCAATAAAATCGGGCTGTAGGAAGTGGGTTAAAAATTGATGACAAGATTTGGCCAGCCAGCCAGCCAGCCAGCGGGCCACGGGCAAGTGAAGTTAATATAGAGAATTTAAAAAATACCCTATAACAAACAAACAAACGGTTAAACTAAGTATCCTAGAAAAAAAGTTATTCAAATCAACAGTCAAGTTTTCCAAGTAAGACGGGAATAAATTAAAGACGTAATCAACAATCAAGTTTTCCAAGTTAGACGGGAAAAAATTTAAAAAAAACTAAATCAACAATCAAGTTTTCCAAGTAAGATTAAAACGTAATCAACAATCAAGTTTTCCAAGTTAGACGGGAAGAATCTTAAAAATCAAATCAACAATCCAGTTTTTAAAGTTAGACGGGAGAAAAAATTTATAAAATTAACAGAAGAAACTTCTGGAGAAACAGAGGGCCCCTTAGTAGCCGCCGACAGCTAAAAACTCGACGTCGGAAGAACAGGAAGCTCTAACCCTACCTTTCCCATGAAATTTTCCTAATCCAAAATCACCTTAACCGATTAATACCCATTTCAAACGCTCACTAGATTTCATACGAAGCGCATGGAAATGGATTGCTGGGAATCCAGACCATGAAGACTTCAGCGATAAAATAAATAATGTTTTAAAAAACAATAATGAACAAGTTATTATAAATAAACTAACTTTTGAAAAAATTAATCAAATAACTAAAGTAACAAACGAAATCTTAAAGAAAGAAATTTTAAAGAAATTAACCAATGAAAGTACAAAATGGAAATAATTAAAGAAGAAATCATAAATATAGACTATGCTATTCATTGGGCCAAAGGCGGAGTCGTAAATTCTTACATTTTAACGAATACCGAAGTTAATATTACAAAAGAAATACCAGACAAAGAAAATATGCCTTATATTAATTTTGAAGAAGCACTAGAATTCAGTAATGTTAAAATGCTTCAAATCTTTCTACAATCCTTTATATTTTAAGTCTACCCACAAAAGATATTGAAACCTGAAATTATTTTACTAAAATCTTTAAAGGAAGATAACTTTATAAACAAAATTCCATATGAATGTACTTTAAAATGTGAAAAAATACCGTTGGCATAAAATAAAAATGCAAACAATATTCTAAGCTTTCTATTTGTAGTAATAAGAATCTAATTAATATAAGCAATTTAAATTGTATAACAAACCTATTGAAAAGCCAATCGCCTACTTGTACGAGAATAAACAACCAACACATATCTACAGTTGAGAAAATTTCTCCTGGAATCCTTCTTTTAAACCAATTGAGGACGATAATTGATAACGAACCTAGCCGGCACATACACAATACAACCATAACAATACACAACAAAACCTATATTTGAAAGTAAGTAATCACCAGGCCTCTACCTGCAATAATACAACCATTTTCCCAGAAAGGAAAATTTGAAGAACTTTTATCTCTGGAAATGATCAAAGAGCTTCATGGAAAAAATATTAAAAACATTTTACTAGAATATTACTAGAATAATAAAAAATAAAATAACTCGATTTAGCAATATTGGTCTATCGACAATAGTCATCATACTAACCTTTATCATTCTCCTCAAATAATACCCTTCGAAAAAAACACAGCCTATCGAAATCACCACAGTACTTGAAGCAAGCTCTAATACCAAACCAGTAACTTTGGAATCTATATCCGAGACTTGTATCAATACAACGAAAGAATTATCATCTCTAAAAGTATCCAGCATCAATCAAATCCCGCTGTTTTAAATAACTGTAGAACAAGGACGTTGTACGCCGCATATTGACGAGGCGTAGCTGAATAAACATTGCGTAAACATTCAAGCTAATTACAACACTCAAACAATACGACCATCCGCTGCTTGTAAGCAGAACAATTTTTTTGCTTACCTAATTAAATTATTCATTCTTTCAACGGCACTCTCAATAGATTTAAAAGAGTATTCATATTTATGTTTAGAGTTAGTTCTAAGTTTTCAGTTCAAGGAAACTCCGCTCCGCTGTGATGAGTGTTTAAAAAAACAAATTTTGTAATGTAATTATTTGACTTTTATTTTTAGAGATTTATCGTAACATTATCACTGGAGTGCGATGGCTATATTTTCTTCTCTTTTCTTTACATAAAGTACCAAAGTTTTGTGATCTCCGTCTGCTGTATGTAGTTTTTTAAATTCTCTATATTAACTTCACTTGCCCGTGGGTCGTCGGTCGTCGGTCGGTCGTCGGTCGTCGGTCGTCTGTCGTCGGTCGTCTGTCGTGGATTCTTGCGATCAATTTTTAACCCACTTCCCATGGCCCGATTTTATTGAAATTTTGCACACATGTGTATTTCCGGAGACAACACTTTCTATTAAATTTTGAGGCCCCTCGGGCTGCGGGGTCGGGGGGCTCCCAAACAAAAATTTTAAAAAATTTACCCGATTTTCTTCAAATTTTACACACATGTGTATACCCAATAAACAATACTTTTTCGAAAATTTGGTAGTGATCGGGTCCCGGGTTCGGCCGCAAGGCCCTTATACATTTTTTAAATATCTGTACTGGCATCAGATATTCGTCGCCCTTTATGGACTGTGTGCGGTGTGTGCTGCGCAGTCGGCTGCGCTGCATGGTTTTGGTGGTGGTGGAGAGAGAGAGAGAGAAATCTTAGCGCACGCACAAATGAACCCAGCAAATGAAACGAGACATACATGTTTTATGCTTACTTCAACTTACATTTTTAAATTCTCTATATTAACTTCACTTGCCCGTGGGTCGTCGGTCGTCGGTCGGTCGTCTGTCGTGGATTCTTGCGATCAATTTTTAACCCACTTCCCATGGCCCGATTTTATTGAAATTTTGCACACATGTGTATTTCCGGAGACAACACTTTCTATTAAATTTTGAGGCCCCTCGGGCTGCGGGGTCGGGGGGCTCCCAAACAAAAATTTTAAAAAATTTACCCGATTTTCTTCAAATTTTACACACATGTGTATACCCAATAAACAATACTTTTCGAAAATTTGGTAGTGATCGGGTCCCGGGTTCGGCCGCAAGGCCCTTATACATTTTTTAAATATCTGTACTGGCATCAGATATTCGTCGCCCTTTATGGACTGTGTGCGGTGTGTGCTGCGCAGTCGGCTGCGCTGCATGGTTTTGGTGGTGGTGGAGAGAGAGAGAGAAATCTTAGCGCACGCACAAATGAACCCAGCAAATGAAACGAGACATACATGTTTTATGCTTACTTCAACTTACATTTTTATTTACTGAATTGTATTTTTATTGATGTCGTTTTTTTGTTGTCGATATCAACTTACAGATAGAACAACAAGTTTTCGCAATATTCTGTCATTTGGCGTTTTCATAAATTAGTTCAGAGCAGTCAAAGAGTTCTCAAGATAAATGTTCGTGTTTCTTATTTGCTCAGAGTATGAGCGTGCTCTAAGTGCTCAGAATAAAATGATCTGAGCTTTTTCAATTTTAACATCTGATGTCAAATGTTTGTTTCGATGATTTTCTTCTACAATAAAAAAAAGGGCCCAGGATCGAGGGGCTCCCATATCAATTTCTGCGATTAGAGAATTTAGATGAAAAATTTTAATTTTTATGGGTTGTTTTTTTTTTAAGTGAAACTTCTTTAGGCGCGTTGGTAGGGGTAACATTTCAAGGTTGCAGTACTTGGCCAGCGAGAGAGAAAAAGAGAGAACTATGCTGTAGTCTTTGTGTGGCTAATACCACAGGCATCGATCAATCGCGCGGTTTTGTCCTTTACTGCAGTCTCAGCGAACACACATTCACACACTAGTTTGTAATTTGAATATTATTAAAAACTTTTATTTAACTTGACTTTTCCTGTTTGTCGGTTTTCCGACCTTGAGTTCCTTTCAAACCACCTTCCACACGACCTAGAGAACTAAAATGTTTTGAGAAGCGTGTCGCTAGTCGCGTTTGGCGCGTGTGATGAAAGAAAATGGGTTAATCATTGGAGTAGACCCCATCTAAAAACAGATAATTTGGATGTTATTACCAAATAATACAATCTAAAAATAAAAGGACTGTGGAGTGTGGCGTGTGTCGATGTATATATAAAAGTACCCGAAAAGTTTTTCTACACTTACTTGTTTTCAAATTGATATTCATTTTGCATAAGCTAGAATTCTCTTTTAATAGTTCATTGGACGCACATTTACATTTACCAGGAAAATATATATTGCAACAGCTTCGTTGATATCTGATTACGATCATAAAGGACGAAAAATGGTACTTGGCTAGAGAGAGAAAAAGAGGGGGAACCCTTGAGGGTCTTTTTATGGTTCTTTTGAGGACCTTTTGAGGGTCAATTGGAGGTCCTTTGGGGAGACTTTTGGGGGCATTTTAAGAATCCCTTGAGGGTCTTTAAAGGATCTTTTGAGCGTCTTATTGGGGTATTTTGAAGGTCTTCTGAAAGTTGTTTAGGGGTCTTTTAGGGTCTTTATGCTTGCCTGCATTAGCGCAGATCACTATAAGAATATTTTATTATCGAAAAATATAGATGGGAAAAATTATGTTCGTAGCTATTTATATGTCTGTAAATCAAACATTATTCCGTTTTTACAAAATATTATAATATACCACTTATTTTGGGTGGTGACTTAAATGTAAATTTTGCATCTTATGATTCGATATCATTAAATAACTTTCTGCGTGAAAAATTTAGTCTGCATATATATCATGATCATATGATCATAAGATAGCAACAACCAAATCTGGAATATACACGCTAAAGACCCTCCAAAATACTTCCAAAAACCCCAAAGACATTCGCAAAAGACCTTTAAAGGACTCCCAAAAGACCCCAAAAGACCCACCAAACACCACTAAAAGAGCACCAAAGCACTTCCAAAAAATACCTCCCAAAACACTCAAAAATACCCCCAAAATACCACCAGGAGCACCCCAAAAAGACCACTAAAAATGTCTCAAAACACTCGAAAAGGACCCCAAACAACCTTTCAAAAGATCCCTGAAAGCCCCCAAAATACCGCCAAAATACCACCAAAAGACTATCAAAACGAAGTAAAAGTATACAACCGAGACGTTGAAAAGCGTTTAGTGGTTTGTGTACTTCGTTGCGGACAGTGGAAAGATTTAATCATTATGTCGCCCTTTTGTAACGCTCGCACTTTCGTAAAGCTCTCAATTTCACCCTCTACTAACCGCGCCAAAGAAATATAATTTCAATAAAACTAATATTTTTCTCAATTTAATCCTTTAAATAATACTAGCGACCCGCCAGATTTAGCCAGATGACTTGTGGTGGATGGATGGTGGCGGTCATGTGACGAAGTTTTAGCAGACAAATATCTATAGATACAGTGCCCAAGAAAAAATAAGCCTAAGTATTTAAGGCAAATGGGAAATTATATTTCTTTTATTAATTCATCTTAAGGCCAGCGGATAGACAATTTTTTTTTTTTATTTGGAGTAAAAATGTATAAATTTTTCGAGGTGCCAACTCGGGAGCAAGCCACATAATAATGATGATGACAATATATGGGGTGTTGTAGCACTTCGACCTATATGGATATATTGCGCTCCGCCCTGACTAGTGCTATAGAGCCAGTGCATGCCTGTCCCTATAGCACCCCGTCCATACAAATGCTTAAGAATCCAACAATATGGACCGGGTTCAGTGAAAGCCTCACAGACTCCGAAATTGCGTGGGTTCCCAAATGGTCTCTTCTCTGACGGATCGTTGCTCCGCACTCGTCGAGTAGATGCCATGGGGTCTCATCCGCTTCCCCACAGAGTCTGCAGCTTCCATCCTCTTCTATTTTTAACTTCTTTAGGTGCCCCTTCAGTTTGCAATGTCCTGTAAGGAAACCCGTAATGATTCTTACATTAATTCTACTTAGTCCCAATATAAGGCGGGACCTCTTTGGGTTATATAATTGCTTGCCGTACCAAGGGTTCCCCTTGGTGGAAAAAAGCGTATGCTGCCTACTGGTTGAGGGCCTCATCTCGAGTTGGCGGGACTGCTGTCCCAACACCGCTCTAGTTGAGTGTGCCCCCTCACCTTCCTTCGTTGGCCTTGGGTTCAAGCCCCTCCGACCAATTCCAGGCCTACTTCGCGGATCCGAGTAGGGCTTCTACTCCACCCGAACCACTGCTTTGCTGGTGCTGGGTCTCGGCTCAGGTTGACGGGTCGGATGCCCCAGTTTCCCCTTTTCCAAGAACACCCCACCACTGCGCCTCATTGGCCTAGGAGCTAAGCCCCCTCGCCTAAGTCTGGGTTTTACGCAGGGTTCGTTGTGAAGCATTTGCTGCACCAGATCCGCTGCATTTGACGCGGGCATGCCCTGCGCCGTTTTAAAAATATTTTTGTTAATTTTTTTCATAAAAATCCCACGAGTAGTGAGGAACTGTAGTCCTCCAGCCCAGAGCCTCTTGCACTGGAGGGCCTGTTTACACATGGAGGGCGGCAGGTATCCACGGGCTCCGTTTGAGATAGCACTATTACCCCTGGCTACCAACAAGTCCACTGGGCACTGGTCGCAATACACCACTGGGTTAGGGGTTCCTCCTGTGGTAATGCTATATCCAGTAAATAAATATATGATGCAGTTGGACCACCACGGGTTTGCCACTCCTCCTTTCTTAACCGGGCTTGTGACCGGCTACGGCGGAGTAAGCAGGCCACATACAATTGGCCGTGTGAAAACATGAATTTTTGGTTTGAATATGATTTGCTTGCGCATAAAACACTGACAATCGTGAAATATCGTAAATATCGTGAATAGTAATATAAATTTAAAACTGTTTAAGCCTAGGAAATTACACGTTACTTAAGTATGAAGCACTTCTTAAAGAAGATTTACTTTTGGCCATTCAGGGTATTTAAGCGAACATTTTACACATTTTGCAACAGCCCGCTACACCAATTAGCTATCGAAAGATGGTTAAAGGGTTTAATTTACCTGATTGCATCATAGTCTACTGCATGCAATGTCCTTTTTCATTGTAAAAGTGTTTGTTGTTCTAAGTTGTTATGCGTAGCTTAACACCTTTTTTAAAATGACTTTTTAATTACAAAAATACTTTCATGAAAGATGCAATTAATTTACCAAATTACCGTTTTGGAGTCCATATATAAGATACACACATACCCACATACACATTTCAATTTTAAAATTCTCTATATTAACTTCGCCTGCCCTTGTGTTTTTCGTGGAATCTTGCTATCAATTTTTAACCCACTTCTCAAAGCCCGATTTCATTGAAACTTTGCACACATTTGTATTTCCGATGACAACACTATCTATTAAAATTTTAGGCCCTTCGGTCCTCAGGGCCGGGGGGTGCCCATGTATATTTTTGTAAAAATAAATCCTATTTTCTTCAAATTTTAAACATATGTGTATCCCCGATGGACAACATTTTTTGAAAATATTTTAGAGCTCCGGGCCCAAAAAATTTTTTTAAAAAAATTAACCCGATTTTCTTTAAATTTTATATATGTACGTGTGTATCTCCGATGGACAACACTTTTTTAAAAAATTTGGAGACCCCGAACCCCAGGGTCATGGATGGGGCCCCAACAAATTTTTTAAAAAAAATTATCCGATTTTTTTCAAATTTTACATACGTGTATCTCTGATAAACAAAACTTTTTGTAAAATTTTTGGAGTGAATGGGCCATATATTTTTTTTAAAAATTAGCCCGATTTACTTTAAATTTTAAACATATGTGTATCTCCGAAAGACCATACTTTTTGTAAACTTTTTTGAGCGAACGGCCATGAGGTCCGAGGGGTGCGGATATAATTTTTTGAAAAATTAGCCCGTTTTTCTTATAATTTAAAACACAGATGTTTTAATTTTAGGTCAGCGAGGATTTAAATACGCAATTTCGATTAACAACAGGTCGCCATGATGCAATTAATATAAAAATCTTAAATGCAGGTGCATGGGCAAGATGTACAGAAAGACTATCTGTAAGCTTACCTCTCGAACTAGAGGATTATATTCCAGATGTTGAAGAATTTTACAAGAAAAAACATTCAGGGCGAAAATTGCAATGGTATCATCATATGAGCAATGGTACTATAACGTTCGTAAATAATTTTGGTCGCTTCGACTTAGACGTTACTACATTTCAAATGGCTGTTCTTTTTGCCTGGAACCAACGTCCTTTAGATAAAATTTCATATGAAAATCTAAGACTTGCGACTGAGTTGCCAGGTAAATTATGCGAATAAAATTCATTTTTCATTAAAATATTTTAGGTTTTAATAAAAATCTTTTTAAGATCCTGAATTAAGGCGTACATTATGGTCATTGATAGCTTTTCCAAAATTAAAAAAACAAATTTTACTAGTCATACCAATTGTTTTTACGCCGAAAGAGTTTACAGAAAACACTTTATTTTATATAAACCAAGACTTTGCCGTAGTTAAAAATGGAAAATCACAACGAAGAGGAAGAGTATTACATATTATATTTTTTTCATTTTAAATTATTAATTTTTATTTTATCTTTCTAAAGATCAATTTAATCGGACGCCTCCAGTTAAGTACAGAAAGATCACAACAAGAAGATAATTATTCCATTGTACAGCTCCGAATATTACGAACCCAAGAAGCAATAATAAAAATAATGAAAATGAGAAAGCGTTTAAACAATGCTTCGTTACAGGTAAATTTCTTAAACACAATTATTTGTTTTTTTTTATTGTAAGATTGGAGTTTTCTGCTTTATTTTCTAAATTACTTGAAATTTTTTATATTATAGGCCGAGCTCATTGATATTCTAAAAAACATGTTCTTGCCCTCCAAAAAGATGATTAAGGAACAATTGGAATGGTTAATTGAACATAAATATATGCGCCGCGATGACGACGATATAAATACGTTTTTATATATGGCATAAACAAACTCATTGTTTCAAATTAAAACCAAATTTTTTAAGAAATAAAGAGCAGAATTGCATAAGTACCATGATACATTTTAATACCACAGTCACACATCTGGGGGTCGATTCCCGATCTGTGAAACTGTGAAGACATTAATATTTTCACCACTTAACGCTCAATTCAGTTCTCCCAAATGTTGTCGAGCACGATCGTGCTGCACATTAGTACAACAAAAATACTGTGCTGTATGTTTGCACAAAAAATAAAATCATATAAGTGCAATCGAGTGGATTTAATACTAACGGATCGTGTGGTCGTCGGTTAAGTCAGTTCAAAGTGCAGTGTGTGGTTTAGTTCTAAAGAGGTGTTCTTCCAAGCTTGTTGTTTTCACTCTCACCTCAGTTATCTCCCAAATGTTGTCGAGCTCGTTCTTGCTGCACATTAGCACAACAAAAATACCGTTCTGAATGTTTGCACAAAAAATAAAATCATGTAAGTGCAGTTGAGTCGATCCGATTACTAAAAGATCGCGTGGTCGCCGGTTCAGTCATTGCAAAGTGCAGTTGGGGTCTCCATGCACACCAATCCCAACAGCGTAGCTAAAGAACTCAGAGAAACACAACTACCGTATGTTTTTGCATGCGGCTGTGTGACAATCTGTTTTTTAGCAGTTAAAGAATGCCGGACTGTAAGTGTTTGGCTCTACTGGTGTAGGTTAGGTTATGTTGAAGTGGCCGTCAGTCAAAACCGACGCACTTAGACCATGAAGATCCGTTATTATACCACAAGGATCTAGGAAAATTCCAAGCCTACTCGTTGAACCACTTGGAGCTTCGTATGGAGCGCAAGAGACTATTAATGTCAATGTGGGTTAGATCGTTGAGATCGTTGAAAAAGCACGTTCCCAGATGGAGCTTCCGCCTATTCGGGAGGGCTGGGCACGTACAAAGTAGATGGAGAGTGGTTTCCTCCTCCTCCTCATCCATGCAGCTTCTGCAGAAATCGTTGGAAAAGACTCATAGTCTTCCTGCATGCTTGCCTATATGACACCTATAATGTCACTAATGTGCAGTCTGTTTTGAGAGATCAAGAGAGATTAAGTAACCGGTGATAGGGTTGGGGGGCTCCTATGCAAGCCGCGAGCGGAGCGAGCGTAGTGATTTAAGCAACCGGGGATGTAGACGAATAATCCACCAGAAGTCATCTGAGTCTAGATAATTAGTGCTACCCGTGCAAAGCCGGGGCGACCCGCTAGTAAAATATATATTCTTACCGCTTCGTACCATTTGACCGGTACAAACGTTTTTTTCGATTGAATCAAAAATAACATAGATATAAATGAGAAATATTCTTGATACCAAAAATTTTTCTTTATTTAATCATAAGTAACATGCTTAGATATAAACCAATTATATACTGGGTTTTTAAATTCTCTATATTAACTTCACTTGCCCGTGTGTTTGTGGGTTTGTGGGCTTGTGGATTTGTGATGGATTCTTGCAATCAATTTTTAACCCACTTCCTACAGCTCGATTTTATTGAAATTTGGCTCACATGTGTATTTTTCAGAGACAACACTTTCTTCTATTTTGAGGCACTTGGGCTGCGGGGTCGGGGGGCTCCCAAACAAAAAATTTTAAAAAATTTACCCGATTTTCTTCAAATTTTACACACATGTGTATACCCAATAAACAATACTTTTTTTTCATATAAGTGCAATCGAGTGGATTTAATACTAACGGATCGTGTGGTCGTCGGTTAAGTCAGTTCAAAGTGCAGTGTGTGGTTTAGTTCTAAAGAGGTGTTCTTCCAAGCTTGTTGTTTTCACTCTCACCTCAGTTATCTCCCAAATGTTGTCGAGCTCGTTCTTGCTGCACATTAGCACAACAAAAATACCGTTCTGAATGTTTGCACAAAAAATAAAATCATGTAAGTGCAGTTGAGTCGATCCGATTACTAAAAGATCGCGTGGTCGCCGGTTCAGTCATTGCAAAGTGCAGTTGGGGTCTCCATGCACACCAATCCCAACAGCGTAGCTAAAGAACTCAGAGAAACACAACTACCGTATGTTTTTGCATGCGGCTGTGTGACAATCTGTTTTTTAGCAGTTAAAGAATGCCGGACTGTAAGTGTTTGGCTCTACTGGTGTAGGTTAGGTTATGTTGAAGTGGCCGTCAGTCAAAACCGACGCACTTAGACCATGAAGATCCGTTATTATACCACAAGGATCTAGGAAAATTCCAAGCCTACTCGTTGAACCACTTGGAGCTTCGTATGGAGCGCAAGAGACTATTAATGTCAATGTGGGTTAGATCGTTGAGATCGTTGAAAAAGCACGTTCCCAGATGGAGCTTCCGCCTATTCGGGAGGGCTGGGCACGTACAAAGTAGATGGAGAGTGGTTTCCTCCTCCTCCTCATCCATGCAGCTTCTGCAGAAATCGTTGGAAAAGACTCATAGTCTTCCTGCATGCTTGCCTATATGACACCTATAATGTCACTAATGTGCAGTCTGTTTTGAGAGATCAAGAGAGATTAAGTAACCGGTGATAGGGTTGGGGGGCTCCTATGCAAGCCGCGAGCGGAGCGAGCGTAGTGATTTAAGCAACCGGGGATGTAGACGAATAATCCACCAGAAGTCATCTGAGTCTAGATAATTAGTGCTACCCGTGCAAAGCCGGGGCGACCCGCTAGTAAAATATATATTCTTACCGCTTCGTACCATTTGACCGGTACAAACGTTTTTTTCGATTGAATCAAAAATAACATAGATATAAATGAGAAATATTCTTGATACCAAAAATTTTTCTTTATTTAATCATAAGTAACATGCTTAGATATAAACCAATTATATACTGGGTTTTTAAATTCTCTATATTAACTTCACTTGCCCGTGTGTTTGTGGGTTTGTGGGCTTGTGGATTTGTGATGGATTCTTGCAATCAATTTTTAACCCACTTCCTACAGCTCGATTTTATTGAAATTTGGCTCACATGTGTATTTTTCAGAGACAACACTTTCTTCTATTTTGAGGCACTTGGGCTGCGGGGTCGGGGGGCTCCCAAACAAAAAATTTTAAAAAATTTACCCGATTTTCTTCAAATTTTACACACATGTGTATACCCAATAAACAATACTTTTTCGAAAATTTGGTAGTGATCGGGTCCCGGGTTCGGCCGCAAGGCCCTTATACATTTTTTAAATATCTATACTGGCATCAGATATTCGTCGCCCTTTATGGACTGTGTGCGGTGTGTGCTGCGCAGTCGGCTGCGCTGCATGGTTTTGGTGGTAGAGAGAGAGAGAAATCTTAGCTCACGCACAAATGAACCCAGCAAATGAAACGAGACATAAATGTTTTATGCTTAATTCAACTTACATTTTTATTTACTGAATTTTATTTTTATTGATGTCGTTTTTTGTTTTCGATATCAACTTACAGAAAGAACAACAAGTTTTCGCAATATTCTGTCATTTCGCGTTTTCATAAATTAGTTCAGAGCAGTCAAAGAGTTCTCAAGATAAATGTTCGTGTTTCTTATTTGCTCAGAGTATGAGCGTGCTCTAAGTGCTCAGAATAAAATGATCTGAGCATTTTCAATTTTAACATCTGATGTCAAATGTCTGTTTCGATGATTTTCTCCTACAATAAAAAAAAATGGCCCAGGATCGAGGGGCTACCATATCAATTTCTGCGATTAGAGAATTTAGATGAAAAATTTTAATTTTTATGGGTTGTTTTTTTTTATACCATTTAACTAATACCAAATTTTTTTTAACTTATTAAATTGCTTGGATTTTAATAAAATGTACATACTTAATCAATCTTGAAAACTTTTTTTTTGTTGTTTATTGGAAAGAAAAAAAAACCCATGCTTTCTTATTCGACAAGAAAGAGAATGAAGAGAACTCCCGTACCTTGATATGACATAATGAGGTGTTAAAGAGAATAATTCCATCGGGGACTTTCTATAGTCCTCCTGTGACCCCCCCTGTCGAGTTAGTGCCGATGATGAGACAGCGGTCTCTGCTTTCTCTGTTTCTTCACAAATCCAGTGCACGTAATTTTTTTTTATGATGAAGATGGCAGCTTATGGCACCACCCATTTCGGCGAGCTAGGCCTAGCCTCCGCAAGACGTGCACCCCGCACCTCCCAATTCGATGCAGAAGTCCGGATTCCACGACAACAACTTCGATCCGCGAATGGACACTTAATTCATTACAAAGGGTAAACTCAATACAAACGCCGATGCTTTATCTAGGATACAGATTGACTCTATATACTAAAAAAAATATATATCAAAAGAAGCCAACGAAAAGGCAAAGGAAACACTCGTAATAACAAGGGGCATGTCTAATAAAGACAAGATAACAAACAACAATTCGGAGAAATGCAACTCTCAGCAGAAGATTGATCACTTCAATGATATCAAAAACATAAGGGAACTTAAATTTACAGTCGACAAAAATATATATAATTGCAAGATAAATATAGATAATAAATATGTGCACGTTGGTTGTAGTGAAATTTCAGCGAATCTAGATTCGATACTGAAGAAACTAGCATCCAGGATGAATAAAGAGATTTTAAAAGAATTAGCGCTTAAAAGAATGATGAAATATTGAAAGTACATATATACAAATGAACAATTCAAAGAAGCATATGCAACAGTAAGAATTAATAACAAGTATCCCGATTTAAAGATTTTAATATATGCCGCCCCAAGAAGAATAAACGATGAATTAACTAAATACAAATAAATAGACGAGTATCATAATTATCAACATACGGAGGACACCAAGGTGTAATAAAAAAAAAACTATAAAGCTAAACCAAAAATACATATGGAAAAATATGAGTAAAATGGTCAAACATTTCGTTGAAAACTGTGACCTATGTGCAAGAAATAAACAGACTAGACATATAAAGGAACCTTTAACGACAACAGACACACCATCTGACAGTTTTCAGACAATTTCAATAGACACAAACGATATCCAATACATTAGTTGAACAAGTCATACTAAAATACGGACTATTCAAAACCCTAAAATCAGACAACGGTACAGAGTTCACGACAAACAGCAAAAGACAAAACAGACAAGGTTAAAATAAAAATAACTTTAGAAAAAAGCAAACACTATACAAATACACTTAAAGCTGAAATAGGCGACTAAGTACTAATAAAAGTAGAGAATAGAAACAAAAGCCAGAGTCCATATAAAGGACCATATGAAATAATAAAAAAAATGGTGTAAATACTATAGTAAACATTAATGGTATACATAAAGAATAACACAATAACCAACTAATTGTACAAACCCAGAATAAGCTAATTAAGATTACCACATTTTCATTATACACAATTATTACATATTATACAAAAAACATTTTTTTTCTCTTTATAAAATAATTTTTTTTTCTATAGGGTGAGGGTGTAGTGTATATCCATACGATACACACCACTACGACCAAACCAATGCATTACCTAATATAGATACACATAGATACACACCAAATGTAAAATTCCAAACAAGAACCGCATGCACCGCTTGGGGGGGGACACACAAAAAAGAACAAAAACAATAAATTTCCTAAGTAATAAAAACACAAGTCAACCAATGTAAACAAAGCACACGTGTTCGGCAAATGACAACACTATGCATTGTGATTTATGAATCATACACAGTTTTGTAAATAACAAAATTATTTCAAGTGCATCGATGACGATGACAAACATCTCTTTTCCTCTGCTAGGGCGCTACTCTACTCCTGCCGACGCTCACACCTCCAGTACAACATATACTTTTCTTCTAAACAGCATTTTTACTTTTGCAACTACGATCCATCCTCCACAACGTGTGCTTTGTATTTGATAATTTGTGTGATTACAAAGCGCGATTTGACGTTGTCTGCTTAATATTATTAAATTCTCTATATTAATTTCGCGTGTCAGTGGCTGGCTGGCTGGTTGGTCAGATCTTATGATCAATTTTTTTCAATTTTTAGCGCGATTTGACGTTGTCTGCTTTTTATTATTAAATTCTCTATATTAATTTCGCGTGCCAGTGGCTGGCTGTCTGGTTGGTCAGATCTTATGATCAATTTTTAACCCACTTTCTGAAGCCTAATTTTATGTAAATTTTGAACACATGTTTGTCTCCCATGACAACACCTTCTGTTCAAATTTGGGACCCCTCGGGCCTCGGGGTCTCCATACAAATATTTTACAAACTTCACCCGTTTTTCTTCAAATTTTAGGTTTTTTTTACCAATTTTATAAAAAAGTACCCGATTTTCTTTAAATTTTCTATGCATGTGTATCATGTGTTGGCAACACTCTTTCTAAAAATTCGGAAGTGATGGGGATTTTTTTTTTTAAAATTTACCCGATTTTCTTCAAATTATATACACATGTTATCTCCGATTTGGGATGCCGTGGCTTAGTAGATACGAGCATGGCTTCGGAGCAGGAGGTTCGTGGTTCGAGTCCCAGTAACACCAAAAGTATTTTTCACGGCGTCCCACCTCTCGCGAAAGTCTGACAAACGTCCGGGAGTAATAATATGTCACGGAAAGCTTCTGAATTCGCCGTTCGGATCTGGTATTAAATTGTAGGCCCCCTCCGTTTGTGTGCAAAAATATACATGCTCAACACAAATAGTGGCGAGAAGCCATTATATATTATATAGTATAGTTTTATATATTAATAGTTTATTTTCTGTTGATTATCTTGAATTCTTCCCTAGAAGTCAAAACGTTGCCTGAATTTGTTTTTTATTTGATTTCGTTTATAGATTATTTGTGTTCCAAGTCAATTTTTTCTATTAGTATTTTAGCTTCATTGTCAAGAGGAATTTGTTTATTGTTTAAACTGATCGTTTCTGGATTATAATGTCTTGTCTTGTAGTGTATAAAACTTGTACTGTTTATCTTGATTCCCCGTTCGCGGAACCAATCTAATGTCCTGTACAGTGCTATTCTGCCGTGTTCTGTGGCTAATTTTTTTTATACATAAACTGATTGCCAAGGGAGAACAAGGAGAACCTGAATGACTTGAGTCACGCCAATAAGGTGGGCTATGCCATTATAAAAATTAAAAATCGAAGGAATGTGATTTACAATTTATCACATTTCTCACGTTTGTAGCCGGTTTCAATTTTTTTTTTTCTCAGAATTCCCTCTGATTCATTGAAAAAGCAATAGGAAAAATCGCACACGAAAATAAAACGACGCGAGTCCAAATGCTTTTATCAATGGATCATGGTCAGGGGAAACTTCAAAAAAGCTCTTTTGTACAAAATGCGGGCTTATGGAGTCGATGATAAACTGCTTCACTGGATTAGAAGCTATTTTTTGGACCGCTAAATTCAAGTTGTATTGTTTCAAGTCCAAAGTGCATGAAATCATGGCTATTAAGGAAGCCTTGTCTTGGCTGAAGAGTAATGTCATATCTGTTAAGATTATTCACATTTTCTCGGATAGCCAGGCTGTGCTAAAGTCCATGGAATCAGGCTGCACAAATTCCATTCTAGCCCAGAATTGCCGATCGTCTCTTGAGGAGATGGCGGAGCTTTTCAACATTCACCTGCGATGGGTGCCGGTGCATAGAGACATTCCTGGTAATTGTATGGCTGAAGAACTCGCTAAACATGGAACCACACTGCCCCTAATGCCTGAATATGGTTCACTAGGCATGCCGATCGCTACGTGCAAACTCATGTTCAAACGGGATGCTATAGTAAAAACTAATTATAGATGGTCAAACGGCGTAACTTGCATAGCAACAAAGCAGATCTGGCCCAAGCTAGATCCGAAACGCTCCAAGTGTTTGATTTCTCAAAACAGACTACACATTAGTGCCATTATAGGTGTCATAACTGGACACTGTCTCATAGGCAAGCATACAGAAAGACTAGGAGTCTTTTCCAACGATTTCTGCAAAAGCTGCATGGATGAGGAGGAGGAGGAGACCACTCTCCATCTACTTTGTACGTGCCCAGCCCTCTCGAATATGCGGAAGCTCCATCTAGGAGCGTTCTTTTTCAACGATCTCAACGATCTAACCCACATTGACATTAATAGTCTCTAGCGCTTCATACGAAACTCCAAGTTGTTCAACGAGTAAGCGTGGAATTTTCCTATATCCTTGTGGTATCACAACGGACCTTCATGGTCTAAGTGCGTCGGTTTTGACCCTAACCTAACCTAACCCCTACTACTGAATATGAACCAATTCAAGGTTACGGTGCTCCTTCTCTTTGATTTCAGTAAGGCATTCAATAGGCCAAGCTTTCCTCACAATTCAATCTATCCAGCTCGGTTATTAATCTTATATATATATGACGCACCGTTCGCAGTGCGTTTCACTGGGTGACAAGTGTTCGTCACCTTTGCCGCTACATAAGGATGTTCCACAAGGTACCATCATGGGGCCCTTGTTGTTATCTCTTTTTATTAATGATCTGCCTCTTGTTCCCAGGTTATCTTTGGTCCACCGATGATGCCCAGTTGCTTCACTCAGCGCCGCTATTCGATATGACTTCATGTATAACGCAGATGAATTATGACCTCTCGGCCATCTCATCTTGGGCCTGTACCAACAATCTAGAGATCAACCCCTCAAAAAGTCAAACCTTAGCCTTCTGTCGGTACGCAGCTCGACATATTGTTGATCCAATTATCCTTAACGGGACTCTCGTACCCTATTCTCCCAATCTGAAGAGTCTATGTTTTATCCTTGATGAAACCTTATCCTGGGCTAACCATGTTAATTCCATTATTTCCCGTGTTTGGGCAGTGCTAAGGAAATCATACCTAGTTAAGGATATGTTCCGATACCATCTGCGATCTAATCTGATCAACTCATTGGTTATACCTTTCTTTGTCTATTAAGACCAGTGGTTCTCGGGCACTTCAATGGGTAATATTAGTAGGTTGAATGTTTGTTTTAATGCGAACATCCCTCCACTTCTTATGTGAAAATCAAACAACTACGTAAGTTAAGCACGTTAAATTTTGACCTAGACAGCATAATACAATGGGGAGAAAACAATCGAGTAGAATTTAACGCTTCCAAAACCCAATGCTGTCTCCTGTCGTCTAAGAGAATCCTAATTCCAATGCTCAGGAACTACAGCGTTACTGAGCATGAATGTCTGGCCGTTCTCCTAGGTATTAAAAAATTCCCGCGCGTTGATGCGACAGAATGACCTTAGTGGCTGTCTCCTGTCGTCTAAGAGAATCCTAATTCCAATGCTCAGGAACTACAGCGTTACTGAGCATGAATGTCTGGCCGTTCTCCTAGGTATTAAAAAATTCCGCGCGTTGATGCGACAGAATGACCTTAGTGGCCGGTTGGCGCGGTGTGCTTTAAAACTACAGGGTTTTCAATTAAACATCGAAAGGGGTCTGAGAATGTTGTTTCAGATACCCTATCCAGAGTGTATACTGATGAGTTATGCGAATTCAGTGAAGTAGGTCCCGAAATCGACTTAGACTCCGTCGAGTTCGATATTACAGAATAAGGAACTATTGAGACCAAGGTTTTGGCTAATCAGGGCAAGTTGCCCGATCTTAAAGTCGTAGGGAAATATCTGTACAAGTGTACCGAATTTGCAACTGACAGTGACGTGCAAGAAAAAGATTCTTGGAAACTCTGTAGTCCCCAACCGTTGACGAACGAGGTCATAATGCAAGCCCACTGTCGTCTAACTGGTGCTCATGAAGGTGTAGGAAAGACCACGGAGCAAATTAAGCGACACTTCTTCTGGCCACGTATGTCGAAATAAGTTAGGGAATACATATCTAATTGCGAAACTTGTTAATGCACTAAACCATCCAACGCTGTCTTGCGTCCACTTATGGGTCAGCTGGTACAATCAGCCCATTTTAAAGCCAGTATATGGATTTTATGGGTCCTTATCTGCGATCTAAGTCTGGTGCTTCGGAATCATCTGATCATCGTCTACCATCTCTCGAAGTTTAATTTTTTGAAAACTTTTAGGAAGTTTTGCGCGTCGTCCGTCTGTGAATATTTGGAGGAATACGTTTTCCACACTTTCGGAGTTCCCGAAGCAATCGTGACGGATAACGGGGTGCAATTTAAATCAGTCATCTTTAATGACTTCTAACCAAGTATGGTATAAAACGTGTTTATCAGGCCTCCTATTCACCTCAGACCAACGCATCCGAACGTGTGAATCGCTCTATTATAGCTGCCATACGCGCCTATATAAAGAACGATCAGAAGGACTGGAACAAATGTCTTAGCGGCATCAGCTGTTCTTTGCGTAGTTCTTGTCATACCTCGATCGGATTTGCTCCGTATTACGTCCTTTTCGGATTAAACATGGTTCACCATGCATCCGATTATAGATTGATGCGTAGTCTTGATTTGTTGGAGGATCACAGCGTGAGAATTTTCGCAAACGATACACTGCAAAACATTCGGGATAAAGTTCGCGGAATGTTACAACAAGCTTAAGTAACCAATACTTGTAACAAGGTTTTCCCAGCCGGGGTAGTCCTCAGTGTGACCAGGGTTCTATGTGCAAAAAGGGTCGTTACAATAAAAAGTTTGTTGGTTTAGGATCTTGGAATTTAATTTAGTTCCTTTATTTCTCTTCAAAATTATTTATAGTTTTTTTTAATTTCAAACTAAATTAAACATTAAATTAGTTCGTAGCTCCTTGCGAGGCGTAGTTCCTGTGCGTGATTTCGACGTGATGCGTGGTACTAGTGATGCTTTTGGCACCGGTTGATGTTCGTAGCGCTGTTCTTTCTCGTGATGCTGGGGATTTAGGTGGTAGTGGCAAGGTAGATCCTTTTAAGCCACTACTTTAGCTGAAAACGAAGATTCATTCATTAGGGCTAAATATGTTACTGCAGTGCTTAATACAAGTACAAAATACAAATTGTTCCTAGAATTTTATGAAAATAATTAGCGGGTTAGTGGTAGTGGCAAGGTAGGTACTCTTAAGCCACTACTTTAGCTGAAAAATTAAGATTTATTCATTAGGCATATATATAAATGTAATACTTTATACAAGTACAAACTAATTATGGTCTTTGTTCCTAGAATTTGGGATTTATGAAAAATAATTAGCTGGTTAGTGGTAGTGGCAAGGTAGGTACTCTTGAGCCACTACTTTAGCTAAAAAATAGAGATTTATTCATTAAATTCAAAAATATTAACAAAGTACTTGCTAAAAATACAAAGTCCGAAGTACTTGTTACCTTTGAACTCTTGGTTTGGTTTGGGATTCTGGAAATCTCTTGTAACGTTCAGCGTAGAGGTAATAGCAAGGTAGGTGCTCTTGAACTATTAATTGAGGACTTGTATCTTACAGCGTTTAGCTCGAAAGTAATAGCAAGGTAGTTTCTCTTGAACTATTAGTTTAGGACTTGGATTTGCAGCGTTTAGCTCGGAAGTAATAGCAAGGTATGTACTCTTGAACTATTAGTCGTGAACTCGGGAACGAACTCGGGAAGAATAGATTTTTTTTTTTAGATTAAGATATTTTATCAAACATTTAGGTAATATACAATTTTGACTTAAAACTAAACTTATAACTATTATTAATAAGGGGCCCAACGTATTTACATTGTCTTTTTTTCGTATTGATTATTATTAAACAATATTATTGACTACTTAATCTACTACATGTTATAAAGGGTGTTTTTTTGGGAGGTTTGTTTTTCCGATAGATGTCGTTTTATTTTATGACAGTTGTTTTGACAGCTCAAAGTGGCATTTCTACTCAGTATTGTTTGGCAAATCATTATGAAAAAAAAAAAAAAAAAAAAAAAAAAATGACATTTGTGAAAAATAGTCGTGGTAGCCATATGCCAGAAATTGTGTTTAAATGTTAAATGCCAAAAAAAAACACGTTATATCTAACGGGTGTTTTTTTAAGAGGTTGCCGATTTTTTTTTTGAATAAAACACATATAAAATTATGAAATGACCAAAATTTTTTTTTATTTGGTAGATAATTTTTTGGCATTTAACATTTAAATACAATTTCTGGCATATGGCTACCACGACTATTTTTCACAAATGTCTTAATTTTTTTTTTTTTTTTTTTTTTTTTTTTTTTCATAATGATTTGCCAAACAATACTGAGTAGAAATGCCACTTTGAGCTGTCAAAACAACTGTCATAAAATAAAACGACATCTATCGGAAAAACAAACCTCCCAAAAAAACACCCTATATTTAAAGCAATTAAATTTTAAAATAAAATAAAAATGAAAAAAATATAGGAGGGGGTATAAACAGGGCGATCTTCAGCCTCTGTACTGTTGATTGCTGGCCTTCAAGTAGAAGGAAACGTCTTGATTATTAAAGATGTCGTCGAATCTAGCATCTGTGAATCCTCTGATGTTTGGCTTGGCTCGATTTTCGCGATTCTCAGTCCTTGCATCTCCGGACTTGGATGTGTTTCCAACCCATCAACGAATTTCTTTGCCATTTGGAACAAGTGGTCTCAGTCCTTGCATCTCCGGACTTGGATGTGTTTCCAACCCATCAACGAATTTCTTTGCCATTTGGAAAAAGTGGTCGGTTATTGGCGGCAGACCTGCCGCATCGTAAAGCCTATTACTCGATACAAATTTGTTACTATTTAGCACCCTCCAGAGTCCTGTACATATTCTCAGTACCTTTCTTTCGAATAGGGAGATCTTCTTCATCGCTGTTGGTGACACGGTGAACCATATGGGATAGCCATAGCTTATCACTGGCCTGATGAGCAGCCTGGTGTTGTTGGACAGTCCGTTTCGTCTTCTTAGAAGCGGGTACATAAAATGAGCGTAGTTAGCTTTTATAACCGTTATATCGATGTGCTTGTTGAAATTAAACCTGGGAATCAGGTACTTTGTTTCTGACTTGGTGTTAATAATTGTGTTGCCTGGAAGAGTGATTTTTAAACCTCTGCACCGGATTACAAAATTTCTTCTTCTTGTTCTCGTCCCTGTCACTCGGGAGCAGATGAGCTCTGTTTTGTTGGTGTTGATCTTCAACCCCCACTTGAGGTAGTAATCCCAAAGATTTCGGAGGTGTTCCTCCACTCTTCGGGCAGCTATCTCAGGAGAGAGGGAAACGGCATATGTGATGGAGTCATCCGCGAAAAGCATGGTTCTTGTTCCAGCCGTATTGATGGGCTGATCCGCCGTGTAAATGCTGAACAGGAACTCCGGCTTTGACTATTTTCCTAGTGGATGAGTTGCCATAAATGACCTGTTAAAGAGAACAATTTTAATTATTTTTACAATATTATTGGAGAAACCAAATCTAATAAGTTTGTACAGTTGCCCGTTGATCCAGACACTATCGAAAGCTTTTTCGATGTCTAGTAAACAGGCTACTGTACTGCTTTTTACGTTTAGTCCTTTAGTGACGTCACTGTGAAGCTTCATCAGAGGGTGCAGCGTAGAGTGCTTTTCTCGAAAGCCGAACTGAAAGGAAGGAATTAGATTTCTATTCGAATAATACGCATTGATTTTTTACGGATCAAGGATTCCATTGTCTTCACTGAACTGCACTTCAAAATTTCTTGGGGAAACTGTGTCTTCCACAAGACTTTCAACCTGCTCTACAAAATCTGGAAGATGAGTTGGTGGTCGGTCCGTAAAGGTCCTTTCGAAATGACAGGCAAATGCTTCGGATTTTTTAACAGGACTGGATGCTACTTGCTCTCCAAACCTGATACTTTCTGGAATGGATATACGTTTTCCGATCACAGAATTCAGCTTTTTAAAAGCATCCGGGTCTGGTTTGATGTTCTGAAGTCGTTTGGTCAGTTCATCTTCCTGGTTACTTCGCACAGCTTGACGTAGCATGATTACTGTACAACGCAGTTGCGAAAATACAGAGTTTTGTCATTAACAGTGTTGAGAGTCCTGCTTGTAAGCATATATTGCCTGAATATTCTCACGTAGATGTTGAAACCGATACCTGCTAGAGCGACGACAGTCAGCATCGAGCGCTCAACACGAGCACATCTTATACAGATCCCGCACCAGATCGCTCAGCTACCTGCTACCGGCTACGGAAAAAAAACCCTCACACCAAAAAGCGAGCTTTTCGCTACCTGCGTCATTATAACATATTTTACTAATTACTTTTTAATTTCAGATACATATTTATAATTAATAGTTATTTATTTTCAGATTAAGTTTTTTTTTTTCACCTTTCAGCCCTATAAAATGGGGAAAAAAGAAAAACGAAAGGAAAAGGTTAATGAGGTATTAACCTTAATCAGGCAAGAAGTCTCAACCCATGGTGGTGACTTCCTTGCTTCCTTGTATGTAAGGCTGGATGAAGTCAACCAGCTGTGCAAAGACTCAGCTTCCTCTGAAAAGGAGAACATGAGCCTTGGCGAGTTAGCGGAAAATGATGCGTCCGAATCCAGCAGCTGCGATGAAGACAGTCGCAAACAGCGGTAAATTGGCGGTATGCCAATAAAGGCCAAAAGAAGGAGGTTGTCTGGAAATTCCAGATCATCATCGCCACCAACATCATCTTCTCCTGCAGTGAATGCTGTTGAAGTGAGAAAACCGCCGAAAGTCATTGCTGTAGAGAAAACAGCCAAGGCAAAAGAGGCACAAAATGTTGTTACGAAGGCACCACATTCAGCAAGCAAAAAAGCCCCAATTACGTGACCATCGAATCCATTTGCTATGCCGCCAATAGTCTGTTTTAGACTCAACGTTGCTGAACTATCTAAGTTCGCGAAGAGTGCCAACATTAGTTGCAGAATTCGCAACATCAACAGCAGTAAGTCGGTCGTTACGGCCATAAACAAAGATGGGCACGAGAAAATTCGGTCTTTCCTACAATCGGGAAAGACTGAATTTAACACTTACACTGCTAAGGAGGACCGTAAAAAGATGTTGGTCCTAAAAGGCATACACCACTCCTTCGATACTGATGATGTCAAGGATGCATTAACGGCAGAGGGTATCCCTGTAGTGCAGGTCAAACCCTTCAAATCTCAGAGGACCGACAGGAAATTTAACAATTTCATTGTCGAACTTGAGAAGAACTGCGATAAGGCAGCAGTTTGCTCAAAAACCCTCCTGATGAACCAGTTGGTACATTGGGAAAAACTTAAACCGGCAGGCATTACGCAGTGCAGAAACTGCCAAAAGTTTGCACATGTCGCAAGCAATTGCGGCATGAAATACAGATGCGTTAAGTGCAAGGACGAACACTTACCTGGCCAATGCCCGAGAAATGTAGACAATAAGAAAGACGAAAACGTTTTCTGCACAAATTGCCAAAAATCTGGACATCCTGCAAACTATCGAGGATGTCCTAAATATAAAGAAAAAATGGCGGAAAAAGTAAAAACCGCCCAAAAGAAGATGGAGCAGCATAAGTTCGCCCAGAAATCTGCTGCAAAAGTTATAGTTAAAGGAGTTAGCTTTGCTAGTATAGCTGCTATGGGGACTGCTAGCAAGCCAGCAACAATCAACAAACCACCACCAACCATCCAAGCAAGCAAAAAACCAGTAAGTAAACAAGCTCCAAAACCGGCACCATCTACTAGAAAGTCTAACATCTTCGACGATACGGAAAGGCTATTTGGAGCAGACCTTTTCACAATTTTGCAGAAAGCAAGAGAAGTCGTGCCTGCTAATTATAGCAGCCTTGATGACAGGTCCAAAACAACCGTTTTTGGTCGACTTATTTGTGAATTATGTTCACAATAAGCAGGATAAGTATATTCTCATATAATGTAAACTCTATTTATTCGTTAGCTAGGCGTATCACACTAAAATTATTTATTAAAACTAATAAACCTGACATTCTTTTTTTTACAGGAAACTAATCTCACAGGGAGAAACAAATTCAGTCCAGATGGATACAACATTCACAGGGTCGACAAAAGCAGTGATTGCTCTGGGACGACGGTCCTTATCAGGAACACTATGGCAGGCGAAAAGGTGCAAATCAGTGGTTTGCGTAGCATGGAAGCAACAGCTGTCAGCATCAAAGTCAACGAGGTTGAGACCTTGTTGGTAATATCAGTGTACAATCACTGTAATGCAACGAGGGAAAACATTCAACGGGATCTGCAAACTGTCTGCGGCATCTCCTCTGGGCACACATACTGTGTGGTTGGAGGGGATTTTAACGCTAGGCAGACCCGATGGCAGGATGAAGTATGCAACAACCAAGGAAAGGCCATTGCAGATTGGCTGGATTCAAATCCTCAGCAGCATACCATGGCTGTTGTTTCCCAGCCCCGGAAAACATATCCTCGGACACCATCCACGCTGGATTTCTTCTTGGCAACGACAAATTTCGTCAACATTCTGCCGGAATGCTCATTTGGCCATGAGCTTCGAGTGGAGTTGAATCAGCGAATTGTTCAAGTTACCCCAACACCTGAACTACACATCAACTTTGCGAAAATAAACTGGAACCGGTTTAGATCAGAAGTCGAAGCTGGACTTCAAATTCCAGTGGCTTGTAGAAATCTGGAGAATAACGAAATTGATGATGCTATCAAAAATTTCGAGACTTCAGTGAACACAGCCATAAATCGGCAGAAAACTATTCGCTCCAGCAGGGATCGCTTTCAACATCTACCTGAGAATATTCAGGCAATATATGCTCACAAGCAAAGGCTTAGGAAACGCCTTCAGAGGATCTTCAACAGGACTCTAAACACAGTTAATGACGAATATCAGTCTGTATTTTCGCAACTGCGTTGTACAATAATCATGCTTCGTCAAGCTGTGCGAAGTTACCAATAAGATGAACTGACCAAACGACTTCAGAACATCAAACCAGGCCCGGATGCTTTTAAAAAGCTAAATTCTGTGATCGGAAAACGTATTTCTATTCCAGAAACTATCACGTTTGGAGAGCAAGTAGCTAACAGTCTCAACTCATCTTCCAGAATTCATAGAGCAAGTTGAAAGTCTTGTGGAAGACACCACTTCCCCAAGAAAGTGCAATTCAGCGAAGACAATCCCGCAAACGCACCCGTAGACGTGTATATGTTTGCAGGGACAGTGATTGTCAGTGAGTGGAAACTCTAAAAAATCATCGGGCACTGACGGGATTTCAAATTTCCTGCTTAAAAAGCTGCCGAGTATGGCAATGATGTTAACCATCATATTCAACAATTGCCTTAACAATGGATACTTTTCAGACAACTGGAAGGTAGCCAAAGTAGTACCAGTACCAAAGAAAACCGACCGCTCCAGTGTAACTGGTTACCGCCCCATAGCTTTACTGTGTTGTATCAGTAAAGTATTGGAGTCTTTGATCCGTAAAAAGATCAATGCGTTTTGCTCGGAAAGAAATCTAATTCCTTCCTTTCAGTTCGGCTTTCGAGAAAAGCACTCTACGCTACACCCTCTGATGAAGCTTCACAGTGACGTCACTCGAGGACTGAATGTCAAAAGTAGTACAGTAGCCTGTTTGTTATACATCGAAAAAGCTTTCGATAGCGTCTGGACAAACGGGCTTCTGTACAAACTTATTAGATTTGGTTTCCCCAATTATATTGTGAAAATAATTAAAAAATTTCTTTTTAACAGGGTCTTTTTGTACAGGTGTATGGCAGCCTATCGACAAGGAAAAGGATTAGAGCCGGAGTTCCCCAAAGCTCCAGACTTGGACCAGTCCTATTTAGCATCTTTACGGCGGATCAACCAACCAATACAGCCGGAACAAGGACCATGCTTTTCGCGGATGACTCCATCACGTATGCCGTTTCCCGCTCTCCTGAGATAGCTGCCCGAAGAGTGGAGGAACACCTCCGAAATCTTTGGGAGTACTACCTGAAGTGGGGACTGAAGATCAACGCCAACAAAACGGAACTCATCTGCTTCCGAGTACCAGCAACCGAAACAAGGATAAGAAAAATCGCAAACCGGTGCAGAGCCTTAAAAATTACCCTTCCGGATAACAGGACAATAAACACCAAGTCAGAGACTAAGTACCTGGGAATCAACTTTACTGAGAGGCTCAAGTTTAACTCTCACATCGACAAAACAATGAAAAAAGCGAACTACGCTCTTCATTTGGTGCACCCGCTACTAAAAAGAAGAAACGGACAGTCTAACAACACCAGGCTGCTCATTTACAAGCAGCTCATCAGGCCAGTGATAACCTATGGCTATCCCATATGGTTCACCGTCTCACCAACAACGATGAAGAAGATCTCCCTTTTTGAAAGGAACGTACTAGGGATCTGTACAGGACTCTGGAGGGTGCCAAACAGCTATAAGTTTGTGAAGACTGCAAGACTTTACGAAGCAGCAGGTCTGCTGCCAATAACCGACCACTTGTTCCAAATGGCGAGAAAATTCGTCGACGGATTGGAAACTCATCCAAGTCCTGAGATGCAAGGACTGAGAAGCGAAGAAATCGAGCCAAGTCACCGGTACATACACATCAGAGGATTCACAGATGCTAGATTCGACGACATATTTAATAATAAAGACGTCTCCTTCTACGAGAAGGCCAGCAATCAACATTACAGAGGCTGAAGATCGCCCTGTTTATACATCCTTTTATATTTTTTTTCATTTTTATTTTATTTTAAAATTAATTGTTTAAAATTAAATTGCTGTAAATATAAACATGTAGTAGATTAAGTAGTCAAAATTATTGTTTAGTAATAAGCAATATAAAAAAAAGACAATGTATGTACGTCGGGCCCCTATTGTTGAGCCGACACTTATTAATAATAGTTATAAGTTTAGTTTTAAGTCAAAATTGTATATTACTTAAATGTTTAATAAAATATCTTAATCTAAATCTTAAACCTGCTAGAGCGAACAGATTTTTGCCGATCTATGGCTGTGTTCACTGAAGTCTCGAAATTTCTGATAGCATCATCAATTTCATTATTCATCCAGATGCCAGCTTCGACTTCTGATCTAAACCGGTTCCAGTTTATTTTCATGAAGTTGATGTATAGTTCAGGTGTTTGGGTAACTTGCACAATTCGCTGATTCAACCACACTCGAAGCTCTATGGTCAAATGATCCGAATCACTATCATGTGCAAAACATGCATAATTCCTTAATTCTAGCAGAATGTTGACGAAATTTGTCGTTGCCAAGAAGAAATCTAGCGTGGATGGTGTCCGAGGATATGTCTTTCGGGGCTGCTAAACAACAGCCATGGTATGCTGCGGAGGATTTGAATCCAGCCAATCTCAATGGCCTTTCCTTGATTGTTGCACACTTCATCTTGCCATCGGGTGTGCCTAGCGTTAAAATCCCCTCCAACTACACAGTATGTGTGCCCAGAGGTGATGACGCAGACAGTTCCCGTTGACTGTTTTCCCTCGTTGCATTATACTAATTGTACACTGATATTACCAACAAGGTCTCAATCTCGTTGACTTTGATGCTGACAGCTGTAACGAAGTTTTATAGCTGGGGTATGCTCAGCGATTTCCAGGGGTTCGTTACAAAAAAAAATTTAAATCTTGAGACGTTTGTTGTTTTATTCGGCTTTTATTTATTTAAGGCTGTACAATGTTTTATTTAACTATGTCTTGTTTTTCTTTTGGGATTTTATTTAACTTATGGTTTTACAATATTTTTGGCTCACTATTTTACTCGTGGTTTTACAATGTTTTAGCTTACTGTTTTATTCGTGGTTTTACAATGTTTTAGCTTACTGTTTATTCGTGGAGTCGACGTCCCGACATCGTAAGGTGCATTCGTTGGTGTGTGAGTCGTACCACTAAGTATAACTAACCAAGTTAGACATGGAGTGATAAAATCTCTGCCACCTCTGACAATAGTTTGCAAATAAATAACAATAATAGCATATAACCCCTTACCACGGGTGGGGGGAAGCTATATGCTATATATATACTATGATAATAGACTCACAACCCCTTACCACGGGTTGGGGGAAGCTGTAAGATATGTCTGGGCTAACGTTCTTGTAAGTAAAATATCTATCCAAATCCGAACTGGAGAGATAAAATCTCTGCCCCCTATGAGCGGAATAGCTAAATGTGGAATTGCAACCCCTTACCACGGGTGGGGGGAAGTTGCAACCCGTATGCAAGCTAGAAAACGTATCTGACCAAACCAGATATGGAGATATAAAATCTCTGCCCCCTATAAGCGAAATGACAATAGCTTACGACCTCTTGCCGCGGGTGGGGGGAAGCCGTAAACCGTATAATATCTGTAATACGTAGCTAAGCCAAATTGCGACTGGAGAGATAGAATCTCTGCCCCCTATGAGCGAAATGACAATAGTTTGCAACCCCTTACCACGGGTGGGGTGAAGTTGCAAACTGTATAAAACCTTTGCTAGTGAATACTGATAATAGCATATAACCCCTTACCACGGGTGGGGGGAAGTTATATGCTATATATAGACTATGATAATAGACTCACACCCCTAACCGCGGGTGGGGGGAAGCTGTGAGCTATATATAACTTAAGAATAAAAATAAACTAAGAAATAACTAAGAATAATGAGACTTACCAGTGATGCACCCTGCGACGGTTCACGAACGACTCTCCGTTGATCGATCAGCAGCCTCCTTTTATACTTGAACTAACGGTTCATTTGGTCCAGCATGCGTATAGTAATCTTCCATGTGTGTACATTGTCCCTGTTAGTGCGTGCGCCATGCGTATACCGTGTGTGTGATGTATGTTTTCCGTTGTCTGCATGCTGAACGCAATGACCGTGTTGTTGTTGTAGTACATAGTTCTTGTAAGTAATTATAATTATGTATGATTTTGGTCTGTAGCTCGGTGGCAACACACTTGTGTAAATATGTGATTCACACTGTGTATTGCCATGAGTGTTGCTATGTAATTGTCGGTGCAGTGCTATTGAAGCTGTAACGAGTTTGCTCGGGTGACGCTCGCCGGGTTCGTATTGCGGAGTGTTACAAATTAATAAAGAGAGTATTTTGTCGTTTTCCTTAATTTTTTTATTGTTTGTTTTCTTGTTTTGTTTTACAACGCCGGTAGACTTAATTCTAGTTATAATAATAATATACTAATAATAATATAATGATACGGTAGAGGAATGGGAGAGGGTTTCACGGAGTGTTAGTCGGACAGCGTGTCCGCTAACACTATGCGGAGTATTGAGTGAGTGTAGTACTCACTCAATGGGGTTCGTACTCTGATACGGACGGTGCGGCACCACTACAAAGGCAAAGTGAATATTATCAGTCAGTGCCTGGCTGGGTACGCGTTTGTGCGGAACAGAGCTATGGTGTCAATATTGACTCAGGCGTTTGTACATCGGTACAGGCGGTGTACACGGTCGTCGAGGCAGAGTGAATATAAAGATCAGTCAGTGCCTCGGCGAGTGTACGAAAACAGTGGTGAATCTGGAGGCCTATTATGAACTTGATGCGAAGCGGATCGCATTTCGCATTTTCATGCAATTTCGCATTTTTGTATTATGAAACACCTTGTTCGCATTTAATCTGCTCTTTGTCGAATGATGCGCCAAATTATAGAAAAAGAACGAATGCGAAAATAAAACGTCAAATGCGACTGCTCAATAGCAGGCGGATATCGCATTTGAGTAGTGAAATATTATTTTGTGCGGCGATAAAATGGAAATAAATGTTAATTAATATTTTTATATAAATAATTGAAAATGTTTTTTATTACACTATAATTTTACTATTTATTTTAATTATTCATATATATATATATATGTATATAGGATTTAGGACCACCACTCCGAAGCAATTTCAGATTATCGTCGACTTCATGTTGAAAAATGAAGGGCTAGCTAAAAATCTGCAATAGAATTAAATTAATAAAATAATATGTAGTGTTAATAATAAATTAACTTCTTCTCGGGAATATCCAAAGGACATGAATCGTTCCGCAATACATTTCTTCTGATTCTCGTATTATTTATAGTTTCCTCTTCTTCATCCTCATCACAGTAAAAATATAGCGCCGCAGTATCCATATTTTTTATCGAATTTACGTTTTTGTTTACTCAAAACTAATTTTTATTGAAATACTCGAACAAACAATAACAATTAACCTCACAATAATTTGACAGAAAATAAATTTCCCAAATAAGGGAAATGTGATATGCGATAATGATATTTCATAATAAGCTCTTACGAAGCGGATCGGATTTGTTGAATCGCAAAAAATGCGAAATGCGATCCGCTTCGCATCAAGTTCATAATAGGCCTCCTGAGTTGAGCACTCTGACTCACTCAGTCACCTATGCCGGGAGTATTCGGACTTCGGTACGAATAGTGCAGCACCGCTTCACAAGGCAGAGTGAATATATATCATTCGGTGCCTGTTCAACGGTGCAAAGAAACTGAGTGAGCAGAGTGAACATACATCATTCAAAGCTCAAGCAGTCGCACACGGCGAAGTATTGCGTGGACGGACTAGTATGGCAAAATACCAAGCAGAGTGAATATATATCATTCAAAGCTTGGTAGTTTCGCAAAAAGGTCCTTCCTATACAATTTGTTCGTACAGAACGGTGAGACGGAGCTCTGGTCGCAGTAATCCCTCGACGACTTGCTTAGTGTTTCTGGTCCCCATGTCATTACTTTAAAACAATAAGTAGTTAGGAATTTTATGGTGTTTTATCACCGAAGTGAAATTCCAATAGGTACTTGTGTAGTGACATGTGGACCAGTGTTTGTAATTTATAAGCGACATTCAACCATAACCATATATGCGAGCCAGTGTGTATTATACGCTATACTGTCGCGTATATATACGTCTTGTCGACTGCATGGTATGTATGGTGTACGACACAGTATGACTGCCTGTTTGTTGGCTGCATTTTGTGTTTGCCGTACGGTTGTGCGTATATGCATGTTGTGTTTTGAGCGGACGGACGTTTCGGACATTAGTTGTAGGGTGTGTGACGTAGTCGATTTAAATCGACTTCATTACCTTCCCTTCCTACTTCGGGGTGGGAAAGAGAAGAAGAAAAAATAATATGTTTATATTTAAGTATGTGGGATGTGGGATGATTATATTTACGGGAAAATATAGAATATAGAATAAATATAGATTCGCACCCTTATTATGTTCGGCTATATGCTTGGCACAGCGTGGGCGTTAAGGAAAAGGAGAGAGGAGATGTCTATGAGCATGTGTCTTGAATGCCTGTGGATCGTAGTGATGTGGAAAGACAGAGCTGGGCAGAGCATTCCACATACGTGTTGAACGGCTGAAGAACGAATCCCTGAACTTAACTGTTTGTCCGAAGATGGGCTTAAGGGTAAACTGATGTGCATTTAGAGCGCCACGAGTATTGCGGTTGAATTCAAGGAGAGGTGGCATGCAACTGGCTATTTCTCTTGAGCACCGCTGGTGGAAGAAGCGATAAAACAGTGACAAGCAGGAGACGTTCCTGCGGTATTGAAGCGAATATATTGATTTCGCAATGTTTTCGTCACCGATAAGTTTTATCGCACGGTTTTGTATTCTATCTAGTAGATGCAAGGTGGTTTTAGGCGCACCAGACCAGATATGACAATTGTACTCAAGTTTAGGGCGAATAAAGGCCTTGTAGATAGTAGCCAGGTCAGAGGGAGCGAAAAATTTCTTGCACCGGGTTAGAAAACCTAAACATTTCGCAGCATTTTTGGCGACGGTAAATATGTGGTCATTCCAACGAAGCTTGTCGTTGATGCACATACCGAGAATTGTGAGATTTTCAGTTTCCTCGATGCAAGTGCTATACATGGATAATGGCATCGGATTTGGGATTCGCTTGTACGACAGGAGACAGCATTGGGTTTTGGAAGCGTTAAATTCTACTCGATTGTTTTCTCCCCATTTTATTATGCTGTCTAGGTCAGAGTTTAACGTGCTTAACATACGAAGTTGTTTGAGTTCCACATGAGATGTGGAGGGACGTTCCTCAAACTTATATGAGAAGCTGAGAGTGCTGTCGTCAGCGAAGGAGTAGTAAAAATGAGAAAGAGTGTCGGGGACAGCACAGAGCCCTGGGGAACGCCAGCATTTAAGTGGTGTATTTCAGCCTTGAATCCGTCCAAAACAACTTGAATTGAGCGGTCCAAAAGATAGCTTCTAATCCAATGAAGCAGTTTATCATCGACACCAAAGGCACGCATTTTTGACAAAAGAGCTTGATGCCAAACTCTGTTAAATGCCTTAGAAATATCAAGTGCAACAGCTTGGCTTTCACCAAATTGATGCAAAGACCGGTTCCACTGTTCGGTGAGATATACCATCAAATCACCAGTGGAACGTTGCCCACGAACCCGTACTGCCGGTCACTAAGGATTTCATTGGTTTCAAGATATTTCATGAGCTGAAAATTTATCAGCGTTTCCATGACCTTGGAAAGAATGGATGTAAGTGCTATGGGTCGGTACGAAGAAGGAGACGACGGCTCGCCTTTTTTGGGTATGGGCTGGACAAAGTCTGTTTTCCAACTTCTCGGGAAGAGTCCAGAAGAATAGGATAGATGGAAAAGCTTACGCAATGGTAATGCCAGCTTGGACTCTCACCTCTTCAGAACTAATGGGGAAATACCATCTGGCCCAGCGGATTTGTGAATGTTGAGATCGTTTAAAACTCTAGCAACTGAATGAGTACGAATGAAGATCTGTCCCATAGAGTGTTCAATACTCGGTGGTGCAGGCGGCATCAATACACAATCTGGAAGCGTGGAGCTAGCTGCAAAATGTGCAGCAAACAGATTGGCTTTGTCTTAAGAGTTGACAACTGGAGTGTCATTATAAATGAGCGTTGGAATGGCCGACGAGGCTGTATTTTTGATTCTTTTCGCGAATGACCAAAAATTTTTACTACCTTAGGGACATTGTAGTATTTTTTGCCTCAATTTTCGGTCGTAGGCGAATTTGACTCGCCGAAGATGAGCATTGCAATCATTTCTGGCTCGTTTAAACTTTTTTCGGTTTTCCTCTGTAGGGTTTGCTTTGTAAAACCGAAAGCATACTCTCTAATCCTAGAAGCCTCTTTACAGCTCGAGTCGTAACATCCATCTCCTTTGGTTTGATAGACTTATCCCTGAAGGGGATAAACTTTCTCATACCAATAAGAATGATGTTTGTGATTGCATCAGCGGCGTCATCCACGTTGTTATTGCCAAACAATAGCGACCAGTTATAACTCCCAAAGAAGTTGTTAAGGCCGTCCCAATTGGCTTTCTCGTATTGCCATACTGTTTTTTGGGAGTTTTTTCTCTAACTGCGTGGTTTATTAACGAGAAATTAGCTGATACAACACAATGGTCAGACGAGCCTAGAGGCGATAATACAATGACGGAGTAATTATCAGGACGAGAGGTGAGGAACAAGTCAAGGGTGTTTGCGGAATGATTTGCAATGTCAGGTCTCTACCTTTGTGGAGGCTCATTTACAAGCTGAGTAAGGTGATTTAAGTCAGCGAACAACTCAACATCCATTCCTACGGGTGTTGTCTGGCCAGAATGGCGAAGCCACCCAGAATTGTGTACGTTGAAATCTCCCGCAATAACGATTTCAGTGTTTTCATCATTTCTGACAATTCTTGCAATTGCTGTGTGTAAGTTGGGGCTTCTATAAAGAAAGCAGTAGTGGATGTTGCGCCCCTGTACCATTACCCTCAGCCATATGAAATCAAATTCCGCATTGGAACATTGGCTTAATTGAGGCAAAAGTTTGAACGCAACATCACTACGGACATAAATTGCGAGCCCGTGTCTTGGGAAAAATAATGGCACTAAGCAATACCCAGGCAGATTTAAATCTGAATATCAGAATTCATAAAAACCTGAGTTTCGCTTAGTGCCAGAATTGCTGGACTGTGGACATTTACATGGGTGAATACAGCGAAAAAATTCGTTCTCAGCCCACGTATGTTGCTGAGATCCACTCGGAAACTATACATCACTACACAAAACAAACACACAAAACACAACTTACCGCTTCTTTTAACCGAATTGAGAAGAGTATGTTTCAAATTGGATTATTAACACAAATTGTCGCCAGTGTTATGCCTTCACGACAAAATGAGTTAAATCACCAAAAGAAACAAACACTCACAATCCGTTATTCTTGAAGCTAAAGAACTAGATCATAAACAAACTGCCGCATGAAAAACATACGACAGTTGCGTTTCACTAAATACTTTAGCTGCGCTGTTGATGATGATGGGACACAGGGACACACACACTGCACTTCGCGCTTGATTGAAGGCCGAACGCGTGAACCGTTTGATTGCACTTTTGAATTGCTTTTTTTTTGTGCACAAACACACAACACTTAAACTTTTTTGTTGTTTTATCACGCGAGTGCTGAAGTGCAGCGAGACCGTGCCCAGCGGCGATTGAGAGACAACTTGGCTGGAGCGGAGACGGCGATGGCTGGAACGGAGGCGGTTGCTGGAGCGGAGACGGTGATGGCTGGAGCGGAGGCGGTTGCTGGAGCGGAGACGGTGACGGCTGGAACGGAGGCGGTGACGGCCGGAACGGAGGCGGTGACGGCCGGAACGGAGGCGGTTGCAGGAGCGGAGGCGGTGATGATGGTTAAGCGGGGTGGACCCTTCACTGTGACCGATTCAATATTGACGGTGACAGGCGGCATGGTCCTACCCATTGGCAAGAGGGCTCTCGGTGCCATGGTTGGTTTCCGGTCAACGGTGGGTGAGGTTTCCGAGAGTTGTGGAGCTACTCTGCGCAGAGTCCTCAACTCTTGGCCGGTGAGCGGACGGGAGGGCGGTGGTGGCTTCTTTGTCCAGGCACCGGTCCGGGTTTGTTGCTGCGGAGTTTTATGCGGTGGTGCGGTGACGGGTTGGGGTCGGGTGCGTCGGCATATACCGGGTGCGGCTGGAGTGTCGATGAACTTGGCTAATCGGTCTGACATGTCGACGATAACTGATCGTTTTTCGACTATACCCACGGCTTGACTATTTTCGATTGGGGTGGTAGTTGCTTGCAAAACGCCTTGGCTAAGTTCGGACGGACCAAGGCGACGGCGTCGGTTAGTGCATTTAGTCGTTCGCTGGTTTCAGGTTCGGTATTTAGACTGACATCGGGAGTGGTGGGTAGGCGAAGCTCTCGTCTATAAGGGCTATTCGACGGTTCTATTTTCCCCTCTGTGATTAGCGGGTCGATTTCGCTGTTGATAACCACTTGCATCGCTGGATTTCTGGGCCGATACCCTTGTTTAAATGGCCGGTGGTGCTTTAAGCGAATCTCATGCTCGGTGACGGTGGTTGGGTTTTTAAGGTTTTCGAATTTCGGTAAATCTTCGGCTAGGAATCTGTCCGGCTGCTCTCTTTCGGTTGCCAGACTGCGAAGTGTCGGTATATTCGGTTCGGTTTCGGCTCTTATGACTTCGCTGCCTCGGTTTATTGTAAAATTATGCCTAGCCAAGAAATCTGTTCCTAGTAAGAACTTGTCCACTAGGGTCGGAATGTAAGCAAACTCTTGTTTGAATGTCCAGTCTTCCCGGCTCAGAGTGAGCGTATAAGCCTGGTGAGCGAAAACGGTAGAATTATCGGCTAATGAAAATGTGATATTGATGGGTCGGGCTGGTATTCGTTTGGCCATGCAAATTTTCCTAATGGCTTCGCCAATACATGACTTTCCCGCGCCGGTGTCGATCACTGCCCTGTACTGGAGTTGGCCAAATCGGATCGTTAGTATATATGATGTGATAGGGGCGTCTAACGTCTCACTGGTTTGGACGGCACGGGCCGCCGCACATCTGCAGTGTCTACTTTGGACTTCGTTTGTACCGCAATAGGAACAGAATAATCGTTGGTTTTGGCAGGTCTGTCTGCGGTGTCCAGGTTGACCGCACGCCCAGCAGCAGGTTCGTCGGTCATAAGCTTGAACTGGTACTGGGGGCGCTACTGGTGGTTGATGTTGTGGTTGGTGTGGCGGTTGCGACTCGATGGTTTGTGTTACATCGGTGGGGCGAGCGGCCTGGAGCGACCTGTTCGGAGCGGTCTGGCGGAAGGGCGGTGCGGTTGGCTGCGATGACTGTCGCTGGAACGGAGCGGTCTGACGGAATGGCGGTAAGGTTGGTAGTGTTGGCGGTATGATTGGCCTTGTAGTGGGCAACTCGCTTTTCAGTTGCTCAAAGTCCTCGGCGAGATCAGTCAGTTCCGATAGAGTGAACTCTCGCCGCTTAATATAGTGCCGGTACTCTGAGCGGAGATTCTCGTATATCCGATCGAGTTTGTCTTCCGCCGTTAACGACACTTGCCATCTCATCATGGCCTGGATGGCGGTAATGTAATCCTTGCTTCTTTCTCGCGCTAATTGCGTGCGATTTCGGATACGATGTAGGAGCTGGGTGGCGTACCGCCGCGGTAAAAAGAATTGGCGCAGTTCTGGGCTGAACTCTGCTCAGTTACGGATGGACTCTTTGTTGTTCCGGTACCAGACCAGAGCGGTACCTTTCAGGAGTTTAGGTAAGGTGCGGACAATGCGGTCGAGCGGTATCAGGTAGCATTCCGCTAGTTCCTCTACTCGTTCTAGAAATTCTAGAGGGTTGCTTTTTCCCTCGTAACGGACGTTCCAACAGCGCACCTTATCCATCACGTCAGCGTTGGACGGACTGTAAGTTACAGCTGGTCGGTGGTCGCATATTTCGTGCGGTCGCGGTGTTTCGGTTGCTGGGCTCACGGCATTCGGTGTGATGTTTGTTGCTGATGGCATCAGCTGAGGCAGAACTAGTTGAGGCGGGACCAGCGGTTTGCCTTTGTTGGCGGGTATCCCCAACATGTGTAAATCTTCGCAAGATTTATGTCGCTTGATATCGCTTGACAGCCGTTTTCGTAATTCCTCCACGGTTCCCGCGCTGTCCAGCCCACGTTTGTCGAGTTCTGCCACCAACTCGTCTTTGCGCAGCAGATATATGCTTCTTCGTTGTCCATTATAATATTAGTGTATACATATAAAAAAAATAAATTCTACTCTCCGTTTGGTGGTAGTTAGTCTGATGCGGGTGACGTATTCACCTCAATCGTTGACGGGTTGGGCCACTAATTTGTGTGCCAAAATTATCAGGTAGTTTTAAAATCGGTCAGTAATGCGACTTTTAAAAGTCGTCCCTGCTCGGGCGCCAAATTTGTAACGAGTTTGCTCGGGTGACGCTCGCCGGTCACACAGGGTTCGTATTGCGGAGTGTTACAAATTAATAAAGAGAGTATTTTGTCGTTTTCCTTAATTTTTTTATTGTTTGTTTTCGTGTTTCGTTTTACAACGCCGGTAGACTTAATTCTAGTTATAATAATAATATACTAATACTAATAATAATATAATGATACGGTAGAGGAATGGGAGAGGGTTTCACGGAGTGTTAGTCGGACAGCGTGTCCGCTAACACTATGCGGAGTATTGAGTGAGTGTAGTACTCACTCAATGGGGTTCGTACTCTGATACGGACGGTGCGGCACCACTACCAAGGCAAAGTGAATATTATCAGTCAGTGCCTGGCTGGGTACGCGTTTGTGCGTAACAGAGCTATGGTGTCAATATTGACTCAGGCGTTTGTACATCGGTACAGACGGTGTACACGGTCGTCGAGGTAGAGTGAATATAAAGATCAATCAGTGCCTCGGTGAGTGTACGAAAACTGTGGTGAAACTGAGTTGAGCACTCTGACTCACTCAGTCACCTATGCCGGGAGTATTCGGACTTCGGTACGAATAGTGCAGCACCGTTTCACAAGGCAGAGTGAATATATATCATTCGGTGCCTGTTCAACGGTGCAAAGAAACTGAGTGAGCAGAGTGAATATAAATCATTCAAAGCTCAAGCAGTCGCACACGGACGGACTAGTATGGCAAAATTCCAAGCAGAGTGAATATATAGGTAGCTTGGTAGTTTCGCAAAAAGGTCCTTCCTATACAATTTGTTCGTACATAACGGTGAGACGGAACTCTGGTCGCAGTAATTTCTCGACGACTTGCTTAGTGTTTCTGGTCCCCATGTCATTACTTTAAAACAATAAGTAGTTAGGAATTTTATGGTGTTTTATCACCGAAGTGAAATTCCAATAGGTACTTGTGTAGTGACATGTGGACCAGTGTTTGTAATTTATAAGCGACATTCAACCATAACCATATATGCGAGCCAGTGTGTATTATACTCTGTCTATACTGTCGCGTATATATACGTCTTGTCGACTGCATGGTATGTATGGTGTACGACACAGTATGACTGCCTGTTTGTTGGCTGCATTTTGTGTTTGCCGTACGGTTGTGCGTATATGCATGTTGTGTTTTGAGCGGACGGAAGTTTCGGACATTAGTTGTAGGGTAGGACGTAGTCGATTTAAATCGACTTCGTTACAAAGCAAAGCCCGTTACAATTTTGCTTAGCCTAGAGGGTGCTTATTCTAAAGTGAGTAAAATATTTTGTATGCAAGAAAGTATTCCAAATACAAATAGCCTTTCCGTATCGTCGAAGATGTTAGATTTTCCAGTAGATAGTGCCGGTTTTGGAGCTTGCTTACTTACTGGTTTTTTTCTTGCTTGAATGGTTGGTGGTGGTTTGGTGATTGTTGCTGGCTTGCTAGCAGTCCCCATAGCAGCTAAACTAGCAAAGCTAACTCCTTCCACTATTGCTTTTGCAGCAGATTTATGAGCGAACTTATGCTGCTCCATCTTCTTTTGGGCGGTTATAACTTTTTCCGACATTTTTTCTTTATATTTAGGACATCCTCGATAGTTTGCAGGATGTCCAGTTTTTTGACAATTTGTGCAGAAAACGTTGTCGTCTTTATTGTTGTCTGCGTTTCTCGGGCATTGTCCAGGTAAGTGTTCGTCTTTGCACTTAACGCATCTGTATTTCATGCCGCAATTGCTTGCGACATGTCCAAAATTTTGGCAGTTTCTGCACTGCGTAATGCCTGCCGATTTAAGTTTTTCACAATGCACCAACTGGTTAATCAGGAGGGTTTTTGAGCAAACTGCTGCCTTATCGCAGTTCTTCTCAAGTTCGACAATGAAATTGTTAAATTTCCTGTCGGTCCTCTGACATTTGAAGGGTTTGACCTCCAGTACGGGGATACCTTCTGCCGCTAACGCATCCTTGACATCATCAGTATCGAAGGAGTGTATGCCTTTTAGGACCAACATTTCTTTTAGGTCCTCCTTAACAGTGTAAGTGTTAAATTCAGTCTTTCCCGATTGTAGGAAGGACCAAATTTTCTGGTGCCCATCTTTGTTCATGGCCGTAACGACCGACTTACTGCTGTTGATGTTGCGAATTCTGCAACATATATTGGCACTCTTCGTGAGCTTTGAGAGTTCAGCGACGATTAGTCTAAAGCAGACTATTGGCGGCATGGCAAAAGTTTTTGTTGCTGGTCCCGTAGACTGGGGTTTTTTGGTTGCTGGAGCGACATGTGGTGGTGTCTTCTTAGTGACATTTTGTGCTTCTTTTGCCTTGGCTGTTTTCTCTACAGTAGTGGCTTTCGGCGGATTGCTTCCTTCAACAGTAACTACTGCAGGAGAAGATGATGTTGGTGGTCTGGAATTTGATTCAGACAATCTCCTTATTTTTGCCTTTACTGGCATGGTTACTGGAGAAGACCGCTCTTTGCGATTCTTCTTCGGAATTTTCCTCTCCGCTGGTACTGGAATCGGACGCTTCAGTATCCGATTCCTCGCCTAAGCTCATATTTTCCTCTTCAGATGAATTAGAGTCTTCGCAAAGCTGGTTGACTTCATCCAGCCTTTCTTACAAAGACACGAGGAAGTTACCACCATGGTTGGAAACTTCTTGTCTAATTAAGGTTAATACCTCATTAACCTTTTCCTTCCGTTTCTGTTTTTTTACCCATTATAGGGCCAAAAATGAAAAACTTTATCTGAAATTAAACAACTATTAATTATAAATATGTGCCTGAAATTGAAAATATGTTAAAATGTCGAAGGTAGCGAAATGCTCGCTTTTTGGTTTTTTTTCGTAGCCGGTAGCAGGTAGCTGAGCGATCTGGTGCAGGATCTTTATAGGATGTGCTCGTGTTGAGTGCTCGATGCTGACTGAATTGAATTTTTGTTGCTCCTTTCATACCCTGTCCGTTGCTAAAAAATAGTGGAACCTGTTGTCACTATGCGGCGTGGTTTTCCGTTTGCTTGCAGTTTTCATTGCGTTTGTTCTTGTTGTCCTCAGGTTTTGTTGTTGTTCTGGAGATTTTCATATACATCCTGCAATATGTTTATGGTAGTATGCATGTTTTCAATTTCAATATGCGTGTTTCCTCCAATTTCAACATGTATGCCCTCAATTTCAACATTAATGTTTTACCCATGTTGCAATACGCATGTTGCTGTCTACTTGCTGTAGTGCGTTTGTGGGTTGTGGGTTAGTAATTTTGTATATAAAAATGTTATCTCGTTTTGAAAACCGTTTCTGATCTATCAGTGGTGCTCCGGTCATTGACATCATCAGCTGTTGCATGGTGTTTGTTGATTTCTAAGTCAAGCGTGGGAGCACATCAGACAGACGTATTATTCTCGGGCAAATTCAATTGTGTGTGCTTTGGTGATCATCCGCCTGTATGCACTGGTTGTGTGTTTGTTCTTAGTGCTGTGCGTTTACGTGGCGGTGGTTCTATCCAATGCAATATGATTTCTTACGAGATGTATGATATCGCCCATCGCTCGTAAGAGAAGGAGAAAAGGGGGAAAAAGAGAAACATGGTCATTTCGCCGTCAATTGGTGACTTTTGAGTCTCTTAACAATTGTTAAATGGCCGTCGGTACATGCGAGTGAATTAGTTTACATTGAAAACTACATTTTGAGTTTTCTTTTATATAATTATTTATTTCAATTTATGTATTTGTTTTGTTAAAAAAAAGGTGTAATCAAAGGTTTCATGGCGGTTGTTTTATCTGCGCAAAATTCTAGTGTGAATAATTTTGTTCCTCAAACACTCGTACATACAACACTCGAAATTGTGCCAGTGAAGTGACCGAAGTACATTCTTTCTATTCTTTCCTGTCCAATTCGTAATATTATTGTGACGGTAAAAACCATTTAAACGCAAAATTAAAAATAATGGCGTAAAATTGAAGAATTAGAAGAAATTCATTCATTCAATAATCATCATCTCTATGGTTACAACGACAATCACTAATACTTCTATTACCACTACTACGTACTACGAATCCTTTGGGAAACTTCTACAATTACAATCAATTTCAATTTTAGATATAAGGTAATCTGTAATAATAAAATGGGGGGAACAACAGATATTTTGCAACAGCTAGTGAGTAGTGAGTGAAGCGCGACTATTTACTGCATTACCATAAGCGACAGAAGGAGGAAGCGGACATTTTAGTATTGGATCACCACCATTTCTGTACTTTTTTTTATTACAATTAAAAATTTAAAAATACTCTTATTCCCATTAAACTACTAGGTTTAAGATTAGTCTCCTAAAGAAATTTTTAAAATTACTTTTATTCCCATTACACTAAATTTATTAAATTAAATATATTTAAATTAGTCTGCTTAAGAAAAGTTTAAAAATACTTTTATTTCCATTATAGTACTAGGTTACTAGGTCTCCTTAAGAAATTTAAAAAAAAAAATACTTTTATTCCCACTACACTACTAGGTTAAAGATTAGCCTCCTTAAAAAAATTTAAAATACTATTATTCCCATTACACTACTAGGTTTAAGTTTAAGATTAGCTTCTCTTAACCCTCTACCGCATAAGAAGCCATATATGGCTGTTCGCAATAATAACGTATTTTCTTTAATACATCACATTCGAAATGACTAAAACACAACATGATCACTTTGTTTGTATCTCCTACAACACAAAAGGGTACTTTTTATATTTGCCAGATAACGGTTGTCTGCGATTTTCTCATTTGTACTCCAGTTCCTTGCGCATGTGCATTGAAAATATAAAGTGGGAAAAAAGTTTGATTATAAGTGTAAATAATTGTGTTCAATCGGTAAGAACAATCAGTTTAAAAATACATTTTGGATAAAATATTTAATTTTCTATAATATTAATGAATAGTGACTGCCTAACAGTGCCTGAAGCTGATACAAAATCTTAGCCTGAAAATGAGAATGTTGCGTCGATTTGAAAAAAAAAAACGTTATCTAGAGAAAGAAAAATATATATATGGCTTCGTATATTATTTTTTAAACTAAATATTTTTTTGTACTTTTTTTAATAAATGTTGTTGAAGAATAATCAAAAGAAGCTATTTCAACCGTTTTTTATTTTTTTCCTCCTTGCACATTAATTGATGCGGTAGAGGGTTAAGAAAAATTTTAAAATACAATTATTCACATTACACTACTAGGTTTAAGATTAGTCTTCTTAAGAAATTTTTTAAAAAATACTTTTATTCCCATTACACTACTAGATTTAAGATTAGTCTCCTTAAGAAAAATTTAAAAATTCTGTTATTCCCATTACACTACTCGGTTTGAGATTAGTCTCCTTAAGAAAAATTTAAAAATACTTTTACACTACTAGGTTAAGATTTGACTTAATAAGAAATTTTAAAAATACTTTTTTTTCCATTACAATTACACTACTATGTTTAAGATTCGTCTTCTTAAGAAAAACTCAATAAATAAAACGTTTATTCCTATTACACTACTAGGGTTAAGATTTGACTCGATAAGAAATTTTTAAAATTACTTTTTTTCCCATTACATTGCTAAGTTTAAAATTTGACTCAATAAAGAAATTTTAAAAATACTTTTTCCAATTACTTTAAGTACATTACTCGAATTTATTAATATATGAGAAAATGGAAATGAAATATAATGAAAATGAAAAAGGAAAGTTTTTTTTCTCTTCTGGTAGGGAATAAATATAACATAATAACTTTTGTCGATATGGTTTTCCTAGGATAGGTACTTACGTCACCTACAGCGCTGTCGGCGATGGAATTATCATCCTCTGGGGTAAGTTTATTTGAATACTAATAATTGTAGTTTTATTTATACCATATCGGTCTCGTGGTAATACTTTTACATGTTTTGAGGGGGGGAAAGTCCCACGAGATTATCCGGAAATACTGAAGATTGACACCAAAATTTTTTTTGGTATCGAGTCGTAAAATCGTATTATGGTTAGACTACCGGTCGAATACCTTACTAGTAACCGTTATAAGGACGCCCGTTTAGTCTATCAAATCTGATAATAAGAAAATTGTAATTAGATTGTAATGATGTACATAAATGTTATTTTACAATGAATAAAGAATTTGTTAAATATGGTTAACCAGTGAGTCGTTATTCGATCTTCTCCTTTTTCCAGCATATGTTCCCAGGCAGGTTGACGAAAACAAAAGGGGGTCCCAAGGACATCGGGGCCTATGGTATGGTGGGCAAAGAAAGTGGTATACGTCATAGGCAGTCGTGACTCCCACAGCCCAACGCACATCAAGACATTAGGCATACGTTTATCGTCTCTTGGAAATGAGACGACCAAGATCCCAACCCGGTTGCCGACGAGAATGGCTGCATTTAACGCGTGCACCCGGTTCGATCATGCCTTGATTTCACGAAAATCGTCATAAACTCCGCAGTCCTTTACAAAACTTTGAAACCAATCTACCACCAATTGTATAGGAACATACGAGAAAATGTGTTTCGATTTGCGTTGTTTCGTTTTTCGTACACAATTTTTAGTTCTATTTTAGTACGCAAATCGGGACCCCAATGTACTTTTAAATTTAGAAAAAAGAGAAATAAATCGTTTTTATTGGTTAATCTTAGTGCTTTTACAACTCAGATGTGGTGTACAACCGTATAAAAGACTGACGAATTAATTGGACATAAGATTTATGAAATTTTTTTTTGGGAGAACATTTTAATTTTCAACACATTAACTAGTGAAAATGTGACACCATTTACAATGCCGAGAATAACCAAAAATACAGACCGGCCATGTTGCCGGTCGTACGAGGTACAATCTTACAATCTTTCCGATAGTGACTCAAAGGTCCGACTATCTTTTTGCCACTTCTGTTGCCAGAGTTGTTGCCTGAGCCCAGTGGATCAGCAGGTGGAAGGAGTTTGTTATAGAGGAGGTTCCACCAGGGGCTCTGCTACTGGTGGGGAGACGATGACACGCTCGCGGTTGCGCGGCCTAGCTCTCGGGTGGGGTGGTCCTTGTCACCCACCATCAACACCTCTCCACAAACAAACAAAATCGTGTCAAAAAAATTGTTATTATAAAGAAAGGAAGAAGAAAGAGGAAAAGAAGCTAAAAATAAGAAATTAAAGATAGATACACAAAAGGAAAGAAGAAAAGAAAAGTCTTCAAAAAAGTTAAAAGTTAAAAGTTGATCGTCATGTCATGACGTGTCAGAGAACATACAGGGTGTGTCGCCTGAAAATCCATCGTCGGCGACACCGGCCACAACTGTAACGGAGTTTTCCCAGCCGGGGTAAACTCAGCGTGACCAGGGTTCTGAGGCAAGTGGTCGTTACAATAAAATTTCTATTTTTGGGACTCTTCAAAGTATTTTCTTTATTTTCCTTCTTTTTTCTTATTACCTATAATTTAGTCTGTGACGATCGTAAATCCTGAGCGATTTGTGGGCATTAGCCTGAGATGAGCGTAAATCCTGAGCGATGCGTTAGCCTTTGACGGGCGTGAATCCTGAGCGATAAGTTAGCCTTTGACGAGCGTAAATCCTGAGCGATGCGTTAGACTTTGACGAGCGATGTAACGTGAGACGGTCGAGACTCCTGAGCGATGTGTGAGCGTGAGACAGTCGAGACTCCTGAGCGATGTGTGAGCGTGAGACGGTCGGTACTCCTGAGCGATGTGTGAGAGTGAGACAGTCGAGACTCCTGAGCAATGTGTGAGCGTGCAACCTGGGTGATGCGTGAGTGTGACCCCTGAGCGATGCGTGGGCGTGAGCCTCGTGACGCGATATGCTGAATGTACCGGCGTAACAACCCGTAGGGAATCAACACAGCGAAGTTACGTCGTACGAATGACGGAAGCAGAGAAAGATGTCGACAGCGATATGCTGGATGTACCGGCGTAACAACCCGTAGGGAATCCACACAGCAAAGTTACGTCGTACGAATGACGGAAGCAGAGAAAACGTCGGCAGCGACATGCTGGATGTACCAACGTAACAACCCGTAGGGAATCCACACAGCGATGTTATGCGGCACGAGTGACGTCGGCAGCGAATGTCAGTGAAATAGTTTTATTATTAATGACTTACCACCGCTATATCCGAATAGCACAAAAAGGAAACTATATGGCAAAATTTTTAATGCTGTAGGCACTGTCTTAGAACAAGATAACAAACCAATAACTTTCATTTCCCGCACACTTTTAAAATCTGAAGAACAATTCGCAACGAACGAGAAAAAGATGTTAGCCATTTTATGGGATTCTCAATTCACTAAGAATCTACCTATACGGTTTATCAGTTGTGAAAATATTTACGGATCACCAACCTTTGATGTATGCGTTAAGCAACAAAGATACCAATAACAAACTTAAACGTTGGAAAGCTATACTCGAAGAGTATAACTACGAGCTAAAGTACAAACCCGGCAAGACCACCAATAGATAGCAATGTAAGTTCCTTAACCGCAACACATCACAGCGACGAAAGTTCTGGGCAAAACCTTATCCAAATTGCAGAAGAACCGCAACCAATGGTTTCTCACCATCACAGATTCTTTTGCACGGATATTTTTCATCAAGCGTGGATACTGCTGAAAGCAATGCCATCAAAACGAAGTCATCATCTCGTAACGTTACCAAAGATTCGGGCACAAAAAAGCAGTAACGTAACTGCACGTAAAGTTCTTTTATTCAAGTTTTTCAATTTTTTAAAAAATTTATTTTATTTGAGTAGTTTTTAGAAGTAGAATTTTTATTGACTTTCTGTCTCAGTAGCTGTGCGTGCCTTTTTCGTTTGTTAGGCCTGGTACTACAAACGAATCAGTAACGTTTTCACTGTTGAGTAGTTGGTTCGTAGAGATTATTCTTATTATTGTTATTTTTAATATTTTTTGATTTTTTATTTTATTCTTATCTTATTTTACGTATATTTTCATCATCTTGACGGGTTCGGTATTTATACTTTGTTTTTTAGTTTTATGTAAGTTTATGTGAAACGCAGGCCTATTATATGGGTACCCCAAATGATTTTCATTGTCCGGGGTATTCTCGTGTCGACTGTTTGGTTCCACATCGTGGGGTTATTTTATTTTTACGAGAAGACATCAGTTTTAGTGTACCTAATTTTAATATTCCAAACAGTAATCCCATTTTCAATACGATATGGATTAAAATTGTAATTTCAAACTGTTGTGTCTGGCATCACTGCTGTGTATGTCATCACTGTTGCCGCTTGTCATATTTGCCTGTTCGCTCTGCGACAGAGAGTTTTTTCTCTTACAGACTCGCTTCTTGTTCGGACAGCACAGCAGAAGCTCAATAATTTTAAGTATATATTTCCGAAACTAAATATAAAGATTGTCTTAGAAATAGTAAAAAAGTAATGTTTTATTTCGATCTCGCCCAAACATAAAATTGGCGCAGTCGGGTTAGTTAAATAATCGAAACAATTAAAACATTCAAGGAAAAACGGGAATTGTCGCAAACAGTTTTTGCTGCTTTACTGCCATATTCTGCCTTAGTATTCTGCAACGTTATCGTGCCGCGTGTTTTAGAATTCATGTTTTTTGCAATATTTTTAATACTGAATAAAAATTTTGGTTGTTGGATGGACCGCAAGCACGACGACGAAATAGTAAAAAAGGAGGAATCGTCTGGTGCTACAGAATCCAACGACAGTTTTGGCTGTTAAATTATTGCAGAAAAGATGTCGACTCCAATCACTATTTGTATGAAACCGTTCGATGTCTCAACTCCGGAGAGATGGGCGAGTTATTCTGCACGTTTTGAATTGTACTTGCAAGCCAATGAGATCGAGGCAGAACAGCGAAAACGAGCCATTTTCCTAACGGTTTGCGGAAAAAATGTTGTGCAATCGGCTAGTCTGTGGTATTCGAGATGAAGGGCTGCAACGGAACCTCCTTGCCGAGACCGGTCTTAATTTGAACAAAGTCATCGATCGCGCCCAAACAGCCGAATCAGCAACAAAGAATTTACATGATATTCGTCATGCGGAAAAAGTTGAGCAAATCCTGAGACCGCAATTTCAACAAAAACAGCAAAATCGACAACAATGTACAAGTCGACCTTGTAATGGATGTGGTGCATCCATGTTCGTTCGTCATGTCCACATTTAAATACAGTATGCAAGTCTTGTGGAAAAACTGGTCACATCCAAAGTGTATGCCGATCTTCTGCTATAGCAACACCGTCCAACACAAGGAACAAGAATAATCGTCGAAACAAAACGAACTCGAGAATCAACCAAATATTGCCGTTGGTTGACTTGAAAAAGAGAGCAACCGTTTTAATAAACAAAAAACCATGTGGGTTTGAAGTGGATTCAGGGTCAAACTATACGATCATCGCGTCCAACACATTTAAATCGATTTGGTTTAGAGCAAACCAGAAATCTCGAAATGTGATTTGAATTTATTAGATTTTCAACGAAATCACATCCCAATTGTCGGGGTTATCGACGTAAACGTGTCCTACAATAGCAAAACCATCGAAAATCTGCTGATTGTTGTTGTAGAGGGCACACGATCAAATGTATTGGGATGTAACTGGTTTTCATCGTTAGGGATCAGTTTGCAGGGAGTCAACCGTATCGATTCCAACCAATCAGTACAGTCCGTCGTCAAGAAATTCCAGCATCTATTTAGCAATGAGCTAGACTGTTATACCGGTCCGCCAGTGTCATTGCAAATCGATTCTACAGTTCAACCAATTCGATTTCCTCCTCGACGAATTCCAATCGCCACCAGGGGTCAAGGCGAAGCTGAATTAAATCGATTGATCGATCAAGGGATTTTGGAATCGGTCGAATACTCGGACTGGGCCACACCCATCGTGCCAGTACCGAAGAGCGATGGCACTGTTCGAATTTGTGGGGACTACAAGTTAACACTTAACAAGGCGTTAAGACCACACTGTTTCCAAATTCCTGCACTGAGCACACTGTTGTCGCAAATCGACGGAGGAAGCGTCTTCGTTAAACTGGGTTTAGCGTATCATCAATTGTCAGTTGATCATAAATCGTTTATGCTTCAGACGATTGTAACACACAAAGGAGCTTTCCGAGTTACCAGATTACAATTCGGAATCTCATCCGCTCCTGGGATATTTCAGAATTTCATTGAGGGGTTGCTCAGAGGTATTGAAGGCGTACTTCCATATTTTGATGCTATCGTTGTCACCGCGTGCGACGAAATACAACTGGCTGAGCGATTAACCGAAATTCTATTAAGATTTGATAAGTACGGCCTTCGCCTTAAGCTTACAAAATGTAAATTTGGCGTACCAACAATAGATTTTCTTGGTTACAAAATCGATGGATTGGGAATTCGTCCAACCACTGAGAAGATCCACGCCATAAAAAATGCATCTCCACCGAATGACAAGAAACAACTACAAGCGTTCTTGGGTCTCTTGAATTTTTACCACACATTCCTTCCGCAAAAGGCAACTGTCGTCGAACCATTGCACCGTCTTCTTGACCAGAACACGAAATGGTATTGGACAAAAATTCACCAAGAGGCTTTCGATGATCTAAAAAAACATGGTTGCATCTGGCCAAGTTTTGGTACACTACAATGAAAAACTGCCTCTCTTGATAGTGTGTGATGCCTCGCCATATGGTCTAGGTGCCGTACTGTGTCACCGTATGACCGACGGAGCTGAAAAGCCTATTTTGTTCTATTCGAAAACCTTGTCAAAAGCACAGCGGAATTATGCACAGATCGATCGCGAATCAATCGCCATCGTAGAAGGAGTCAAAAAATTTCATGAATTTTTGTATGGTCGGAAGTTCACAATCGTCACTGACCATCGCCCACTACTGGGTTTATTTAATCCGGACAAACAAACTCCAAAAATAGTTTCGACTCCAATGCTTCGCCGCATAATTTTTCTGAGTGCTTACGAATACGATATAGTTCATCGACCAGGAAGGAAAATGGGAAATGCTGATTTTCTAAGTATCTATTTTCTATTTTCTATGCCAGCAGCTGAATCAACGTCGGACGAAAGCGAAGAGGTTCTTATGATCGAAACAATTGCGATGCCTGTGCTCGTGAATCTTTAGCGAAAATAACATCAAAAAATCCGATCTATCAGAAAGTTCTAAGCTGGGCGTTAAGGGGGTGGCCCGAAAAGCTTCCTTCCGGCGAAGAAAATCTCAAGCCATTTTTCACATTTTATTAAGGGGAAACCGTACAATCATTCCACCTGAAGGTCAAGCAAAAATTCTCAATGCTCTACATTCAGGTCATCCTGGAATTGTCCGCATGAAGGCTTTGTCCCGAAGCTACGTTTGGTTCAAACCGCTAAGAATTTTATCAAAAAATTGCCAAACGACGCCGACATCCAACTGAAGCTGTCTCAGTTTTTGTTTAGTCAACACATTACACCATCGCCAACTTTAGGAGCATCTCCGTCAGAGTTGCTTTATAATCGGCAAGTTAAAACATATTTTGATAAAATTCATCCTCATTCTCCAGTAGTCAGGAAACAAGATTCGTTAAAGATCGATAAACAACCGAGACGTTTTCAAGAGAATGATCGGGTCTGGTCAAGAAATTACGCCAGAGGATCTAAGTGGATCGCCGCCATCATTCAAGCAGCCACTGGCCCATTATCGTATAAAGTACGTCTTGAGTCTGGATAAATTGTTAAACGCCACGTTGACCAACTGAGAGCTCGAGCCGACGATCAACTCAGTATTGAGACACCGTTATTAGTTGGTTCGACGAAGAACAAATCATCGACTGTCTTACCGAAAACTCGACCACCGGTCGACCAACCACCAGAACCTGAAACAGTTGTATTGCCCGACAACGACCAGAAGAAGATTTCGGGTTCGTCACCAACATCTACTCAACAGACACCTGTAAGAAGATCAGCTCGTCAGCGAACCGCCCCGCAGTTCTTCACAGCTGGGCGTTAAGGGGTGTTGTGTATGGCATCACTGCTGTGTATGTCATCACTGTTGCCGCTTGTCATATTTGCCTGTTCGCTCTGCGACAGAGAGTTTTTTCTCTTAAAGACTCGCTTCTTGTTCGGACAGCACAGCAGAAGCTCAATAATTTTAAGTATATATTTCCGAAACCAAATATAAAGATTGTCTTAGAAATAGTAAAAAAGTAATGTTTTATTTCGATCTCGCCCAAACATAAAACAAACCGTTCGATGTTTATTTGTTCCCTTTATCGTAGTCCTAATTTGTCACCTGATGACACTAATATTGAGTTTAATTACTTATCAGACACTATAGACAAGATTTACTAATCATCACCAACATCAGAATTGGTAGTCTTGCTACCTGCATTGCTGCATTGGTTAAAAGAAACTTTGCAGACAATACTTCGTCTATTCCTTCTTTATTTCATAATGATATTCATTTTAGAACTGATATTGAGAAAGCTTCTCTTAGCTTCTTAGCTTCTCATTTCGCTGGTGCGTTTACTCTTTAACTAACCAAAGCCCCCCAATTATATTACCTAAAATCTATTTTCGGAAACAGGTTGTTTCAAAGATTCTGAAAGAACTTGACCCCAATAAAGCGACTGGCCCCGACGGTATTCCGTCATTAGTATTGAAAAGTTGTCATCTTACTTTGGCAAAACCGCTTAGCAAATTGTTTCATCTCTCAATGAAGACAAGTGTTTTTCCATCATTTTGGAAAATAGCAAATATTCAACCCGTTCCGAAAAAAGGTGATAAATCGCCACCTACGAACTACCGTCCTATTGCTTTGTTATCTGTTCTATCGAAGGTAATGGAATCTATCGTTAATTCCAGACTAATGAACTATCTGGATTAGAATGTTCTTTTATCCGATGTGCAGTATGGATTTCGTAAAAATCGCTCTTCAGGTGAACTAATGACGTGCATGACTCATTGTGTGGAGCGAAGCATTGAAAACCTAGGTGAATCAAGCGTTGTTTCCTTAGATATTGCTGAAGCTTTTGATAGAGTATGGCATGATTGTCTTATTAATACGATTCGTGCGCTGAACTTACACTCCTCTCTCATTACATGGATTGAGAATTATTTATGGAACCGTAAAATAAAAGTTGTATTAAATGGTATATCTTCAGATTCACATGGGATCAATGCTGGCGTGCCTCAAGGATAATCCTTGTCTCCCACGCTCTTCTTGATATATATCAACGACCTGTTGTCTTCTGCAACCTGTGATATCCATTCATTTGCTGATGATACAACACTATCGACTTCCATTGAGTTTGTCAGTCAAAAAGAATGCAATTCTCGCTTGAATGGTTCGCGTGAATTAATGAATTTGACTATTCTGTCTAATATTCAAATCATTCTTGATTGGGGCATTTCTAATAGAGAATTTAACCCAAATAAATTTCAGTCTTGTCTTTTTTCTCACAAGAATTCACTTAAGTTGTTAGGTTTAAAAGTATCAAGTGATCTTTCCTGGAAAGAACATATTTATGAAATTTCAAAATTTTATAAGACGTTGTAACTTCTACTTCACTCCCTCTGAAGTATTAAGATTATATAAATCTTAGAATTTAATTCATATGTGTGGGGTGGGGCTCCGAGGTCGCATTTGGTTCATCTTGATGGAATTCAGAATAGAGTTATCCGTTTGATAAACGATGTAACCATTACTTCGTCTCTTGATACTTTGGAGCACAGACGAAATGTAGGAGCTTTATCTGTTTTCTACAAATTTTACAACGGTAAATGTTCTTTAGAAACCCATTCTCTAGTTTCCAGGTCCTTTTCTCAGTAACGTAAACACTCGTTTAAGGTCCAATCAACATAGATTTGCCTTAAAACTTTTTTCATGTAGAACCCAACACTTTAAATACTCCTTTTTTACGAGAGTCTCTTCGATGTGGAATCAATTGGTCGAGCACGTGTTTCCCGAATCTTATAATCTGCAGGCGTTCAAATTAGCCGTTAACAACTTCTTGAAGGATGATGGATAAAGTATTCATAAGTTGTTTATTAATATATAAAAAAAAAATTGTTTATCAGTATTTTTAACATTGTTTTTATAATTTGTAATATTTTCTTGGTCAAGGTTTTTTGTAGTTTTCCCTGACCATAATTCATTGAAAAAAGTATTTGGACTCGCGTCGTTCAAAATTCGTGTTCGTTTTTCGCATTGCTTTTTCAATGAATCAGAGACAATTCTGAGAAAATAAATTGAAACCGGCTACAAACGTGAGGTATGTGATATATTGTAAATCACATTCCTTCGATTTTTATTTTATTTTGAATTTAATAAAGGGCTTAGCCCAACTTATTGCCGTGACGCAAGTCATTCAGGGATTCCTCCCTTGGCAATAAGTCTCTATATATAAAAAAAAAAAACTGTTATTACCAAATCAGGAAAAACAATACACAAAAGTTTAATTAAAAATTAATCCCTTTATTCCTAGGCTGTTGCTAGTACATCTTTGTACTGCAAACATTCAAATCCTGGATTATACAAATTCCCAACTTATAAAAATAAACATTGGAACTGCAAAGATCCAAAATTATACACGTAATCGATATAGAAGTTTACGAAAACTTCATAAAGCGCTTAGAAACGGTCGTTATAGCCAACGTCAAAACCCATCATCCCTTATATCCTATCCTTGCTTTCGAAATTCAACGAATTAAAAATTATCTAAGTAGACTAAGAATTAACGAAAAATCAAAAACATCATTAGATTTTATAGGCACTACGTGGAAATGGATTGCTGGAAATCCAGACTACCACGACTATGAAATACTCACAAACAAAATGAATAATAATAATCAAGTTGTTATAAATAGATAAACTATAGAGAAAATAAATGAAATTTCTAATTTAACAAATAATAAAATACTAAAGTCATTCAAAGAACGAAAATTAAATATAAGTTAGATTTGATAAAGGAAGAAATAGTTAATATTGCATACGCAATACATTGGGCAAAAGCCAACATAGTGAATTCATATATTTTAAGTAATAACGAAATGAACATTACTGAAACAGTTATTAAGAATGAAAATTTCCCATACGGAAATGTAGATCAAGCCCTAGAATTTGCCAATATAAAAATTGCTTCTGACAATAAAAATATAATATATATCCTGGATTTACCTACAAGCGAAAATAATACTTGTAATCTTTTGATATTAAAAGCCGTAAAGAAAAATAATATAATAAATAAAATATCATATGAAAATGTTTTAGAATGTAGAAATAAAATCTTTGGAATAAATAGAGAATGTAAGAAATACAATGAATTAGCTACATGTAACAAAAAAAATATAATTAATATAAGCACTTCTGCCTGCCCAAATTTACTGAAGAGCATAACGCCACCTGTACGCAAATCAACAACGAGCACATCCCATATGTAGAAGAAATAGCACCAGAAATACTTTTCCTCAACCAATTCAATGGTCCAGCTGTCATCAACAACGAAACACTAGACCTCAAAGGAACCTACATTATTCGTCACACAAACTCTTCGATTCGAATAGATGGCAGAGAGATAAACAACATTGAGATAATCCACTACCAGCCAATGTCCGCAATTCTTCAACCAGCATCAATGCTAGAAGGGAATGAAGAATTTCTATCACTTGAGAGGCATAACATCTATACTCGAACGGTACATCAAAAATAGAGATACTGGAAAAGAAGAACATCATCCACACTACAACCAGCTCAGTACTTGCCATTTGCTTCATGTTAATGACAATAATATTCGCCTTAAAATTCTTTAATAAATTGAAGAACCAAGATGACAATAAAGATCAAGAATTAGCATCAGTATCAACACTGACTATTCTGTCTAATATTCAAATCATTCTTGATTGGGGCATTTCTAATAGAGTAGAATTTAACCCAAATAAATTTCAATCTTGTCTTTTTTCTCACAAGACAACTCAACATTATGTTCCACCTGTTATTAATGTTACCCCTATTGCGATATCTGATTCACTTAAGTTGTTAGGTTTAAAAGTATCAAGTGATCTTTCCTGGAAAGAACATATTTATGAAATTATGAAAAAACAATACACAAAAGTTTAATTAAAAATTAATCCCTTTATTCCTAGGCTGTTGCTAGTACATCTTTGTACTGCAAACATTCAAATCCTGGATTATACAAATTCCCAACTTATAAAAATAAACATTGGAACTGCAAAGATCCAAAATTATACACGTAATCGATATAGAAGTTTACGAAAACTTCATAAAGCGCTTAGAAACGGTCGTTATAGCCAACGTCAAAACCCATCATCCCTTATATCCTATCCTTTCTTTCGAAATTCAACGAATTAAAAATTATCTAAGTAGACTAAGAATTAACGAAAAATCAAAAAGATCATTAGATTTTATAGGCACTACGTGGAAATGGATTGCTGGAAATCCAGACTACCACGACTATGAAATACTCACAAACAAAATGAATAATAATAATCAAGTTGTCATAAATAGATTAACTATAGAGAAAATAAATGAAATTTCTAATTTAACAAATAATAAAATACTAAAGTCATTCAAGGAACAGGAAAATATAGAAAACCATATTATAACGAAAATTAAATATAAGTTAGATTTGATAAAGGAAGAAATAGTTAATATTGCATACGCAATACATTGGGCAAAAGCCAACATAGTGAATTCATATATTTTAAGTAATAACGAAATGAACATTACTGAAACAGTTATTAAGAATGAAAATTTCCCATACGGAAATGTAGATCAAGCCCTAGAATTTGCCAATATAAAAATTGCTTCTGACAATAAAAATATAATATATATCCTGGATTTACCTACAAGCGAAAATAATACTTGTAATCTTTTGATATTAAAAGCCGTAAAGAAAAATAATATAATAAATAAAATATCATATGAAAATGTTTTAGAATGTAGAAATAAAATCTTTGGAATAAATAGAGAATGTAAGAAATACAATGAATTAGCTACATGTAACAAAAAAAATATAATTAATATAAGCACTTCTGCCTGCCCAAATTTACTGAAGAGCATAACGCCACCTGTACGCAAATCAACAACGAGCACATCCCATATGTAGAAGAAATAGCACCAGAAATACTTTTCCTCAACCAATTCAATGGTCCAGCTGTCATCAACAACGAAACACTAGACCTCAAAGGAACCTACATTATTCATCACACAAACTCTTCGATTCGAATAGATGGCAGAGAGATAAACAACAGTGAGATAATCCACTACCAGCCAATGCCCGCAATTCTTCAACCAGCATCAATGCTAGAAGGGAATGAAGAATTTCTATCACTTGAGAGGCATAACATCTATACTCGAACGGTACATCAAAAATAGAGCTACTGGAAAAGAAGAACATCATCCACACTACAACCAGCTCAGTACTTGCCATTTGCTTCATGTTAATGACATTAATATTCGCCTTAAAATTCTTTAATAAATTGAAGAACCAAGATGACAATAAAGATCAAGAATTAGCATCAGTATCAACACCATCTGTTAATGTTAATCTTTTCACCCAACTCGTTGATAAGCCAACTAGGTATCCCGATACTACTGGTCAATCACCTAACCTTTTAGATTTATATTTTACTACTATGCCAGATAAATATTCAATTGATGTATCTGCTCCATTAGGTCTTTCTGACCATGCTTTGGTAGTAGCCAAATTTTCAATAACACCAGCCCTTTTAGAGCCTTCAAGTAAAAGGCTACTCTGGCACTATAAAAATGCTAACTGGGAGCTCCTGAGCCAATTTTATAGCTCATTTGATTGGTCAACCTCACACAACCATTTTGCTAGGAATGAAAAATTACATTCCTTCTTCATTTAAAAAGAAAAATACTCAATAACAATAAATGGTTTAACGAACATTGCAGGTCAGCAGTCGCGTGTAAAAAAGCAGCCTATTTGGACTACGTTAATTGAACTTCTGAAGAAAACCTTGTAAAGTTTCGAATAGCTAGAAATAGATCAAACGCTATATTGAAAAGGTCCAAAAAAATATATATGACCTTAAGATTCGAGATAACATGCGAACAATTTTGGATTCTGATTCAAACAGTCGAAGCTTTTGGTCGTTTTCTGCATTGGTTAAAAGAAACTTTGCAGACAATATTTCGTCTATTCCTTCTTTATTTCATAATGGTATTCATTATAGAACTGATATTGAGAAAGCTTCTCTTAGCTTCTTAGCTTCTCATTTCGCTGGTGCGTTTACTCTTCCTTTAACTAACCAAAGCCCCCCAATTCTTACAAATCTAGGCCCAGGTATGTCTAAAATCTATTTTTGGAAACGGGTTGTTTCAAAGATTCTGAAAGAACTTGAACCCCAATAAAGCGACTGGCCCCGACGTTTATCCGCCATTAGTATTGAAAAGTTGTCATCTTACTTTGGCAAAACCGCTTAGCAAATTGTTTCATCTCTCAATGAAGACAGGTGTTTTTCCATCATTTTGGAAAATAGCAAATATTCAACCCGTTCCGAAAAAAGGTGATAAATCGGCAACTACGAACTACCGTCATATTGCTTTGTTGTCTGTTCTATCGAAGGTAATGGAATCTATCGTTAATTTCAGACTAATGAACTATCTGGATTCGAATGTTCTTTTATCCGATGTGCAGTATGGATTTCGTAAAAATCGCTCTTCAGGTGAACTAATGACGTGCATGACTCATTGTTTGAAGCGAAGCATTGAAAACCTAGGTGAATCAAGCGTTGTTTCCTTAGATATTGCTAAAGCTTTTGATAGAGTATGGCATGATTGTCTTATTAATAAGATTCGTGCGCTGAACTTACACTCCTCTCTCATTACATGGATTGAGAATTATTTATGGAACCGTAAAATAAAAGTTGTATTAAATGGTATATCTTCAGATTCACATGGGATCAATGCTGGCGTGCCTCAAGGATCATCCTTGTCGCCCACGCTCTTCTTGATATATATCAACGACCTGTTGTCTTCTGCAACCTGTGATATCCATTCATTTGCTGATGATACAACACTATCGACTTCCATTGAGTTTGTCAGTCAAAATGCAATTCTCGCTTTAATGGTTCGCGTGAATTAATGAATTTGACTATTCTGTCTAATATTCAAATCATTCTTGATTGGGGCATTTCTAATAGAGTAGAATTTAACCCAAATAAATTTCAATCTTGTCTTTTTTCTCACAAGACAACTCAACATTATGTTCCACCTGTTATTAATGTTACCCCTATTGCGAGATCTGATTCACTTAAGTTGTTAGGTTTAAAAGTATCAAGTGATCTTTCCTGGAAAGAACATATTTATGAAATTATGAAAAAACAATACACAAAAGTTTAATTAAAAATTAATCCCTTTATTCCTAGGCTGTTGCTAGTACATCTTTGTACTGCAAACATTCAAATCCTGGATTATACAAATTCCCAACTTATAAAAATAAACATTGGAACTGCAAAGATCCAAAATTATACACGTAATCGATATAGAAGTTTACGAAAACTTCATAAAGCGCTTAGAAACGGTCGTTATAGCCAACGTCAAAACCCATCATCCCTTATATCCTATCCTTGCTTTCGAAATTCAACGAATTAAAAATTATCTAAGTAGACTAAGAATTAACGAAAAATCAAAAAGATCATTAGATTTTATAGGCACTACGTGGAAATGGATTGCTGGAAATCCAGACTACCACGACTATGAAATAATCACAAACAAAATGAATAATAATAATCAAGTTGTCATAAATAGATTAACTATAGAGAAAATAAATGAAATTTCTAATTTAACAAATAATAAAATACTAAAGTCATTCAAGGAACAGGAAAATATAGAAAACCATATTATAACGAAAATTAAATATAAGTTAGATTTGATAAAGGAAGAAATAGTTAATATTGCATACGCAATACATTGGGCAAAAGCCAACATAGTGAATTCATATATTTTAAGTAATAACGAAATGAACATTACTGAAACAGTTATTAAGAATGAAAATTTCCCATACGGAAATGTAGATCAAGCCCTAGAATTTGCCAATATAAAAATTGCTTCTGACAATAAAAATATAATATATATCCTGGATTTACCTACAAGCGAAAATAATACTTGTAATCTTTTGATATTAAAAGCCGTAAAGAAAAATAATATAATAAATAAAATATCATATGAAAATGTTTTAGAATGTAGAAATAAAATCTTTGGAATAAATAGAGAATGTAAGAAATACAATGAATTAGCTACATGTAACAAAAAAAATATAATTAATATAAGCACTTCTGCCTGCCCAAATTTACTGAAGAGCATAACGCCACCTGTACGCAAATCAACAACGAGCACATCCCATATGTAGAAGAAATAGCACCAGAAATACTTTTCCTCAACCAATTCAATGGTCCAGCTGTCATCAACAACGAAACACTAGACCTCAAAGGAACCTACATTATTCATCACACAAACTCTTCGATTCGAATAGATGGCAGAGAGATAAACAACAGTGAGATAATCCACTACCAGCCAATGCCCCCAATTCTTCAACCAGCATCAATGCTAGAAGGGAATGAAGAATTTCTATCACTTGAGAGGCATAACATCTATACTCGAACGGTACATCAAAAATAGAGCTACTGGAAAAGAAGAACATCATCCACACTACAATCAGCTCAGTACTTGCCATTTGCTTCATGTTAATGACATTAATATTCGCCTTAAAATTCTTTAATAAATTGAAGAACCAAGATGACAATAAAGATCAAGAATTAGCATCAGTATCAACACCATCTGTTAATGTTAATCTTTTCACCCAACTCGTTGATAAGCCAACTAGGTATCCCGATACTACTGGTCAATCACCTCACCTTTTAGATTTATTTTTAAATTCTCTATATTAACTTCACTTGCCCGTGGGTCGTCGGTCGGTCGTCGGTCGGTCGGTCGTCGGTCGTCTGTCGTGGATTCTTGCGATCAATTTTTAACCCACTTCCCATGGCCCGATTTTATTGAAATTTTGCACACATGTGTATTTCCGGAGACAACACTTTCTATTAAATTTTGAGGCCCCTTGGGCTGCGGGGTCGGGGGGCTCCCAAACAAAAATTTTAAAAAATTTACCCGATTTTCTTCAAATTTTACACACATGTGTATACCCAATAAACAATACTTTTTCGAAAATTTGGTAGTGATCGGGTCCCGGGTTCGGCCGCAAGGCCCTTATACATTTTTTAAATATCTGTACTGGCATCAGATATTCGTCGCCCTTTATGGACTGTGTGCGGTATGTGCTGCGCAGTCGGCTGCGCTGCATGGTTTTGGTGGTGGTGGAGAGAGAGAGAGAGAGAAATCTTAGCGCACGCACAAATGAACCCAGCAAATGAAACGAGACATACATGTTTTATGCTTACTTCAACTTACATTTTTATTTACTGAATTGTATTTTTATTGATGTCGTTTTTTTTGTTGTCGATATCAACTTACAGATAGAACAACAAGTTTTCACAATATTCTGTCATTTGGCGTTTTCATAAATTAGTTCAGAGCAGTCAAAGAGTTCTCAAGATAAATGTTCGTGTTTCTTATTTGCTCAGAGTATGAGCGTGCTCTAAGTGCTCAGAATAAAATGATCTGAGCTTTTTCAATTTTAACATCTGATGTCAAATGTTTGTTTCGATGATTTTCTCCTACAATAAAAAAAAATGGCCCAGGATCGAGGGGCTCCCATATCAATTTCTGCGATTAGAGAATTTAGATGAAAAATTTTAATTTTTATGGGTTGTTTTTTTACTACTATGCCAGATAAATATTCAATTGATGTATCTGCTCCATTAGGTCTTTCTGACCATGCTTTGGTAGTAGCCAAATTTTCAATAACACCAGCCCTTTTAGAGCCTTCAAGTAAAAGGCTACTCTGGCACTATAAAAATGCTAACTGGGAGCTCCTGAGCCAATTTTATAGCTCATTTGATTGGTCAACCTCACACAACCATTTTGCTAGGAATGAAAAATTACATTCCTTCTTCATTTAAAAAGAAAAATACTCAATAACAATAAATGGTTTAACGAACATTGCAGGTCAGCAGTCGCGTGTAAAAAAGCAGCCTATTTGGACTACGTTAATTGAACTTCTGAAGAAAACCTTGTAAAGTTTCGAATAGCTAGAAATAGATCAAACGCTATATTGAAAAGGTCCAAAAAAATATATATGACCTTAAGATTCGAGATAACATGCGAACAATTTTGGATTCTGATTCAAACAGTCGAAGCTTTTGGTCGTTTTCTGCATTGGTTAAAAGAAACTTTGCAGACAATATTTCGTCTATTCCTTCTTTATTTCATAATGGTATTCATTATAGAACTGATATTGAGAAAGCTTCTCTTAGCTTCTTAGCTTCTCATTTCGCTGGTGCGTTTACTCTTCCTTTAACTAACCAAAGCCCCCCAATTCTTACAAATCTAGGCCCAGGTATGTCTAAAATCTATTTTTGGAAACGGGTTGTTTCAAAGATTCTGAAAGAACTTGAACCCCAATAAAGCGACTGGCCCCGACGTTTATCCGCCATTAGTATTGAAAAGTTGTCATCTTACTTTGGCAAAACCGCTTAGCAAATTGTTTCATCTCTCAATGAAGACAGGTGTTTTTCCATCATTTTGGAAAATAGCTAATATTCAACCCGTTCCGAAAAAAGGTGATAAATCGGCAACTACGAACTACCGTCATATTGCTTTGTTGTCTGTTCTATCGAAGGTAATGGAATCTATCGTTAATTTCAGACTAATGAACTATATGGATGCGAATGTTCTTTTATCCGATGTGCAGTATGGATTTCGTAAAAATCGCTATTCAGGTGAACTAATGACGTGCATGACTCATTGTTTGAAGCGAAGCATTGAAAACCTAGGTGAATCAAGCGTTGTTTCCTTAGATATTGCTAAAGCTTTTGATAGAGTATGGCATGATTGTCTTATTAATAAGATTCGTGCGCTGAACTTACACTCCTCTCTCATTACATGGATTGAGAATTATTTATGGAACCGTAAAATAAAAGTTGTATTAAATGGTATATCTTCAGATTCACATGGGATCAATGCTGGCGTGCCTCAAGGATCATCCTTGTCGCCCACGCTCTTCTTGATATATATCAACGACCTGTTGTCTTCTGCAACCTGTGATATCCATTCATTTGCTGATGATACAACACTATCGACTTCCATTGAGTTTGTCAGTCAAAATGCAATTCTCGCTTTAATGGTTCGCGTGAATTAATGAATTTGACTATTCTGTCTTATATTCAAATCATTCTTGATTGGGGCATTTCTAATAGAGTAGAATTTAACCCAAATAAATTTCAATCTTGTCTTTTTTCTCACAAGACAACTCAACATTATGTTCCACCTGTTATTAATGTTACCCCTATTGCGAGATCTGATTCACTTAAGTTGTTAGGTTTAAAAGTATCAAGTGATCTTTCCTGGAAAGAACATATTTATGAAATTATGAAAAAACAATACACAAAAGTTTAATTAAAAATTAATCCCTTTATTCCTAGGCTGTTGCTAGTACATCTTTGTACTGCAAACATTCAAATCCTGGATTATACAAATTCCCAACTTATAAAAATAAACATTGGAACTGCAAAGATCCAAAATTATACACGTAATCGATATAGAAGTTTACGAAAACTTCATAAAGCGCTTAGAAACGGTCGTTATAGCCAACGTCAAAACCCATCATCCCTTATATCCTATCCTTGCTTTCGAAATTCAACGAATTAAAAATTATCTAAGTAGACTAAGAATTAACGAAAAATCAAAAAGATCATTAGATTTTATAGGCACTACGTGGAAATGGATTGCTGGAAATCCAGACTACCACGACTATGAAATACTCACAAACAAAATGAATAATAATAATCAAGTTGTCATAAATAGATTAACTATAAAGAAAATAAATGAAATTTCTAATTTAACAAATAATAAAATACTAAAGTCATTCAAGGAACAGGAAAATATAGAAAACCATATTATAACGAAAATTAAATATAAGTTAGATTTGATAAAGGAAGAAATAGTTAATATTGCATACGCAATACATTGGGCAAAAGCCAATATAGTGAATTCATATATTTTAAGTAATAACGAAATGAACATTACTGAAACAGTTATTAAGAATGAAAATTTCCCATACGGAAATGTAGATCAAGCCCTAGAATTTGCCAATATAAAAATTGCTTCTGACAATAAAAATATAATATATATCCTGGATTTACCTACAAGCGAAAATAATACTTGTAATCTTTTGATATTAAAAGCAGTAAAGAAAAATAATATAATAAATAAAATATCATATGAAAATGTTTTAGAATGTAGAAATAAAATCTTTGGAATAAATAGAGAATGTAAGAAATACAATGAATTAGCTACATGTAACAAAAAAAATATAATTAATATAAGCACTTCTGCCTGCCCAAATTTACTGAAGAGCATAACGCCACCTGTACGCAAATCAACAACGAGCACATCCCATACGTAGAAGAAATAGCACCAGAAATACTTTTCCTCAACCAATTCAATGGTCCAGCTGTCATCAACAACGAAACACTAGACCTCAAAGGAACCTACATTATTCATCACACAAACTCTTCGATTCGAATAGATGGCAGAGAGATAAACAACAGTGAGATAATCCACTACCAGCCAATGCCCGCAATTCTTCAACCAGCATCAATGCTAGAAGGGAATGAAGAATTTCTATCACTTGAGAGGCATAACATCTATACTCGAACGGTACATCAAAAATAGAGCTACTGGAAAAGAAGAACATCATCCACACTACAATCAGCTCAGTACTTGCCATTTGCTTCATGTTAATGACAATAATATTCGCCTTAAAATTCTTTAATAAATTGAAGAACCAAGATGACAATAAAGATCAAGAATTAGCATCAGTATCAACACCATCTGTTAATGTTAATCTTTTCACCCAACTCGTTGATAAGCCAACTAGGTATCCCGATACTACTGGTCAATCACCTCACCTTTTAGATTTATTTTTAAATTCTCTATATTAACTTCACTTGCCCGTGGGTCGTCGGTCGGTCGTCGGTCGGTCGTCGGTCGTCTGTCGTGGATTCTTGCGATCAATTTTTAACCCACTTCCCATGGCCCGATTTTATTGATATTTTGCACACATGTGTATTTCCGGAGACAACACTTTCTATTAAATTTTGAGGCCCCTCGGGCTGCGGGGTCGGGGGGCTCCCAAACAAAAATTTTAAAAAATTTACCCGATTTTCTTCAAATTTTACACACATGTGTATACCCAATAAACAATAAATAAATAAAAAAAAAATTTGGTAGTGATCGGGTCCCGGGGTTGGCCGCAAGGCCCTTATACATTTTTTAAATATCTGTACTGGCATCAGATATTCATCGCCCTTTATGGACTGTGTGCGGTATGTGCTGCGCAGTCGGCTGCGCTGCATGGTTTTGGCGGTGGTGGAGAGAGAGAGAGAAATCTTAGCGCACGCACAAATGAACCCAGCAAATGAAACGAGACATACATGTTTTATGCTTACTTCAACTTACATTTTTATTTACTGAATTGTATTTTTATTGATGTCGTTTTTTTTGTTGTCGATATCAACTTACAGATAGAACAACAAGTTTTCACAATATTCTGTCATTTGGCGTTTTCATAAATTAGTTCAGAGCAGTCAAAGAGTTCTCAAGATAAATGTTCGTGTTTCTTATTTGCTCAGAGTATGAGCGTGCTCTAAGTGCTCAGAATAAAATGATCTGAGCTTTTTCAATTTTAACATCTGATGTCAAATGTTTGTTTCGATGATTTTCTCCTACAATAAAAAAAAATGGCCCAGGATCGAGGGGCTCCCATATCAATTTCTGCGATTAGAGAATTTAGATGAAAAATTTTAATTTTTATGGGTTGTTTTTTTTTACTACTATGCCAGATAAATATTCAATTGATGTATCTGCTCCATTAGGTCTTTCTGACCATGCTTTGGTAGTAGCCAAATTTTCAATAACACCAGCCCTTTTAGAGCCTTCAAGTAAAAGGCTACTCTGGCACTATAAAAATGCTAACTGGGAGCTCCTGAGCCAATTTTATAGCTCATTTGATTGGTCAACCTCACACAACCATTTTGCTAGGAATGAAAAATTACATTCCTTCTTCATTTAAAAAGAAAAATACTCAATAACAATAAATGGTTTAACGAACATTGCAGGTCAGCAGTCGCGTGTAAAAAAGCAGCCTATTTGGACTACGTTAATTGAACTTCTGAAGAAAACCTTGTAAAGTTTCGAATAGCTAGAAATAGATCAAACGCTATATTGAAAAGGTCCAAAAAAATATATATGACCTTAAGATTCGAGATAACATGCGAACAATTTTGGATTCTGATTCAAACAGTCGAAGCTTTTGGTCGTTTTCTGCATTGGTTAAAAGAAACTTTGCAGACAATATTTCGTCTATTCCTTCTTTATTTCATAATGGTATTCATTATAGAACTGATATTGAGAAAGCTTCTCTTAGCTTCTTAGCTTCTCATTTCGCTGGTGCGTTTACTCTTCCTTTAACTAACCAAAGCCCCCCAATTCTTACAAATCTAGGCCCAGGTATGTCTAAAATCTATTTTTGGAAACGGGTTGTTTCAAAGATTCTGAAAGAACTTGAACCCCAATAAAGCGACTGGCCCCGACGTTTATCCGCCATTAGTATTGAAAAGTTGTCATCTTACTTTGGCAAAACCGCTTAGCAAATTGTTTCATCTCTCAATGAAGACAGGTGTTTTTCCATCATTTTGGAAAATAGCAAATATTCAACCCGTTCCGAAAAAAGGTGATAAATCGGCAACTACGAACTACCGTCATATTGCTTTGTTGTCTGTTCTATCGAAGGTAATGGAATCTATCGTTAATTTCAGACTAATGAACTATCTGGATTCGAATGTTCTTTTATCCGATGTGCAGTATGGATTTCGTAAAAATCGCTCTTCAGGTGAACTAATGACGTGCATGACTCATTGTTTGAAGCGAAGCATTGAAAACCTAGGTGAATCAAGCGTTGTTTCCTTAGATATTGCTAAAGCTTTTGATAGAGTATGGCATGATTGTCTTATTAATAAGATTCGTGCGCTGAACTTACACTCCTCTCTCATTACATGGATTGAGAATTATTTATGGAACCGTAAAATAAAAGTTGTATTAAATGGTATATCTTCAGATTCACATGGGATCAATGCTGGCGTGCCTCAAGGATCATCCTTGTCGCCCACGCTCTTCTTGATATATATCAAAGACCTGTTGTCTTCTGCAACCTGTGATATCCATTCATTTGCTGATGATACAACACTATCGACTTCCATTGAGTTTGTCAGTCAAAATGCAATTCTCGCTTTAATGGTTCGCGTGAATTAATGAATTTGACTATTCTGTCTAATATTCAAATCATTCCTGATTGGGGCATTTCTAATAGAGTAGAATTTAACCCAAATAAATTTCAATCTTGTCTTTTTTCTCACAAGACAACTCAACATTATGTTCCACCTGTTATTAATGTTACCCCTATTGCGAGATCTGATTCACTTAAGTTGTTAGGTTTAAAAGTATCAAGTGATCTTTCCTGGAAAGAACATATTTATGAAAATTTAAAATTTCATAAGACGTTGTAACTTCTACTTCACTCCATCTGAAGTATTAAGATTATATAAATTTTATGTTAGACCAATTTTAGAATTTAATTCATATGTATGGGGTGGGGCTCCGAGGTCGCATTTGGTTCATCTTGATGGAATTCAGAATAGAGATATCCGTTTGATAAACGATGTAACCATTACTTCGTCTCTTGATACTTTGGAGCACAGACGAAATGTAGGAGCTTTATCTGTTTTCTACAAATTTTACAACGGTAAATGTTCTTTAGAAACCCATTCTCTAGTTTCCAGGTCCTTTTCTCAGTAACGTAAACACTCGTTTAAGGTCCAATCAACATAGATTTGCCTTAAAACTTTTTTCATGTAGAACCCAACACTTTAAATACTCCTTTTTTCCGAGAGTCTCTTCGATGTGGAATCAATTGGTCGAGCACGTGTTTCCCGAATCTTATAATCTGCAGGCGTTCAAATTAGCCGTTAACAACTTCTTGAAGGATGATGGATAAAGTATTCATAAGATGTTTATTAATATATAAAAAAAAATTGTTTATCAGTATTTTTAACATTGTTTTTATAATTTGTAATATTTTCTTGGTCAAGGTTTTTTGTAGTTTTCCCTGACCATGATTCATTGAAAAAAGTATTTGGACTCGCGTCGTTCAAAATTCGTGTTCGTTTTTCGTATTGCTTTTTCAATGAATCAGCGAAAATTCTGAGAAAATAAATTGAAATAAATTGATATATTGTAAATCACATTCCTTCGATTTTTATTTTATTTTGAATTTAATAAAGGGCTTAGCCCAACTTATTGCCGTGACGCAAGTCATTCAGGGATTCCTTCCTTGGCAATAAGTCTCTATATACATATAAAAAAAAACCAAATCAGGAAAAACAATACACAAAAGTTTAATTAAAAATTAATCCCTTTATTCCTAGGCTGTTGCTAGTACATCTTTGTACCACAAACATTCAAATCCTGGATTATACAAATTCCCAACTTATAAAAATAAACATTGGAACTGCAAAGATCCAAAATTATACACGTAATCGATATAGAAGTTTACGAAAACTTCATAAAGCGCTTAGAAACGGTAGTTATAGCCAACGTCAAAACCCATCATCCCTTATATCCTATCCTTGCTTTCGAAATTCAACGAATTAAAAATTATCTAAGTAGACTAAGAATTAACGAAAAATAAAAAAGATCATTAGATTTTATAGGCACTACGTGGAAATGGATTGCTGGAAATCCAGACTACCACGCCTATGATATACTCACAAACAAAGTGAATAATAATAATCAAGTTGTCATAAATAGATTAACTATAGAGAAAATAAATGAAATTTCTAATTTAACAAATAATATACTAGTCATTCAAGGAACAGGAAAATATAGAAAACCATATTATAACGAAAATTAAATATAAGTTAGATTTGATAAAGGAAGAAATCCTTAATATTGCTACGTTACGTTAATATTCATATATTTTAAGTAATAACGAAATGAACATTACTGAAACAGTTATTAAGAATGAAAATTTCCCATACGTAAATGTAGATGAAGCCCTAGAATTTGCCAATATAAAAAATGCTTCTGACAATAAAAATATAATATATATCCTGGATTTACCTACAAGCGAAAATAATACTTGTAATCTTTTGATATTAAAAGCCGTAAAGAAAAATAATATAATAAATAAAATATCATATGAAAATGTTTTAGAATGTAGAAATAAAATCTTTGGAATAATTAGAGAATGTAAGAAATACAATGAATTAGCTACATGTAACAAAAAAAATATAATTAATATAAGCACTTCTGCCTGCCCAAATTTACTGAAGAGCATAACGCCACCTGTACGCAAATCAACAACGAGCACATCCCATATGTAGAAGAAATAGCACCAGAAATACTTTTCCTCAACCAATTCAATGGTCCAGCTGTCATCAACAACGAAACACTAGACCTCAAAGGAACCTACATTATTCATCACACAAACTCTTCGATTCGAATAGATGGCAGAGAGATAAACAACACTGAGATAATCCACTACCAGCCAATGCCCGCAATTCTTCAACCAGCATCAATGCTAGAAGGGAATGAAGAATTTCTATCACTTGAGAGGCATAACATCTATACTCGAACGGTACATCAAAAATAGAGCTACTGGAAAAGAAGAACATCATCCACACTACAACCAGCTCAGTACTTGCCATTTGCTTCATGTTAATGACATTAATATTCGCCTTAAAATTCTTTAATAAATTGAAGAACCAAGATGACAATAAAGATCAAGAATTAGCATCAGTATCAACACCATCTGTTAATGTTAATCTTTTCACCCAACTCGTTGATAAGCCAACTAGGTATCCCGATACTACTGGTCAATCACCTCACCTTTTAGATTTATTTTTTACTACTTTGCCAGATAAATATTCAATTGATGTATCTGCTCCATTAGGTCTTTCTGACCATGCTTTGGTAGTAGCCAAATTTTCAATAACACCAGCCCTTTTAGAGCCTTCAAGTAAAAGGCTACTCTGGCACTATAAAAATGCTAACTGGGAGCTCCTGAGCCAATTTTATAGCTCATTTGATTGGTCAACCTCACACAACCATTTTGCTAGGAATGAAAAATTACATTCCTTCTTCATTTAAAAAGAAAAATACTCAATAAAAATAAATGGTTTAACGAACATTGCAGGTCAGCAGTCGCGTGTAAAAAAGCAGCCTATTTGGACTACGTTAATTGAACTTCTGAAGAAAACCTTGTAAAGTTTCGAATAGCTAGAAATAGATCAAACGCTATATTGAAAAGGTCCAAAAAAATATATATGACCTTAAGATTCGAGATAACATGCGAACAATTTTGGATTCTGATTCAAACAGTCAAAGCTTTTGGTCGTTTTCTGCATTGGTTAAAAGAAACTTTGCAGACAATACTTCGTCTATTCCTTCTTTATTTCATAATGGTATTCATTATAGAACTGATATTGAGAAAGCTTCTCTTAGCTTCTTAGCTTCTCATTTCGCTGGTGCGTTTACTCTTCCTTTAACTAACCAAAGCCCCCCAATTCTTACAAATCTAGGCCCAGGTATGTCTAAAATCTATTTTTGGAAACGGGTTGTTTCAAAGATTCTGAAAGAACTTGAACCCCAATAAAGCGACTGGCCCCGACGTTTATCCGCCATTAGTATTGAAAAGTTGTCATCTTACTTTGGCAAAACCGCTTAGCAAATTGTTTCATCTCTCAATGAAGACAGGTGTTTTTCCATCATTTTGGAAAATAGCTAATATTCAACCCGTTCCGAAAAAAGGTGATAAATCGGCAACTACGAACTACCGTCATATTGCTTTGTTGTCTGTTCTATCGAAGGTAATGGAATCTATCGTTAATTTCAGACTAATGAACTATATGGATGCGAATGTTCTTTTATCCGATGTGCAGTATGGATTTCGTAAAAATCGCTATTCAGGTGAACTAATGACGTGCATGACTCATTGTTTGAAGCGAAGCATTGAAAACCTAGGTGAATCAAGCGTTGTTTCCTTAGATATTGCTAAAGCTTTTGATAGAGTATGGCATGATTGTCTTATTAATAAGATTCGTGCGCTGAACTTACACTCCTCTCTCATTACATGGATTGAGAATTATTTATGGAACCGTAAAATAAAAGTTGTATTAAATGGTATATCTTCAGATTCACATGGGATCAATGCTGGCGTGCCTCAAGGATCATCCTTGTCGCCCACGCTCTTCTTGATATATATCAACGACCTGTTGTCTTCTGCAACCTGTGATATCCATTCATTTGCTGATGATACAACACTATCGACTTCCATTGAGTTTGTCAGTCAAAATGCAATTCTCGCTTTAATGGTTCGCGTGAATTAATGAATTTGACTATTCTGTCTTATATTCAAATCATTCTTGATTGGGGCATTTCTAATAGAGTAGAATTTAACCCAAATAAATTTCAATCTTGTCTTTTTTCTCACAAGACAACTCAACATTATGTTCCACCTGTTATTAATGTTACCCCTATTGCGAGATCTGATTCACTTAAGTTGTTAGGTTTAAAAGTATCAAGTGATCTTTCCTGGAAAGAACATATTTATGAAATTATGAAAAAACAATACACAAAAGTTTAATTAAAAAGTAATCCCTTTATTCCTAGGCTGTTGCTAGTACATCTTTGTACTGCAAACATTCAAATCCTGGATTATACAAATTCCCAACTTATAAAAATAAACATTGGAACTGCAAAGATCCAAAATTATACACGTAATCGATATAGAAGTTTACGAAAACTTCATAAAGCGCTTAGAAACGGTCGTTATAGCCAACGTCAAAACCCATCATCCCTTATATCCTATCCTTGCTTTCGAAATTCAACGAATTAAAAATTATCTAAGTAGACTAAGAATTAACGAAAAATCAAAAAGATCATTAGATTTTATAGGCACTACGTGGAAATGGATTGCTGGAAATCCAGACTACCATGACTATGAAATACTCACAAACAAAATGAATAATAATAATCAAGTTGTCATAAATAGATTAACTATAAAGAAAATAAATGAAATTTCTAATTTAACAAATAATAAAATACTAAAGTCATTCAAAGAACAGGAAAATATAGAAAACCATATTATAACGAAAATTAAATATAAGTTAGATTTGATAAAGGAAGAAATAGTTAATATTGCATACGCAATACATTGGGCAAAAGCCAATATAGTGAATTCATATATTTTAAGTAATAACGAAATGAACATTACTGAAACAGTTATTAAGAATGAAAATTTCCCATACGGAAATGTAGATCAAGCCCTAGAATTTGCCAATATAAAAATTGCTTCTGACAATAAAAATATAATATATATCCTGGATTTACCTACAAGCGAAAATAATACTTGTAATCTTTTGATATTAAAAGCAGTAAAGAAAAATAATATAATAAATAAAATATCATATGAAAATGTTTTAGAATGTAGAAATAAAATCTTTGGAATAAATAGAGAATGTAAGAAATACAATGAATTAGCTACATGTAACAAAAAAAATATAATTAATATAAGCACTTCTGCCTGCCCAAATTTACTGAAGAGCATAACGCCACCTGTACGCAAATCAACAACGAGCACATCCCATACGTAGAAGAAATAGCACCAGAAATACTTTTCCTCAACCAATTCAATGGTCCAGCTGTCATCAACAACGAAACACTAGACCTCAAAGGAACCTACATTATTCATCACACAAACTCTTCGATTCGAATAGATGGCAGAGAGATAAACAACAGTGAGATAATCCACTACCAGCCAATGCCCGCAATTCTTCAACCAGCATCAATGCTAGAAGGGAATGAAGAATTTCTATCACTTGAGAGGCATAACATCTATACTCGAACGGTACATCAAAAATAGAGCTACTGGAAAAGAAGAACATCATCCACACTACAATCAGCTCAGTACTTGCCATTTGCTTCATGTTAATGACAATAATATTCGCCTTAAAATTCTTTAATAAATTGAAGAACCAAGATGACAATAAAGATCAAGAATTAGCATCAGTATCAACACCATCTGTTAATGTTAATCTTTTCACCCAACTCGTTGATAAGCCAACTAGGTATCCCGATACTACTGGTCAATCACCTCACCTTTTAGATTTATTTTTAAATTCTCTATATTAACTTCACTTGCCCGTGGGTCGTCGGTCGGTCGTCGGTCGGTCGTCGGTCGTCTGTCGTGGATTCTTGCGATCAATTTTTAACCCACTTCCCATGGCCCGATTTTATTGATATTTTGCACACATGTGTATTTCCGGAGACAACACTTTCTATTAAATTTTGAGGCCCCTCGGGCTGCGGGGTCGGGGGGCTCCCAAACAAAAATTTTAAAAAATTTACCCGATTTTCTTCAAATTTTACACACATGTGTATACCCAATAAACAATAAATAAATAAAAAAAAAATTTGGTAGTGATCGGGTCCCGGGGTTGGCCGCAAGGCCCTTATACATTTTTTAAATATCTGTACTGGCATCAGATATTCATCGCCCTTTATGGACTGTGTGCGGTATGTGCTGCGCAGTCGGCTGCGCTGCATGGTTTTGGCGGTGGTGGAGAGAGAGAGAGAAATCTTAGCGCACGCACAAATGAACCCAGCAAATGAAACGAGACATACATGTTTTATGCTTACTTCAACTTACATTTTTATTTACTGAATTGTATTTTTATTGATGTCGTTTTTTGTTGTTGTCGATATCAACTTACAGATAGAACAACAAGTTTTCACAATATTCTGTCATTTGGCGTTTTCATAAATTAGTTCAGAGCAGTCAAAGAGTTCTCAAGATAAATGTTCGTGTTTCTTATTTGCTCAGAGTATGAGCGTGCTCTAAGTGCTCAGAATAAAATGATCTGAGCTTTTTCAATTTTAACATCTGATGTCAAATGTTTGTTTCGATGATTTTCTCCTACAATAAAAAAAATGGCCCAGGATCGAGGGGCTCCCATATCAATTTCTGCGATTAGAGAATTTAGATGAAAAATTTTAATTTTTATGGGTTGTTTTTTTTACTACTATGCCAGATAAATATTCAATTGATGTATCTGCTCCATTAGGTCTTTCTGACCATGCTTTGGTAGTAGCCAAATTTTCAATAACACCAGCCCTTTTAGAGCCTTCAAGTAAAAGGCTACTCTGGCACTATAAAAATGCTAACTGGGAGCTCCTGAGCCAATTTTATAGCTCATTTGATTGGTCAACCTCACACAACCATTTTGCTAGGAATGAAAAATTACATTCCTTCTTCATTTAAAAAGAAAAATACTCATAAAAATAAATGGTTTAACGAACATTGCAGGTCAGCAGTCGCGTGTAAAAAAGCAGCCTATTTGGACTACGTTAATTGAACTTCTGAAGAAAACCTTGTAAAGTTTCGAATAGCTAGAAATAGATCAAACGCTATATTGAAAAGGTCCAAAAAAATATATATGACCTTAAGATTCGAGATAACATGCGAACAATTTTGGATTCTGATTCAAACAGTCGAAGCTTTTGGTCGTTTTCTGCATTGGTTAAAAGAAACTTTGCAGACAATACTTCGTCTATTCCTTCTTTATTTCATAATGGTATTCATTATAGAACTGATATTGAGAAAGCTTCTCTTAGCTTCTTAGCTTCTCATTTCGCTGGTGCGTTTACTCTTCCTTTAACTAACCAAAGCCCCCCAATTCTTACAAATCTAGGCCCAGGTATGTCTAAAATCTATTTTTGGAAACGGGTTGTTTCAAAGATTCTGAAAGAACTTGAACCCCAATAAAGCGACTGGCCCCGACGTTTATCCGCCATTAGTATTGAAAAGTTGTCATCTTACTTTGGCAAAACCGCTTAGCAAATTGTTTCATCTCTCAATGAAGACAGGTGTTTTTCCATCATTTTGGAAAATAGCAAATATTCAACCCGTTCCGAAAAAAGGTGATAAATCGGCAACTACGAACTACCGTCATATTGCTTTGTTGTCTGTTCTATCGAAGGTAATGGAATCTATCGTTAATTTCAGACTAATGAACTATCTGGATTCGAATGTTCTTTTATCCGATGTGCAGTATGGATTTCGTAAAAATCGCTCTTCAGGTGAACTAATGACGTGCATGACTCATTGTTTGAAGCGAAGCATTGAAAACCTAGGTGAATCAAGCGTTGTTTCCTTAGATATTGCTAAAGCTTTTGATAGAGTATGGCATGATTGTCTTATTAATAAGATTCGTGCGCTGAACTTACACTCCTCTCTCATTACATGGATTGAGAATTATTTATGGAACCGTAAAATAAAAGTTGTATTAAATGGTATATCTTCAGATTCACATGGGATCAATGCTGGCGTGCCTTAAGGATCATCCTTGTCGCCCACGCTCTTCTTGATATATATCAACGACCTGTTGTCTTCTGCAACCTGTGATATCCATTCATTTGCTGATGATACAACACTATCGACTTCCATTGAGTTTGTCAGTCAAAATGCAATTCTCGCTTTAATGGTTCGCGTGAATTAATGAATTTGACTATTCTGTCTAATATTTAAATCATTCTTGATTGGGGCATTTCTAATAGAGTAGAATTTAACCCAAATAAATTTCAATCTTGTCTTTTTTCTCACAAGACAACTCAACATTATGTTCCACCTGTTATTAATGTTACCCCTATTGCGAGATCTGATTCACTTAAGTTGTTAGGTTTAAAAGTATCAAGTGATCTTTCCTGGAAAGAACATATTTATGAAAATTTAAAATTTCATAAGACGTTGTAACTTCTACTTCACTCCATCTGAAGTATTAAGATTATATAAATTTTATGTTAGACCAATTTTAGAATTTAATTCATATGTATGGGGTGGGGCTCCGAGGTCGCATTTGGTTCATCTTGATGGAATTCAGAATAGAGATATCCGTTTGATAAACGATGTAACCATTACTTCGTCTCTTGATACTTTGGAGCACAGACGAAATGTAGGAGCTTTATCTGTTTTCTACAAATTTTACAACGGTAAATGTTCTTTAGAAACCCATTCTCTAGTTTCCAGGTCCTTTTCTCAGTAACGTAAACACTCGTTTAAGGTCCAATCAACATAGATTTGCCTTAAAACTTTTTTCATGTAGAACCCAACACTTTAAATACTCCTTTTTTCCGAGAGTCTCTTCGATGTGGAATCAATTGGTCGAGCACGTGTTTCCCGAATCTTATAATCTGCAGGCGTTCAAATTAGCCGTTAACAACTTCTTGAAGGATGATGGATAAAGTATTCATAAGTTGTTTATTAATATATAAAAAAAAATTGTTTATCAGTATTTTTAACATTGTTTTTATAATTTGTAATATTTTCTTGGTCAAGGTTTTTTGTAGTTTTCCCTGACCATGATTCATTGAAAAAAGTATTTGGACTCGCGTCGTTCAAAATTCGTGTTCGTTTTTCGTATTGCTTTTTCAATGAATCAGCGAAAATTCTGAGAAAATAAATTGAAATAAATTGATATATTGTAAATCACATTCCTTCGATTTTTATTTTATTTTGAATTTAATAAAGGGCTTAGCCCAACTTATTGCCGTGACGCAAGTCATTCAGGGATTCCTTCCTTGGCAATAAGTCTCTATATACATATAAAAAAAAACTGTTATTACCAAATCAGGAAAAACAATACACAAAAGTTTAATTAAAAATTAATCCCTTTATTCCTAGGCTGTTGCTAGTACATCTTTGTACCGCAAACATTCAAATCCTGGATTATACAAATTCCCAACTTATAAAAATAAACATTGGAACTGCAAAGATCCAAAATTATACACGTAATCGATATAGAAGTTTACGAAAACTTCATAAAGCGCTTAGAAACGGTCGTTATAGCCAACGTCAAAACCCATCATCCCTTATATCCTATCCTTGCTTTCGAAATTCAACGAATTAAAAATTATCTAAGTAGACTAAGAATTAACGAAAAATCAAAAAGATCATTAGATTTTATAGGCACTACGTGGAAATGGATTGCTGGAAATCCAGACTACCACGCCTATGATATACTCACAAACAAAATGAATAATAATAATCAAGTTGTCATAAATAGATTAACTATAGAGAAAATAAATGAAATTTCTAATTTAACAAATAATATACTAAAGTCATTCAAGGAACAGGAAAATATAGAAAACCATATTATAACGAAAATTAAATATAAGTTAGATTTGATAAAGGAAGAAATCGTTAATATTGCATACGTTACGTTAATATTCATATATTTTAAGTAATAACGAAATGAACATTACTGAAACAGTTATTAAGAATGAAAATTTCCCATACGTAAATGTAGATGAAGCCCTAGAATTTGCCAATATAAAAAATGCTTCTGACAATAAAAATATAATATATATCCTGGATTTACCTACAAGCGAAAATAATACTTGTAATCTTTTGATATTAAAAGCCGTAAAGAAAAATAATATAATAAATAAAATATCATATGAAAATGTTTTAGAATGTAGAAATAAAATCTTTGGAATAATTAGAGAATGTAAGAAATACAATGAATTAGCTACATGTAACAAAAAAAATATAATTAATATAAGCACTTCTGCCTGCATACCAAATCTACTGAAGAGCATAACGCCCACCTGTACGCAAATCAACAACGAGCACATCCCATCTGTAGAAGAAATAGTACCAGAAATACTTTTCCTCAACCAATTCAATGGTCCAGCTTCATCAACAACGAAACACTAGACCTCAAAGGAACCTACATTATTCGTTACACAAACTCTTCGATTCGAATAGATGGCGGAGAGATAAACAACAGTGAGATAATCCACTACCAGCCAATGCCCGCAATTCTTCAACCAGCATCAATGCTAGAAGGGAATGAAGAATTTCTATCACTTGAGAGGCTTAAACATCTATACTCGAACGGTACATCAAAAATAGAGCTACTGGAAAAGAAGAACATCATCCACACTACAACCAGCTCAGTACTTGCCATTTGCTTCATGTTAACGACAATAATATTCGCCTTAAAATTCTTTAATAAATTGAAGAACCAAGATGACAATAAAGATCAAGAATTAGCATCAGCATCAACACCATCTGAAAGGAAAAAACCAACAATTATAGGAATCAAAGATATTTCGAAACATTTGAGGTCTCGTTCGATCACCTTCGAATTCAAGGGCGGAGGAGTTAACTCCAACAAAATTATCAAGAATACACGATTTCCGCTACACTGATGACACTGCAGTTCACACGAACAAAGTCAACACAGGTGAACGATCGTCGACCGTGGGATTGCAACTTCAACATCAACTTATGCTGACGTCGCGTTTGGTGGCAGCAGAAGTTAGGTTTTAAGTTTATGACTTCTAATAAAGTTCGTTAATAATAAATAAAGTATAACAAAAGAAAAAATATTTTTTTTTATGGAATAATAACGTAGAAAATAATAACTTGTATGATGATGAAGACTCAACATCTTATATTCATCTCTACATATGCCTTTGTAGAGTGTGTGATGACCAGCGCGGAACTCCTGTTTCACCACTTGACTGTTTATATACACGCGTATAAATGTAAGCCGGTGAGCGTGCTGATGACGTCAAAGAAGTGGAAAGAACTATTAAGCAAGCTCGATATATATATATATTTCTTTATATTGCTTATTTATAGTTCTCTTTTTTTTTTTGCTCGAGGCACTACGCTTGCACATATATATTGCATTTCTCGACATTTATCGTCAAACAGGCCTGTCGAAGACATTCAGCCACGTCCTCTAAGAGATCCATATGGGTTTTAAAGTTCGGTGAACAGACAAGGAAATCGTCCAGGTAAACAAAGACATTATCCTTTAACCTTAACTCCGCCTTGTTACCGTCGTGTGGGAGAGGGGTTGGTTTCAGAGTTGGTTTGCTGATTAGGTTTGTTCTCTCACGATATGTGACCAGACATGATTAGCGATGGACGGGGTGCCTACCTCTCTCCCCTAGCACGTAGGTAGCATGCCGGTCCCGAGAAAAGGAGGAGGGTTTGGGGTAACGGGGCAACCCTATCCTCAGGAAAATAATGTAGAGGAGTAAACCTCGATAGAAAAAATCCTCAATCCAGTGGTGAGACACGTGCGCCAATGGATGAATGACCATGAGTTGTTGGTCGCTAGCACGGGACTTTGGATTCCTGGCAACCTCCGGTTTAAAGCGGCCTTCTCATGGCATACCGGGCTCTACCATGAGTGACATACTTTCCCGGATACTCGTGGGTATTATTGAGAAACTAAATATAATTTATGAGACCGATGCATCTCCAATCGCATCAGGCTCGGAACCTCTGTCTGAGCGGCCCGTTGTATTGCCAGAGGCTTCTGTGCCACCCGAAACCACGTCGGGGCCTAATTCTCTCTCGACGGTCAATCAAGTGTTGACTTAAAACGCATGTCCTGCCCGTAGGCAGCCCGTTGTTTTGTCGGTAGGGGATGGGCTCTCGACTGCCAACCCCGTGTTGACCCCAATTTCTCGGTCTGCTCATGGGTAGCCAAGAACAATTCAGAGTGCGGATGGCTGTGCTTTAGGAGCCACATACGTACCTCGAAAAAGTGTTAGCAACAAGGGTGTGGATTCGTATACATCCGAGTCTGACACATCCGAAATTGTCGACAATATTAGCGTCATCTCGGAGCAATCCGGATGCTCCTCCGTTTGGATAGCATTAGATGGAATGCAGATCCAACAACAGGCTTACGTCAAACTAAACTCGCGGGAAAAAAGGCGCTTCAAGCTTGCTTTACGCATGGGCAAAGAAAGAGAAAGTGCTCTTGCTTTTGCCAAAGCTGTGCCTCCCAATAAGAGCGTAGTTAAACGCGTCAGGTCGGAGGACCAGACGCTGAGTGGATGTGCTCAAACTTCGAGAAGATAAGAGCCAAGAGTGGACTTGATGTGACGTTAATGGAAGAGGGATCCTTCCCGAAAACACATATCATACGTGGGTTCTTTCCACAAAGTCTTTAGCTCTCTTCAGAGAAGATTCTGGCTACTATCGAGGCCCAAAATGCAGAGATGCATGCTATATCACGGAAAGTAGTACAGGGAAAGAAGGAAGGTGCGCTCCTTCACCTCATACTGGCGGTTGATGACGCCTCCATGATTAGACTTAACGCCTGCAAAGGTGTGATAGGCTACCGCTTTGGCCAGATTAAGCTGATCCTTAAGCCGACAAGAGTTCAGTATCTGACCAGGGTACCTCAAACATAGACAGCTCGACAAGCAATGCCACTGAGCATGCTAGTCAGAGTGGTTCCGAACCAGCGCCCGCGTGAAGCAGCTCTACTGGGCAGGTTGATCATAGCGGGTCCGGAACCTGTACAACAAAGCTGGTATCACGGCCAGCTCCTTCGACCCGCAAGGCTACTAAGCTTTCTGGTTCAAGCCGTTCCAGACATGGAACTACCGCAGCAAGAGCTGCACTTGCTCCAAATAACAAGAGTAGAGTAACAAGGGTAGGGTCAGACCAGCGGGTGTTCAAGGTGTTACAGACGAATCTGCACACTTAGCAAACGATTTGTCGAGGATAGCATAGCACTCGGCTTCATTCAGAAGCCTTGGGCTATTAGCGGACAGGTGAAAGGTCTACAGGATGGGACAGGTAAGTTGATCGTATAATGTGGGGAGGCAGTACCAAGGGCTGCCTTCCTGATCAGATCTAATATTAACTTTCTTCCCATTACAGAATCATACCAAGAGAACTTGTTGCCGTACTGGTGGAGATTCAGACTGAGAGGACAAAAAGCAAAAATTGGAACATCCAATACCTAATAGGGTGTGATGCCAATGCACACCATGAGGTCTGGGGAAGTAGCGGCATCAATCGAAGGGGTGAGTGTGTTTTATCGATAGCTCCTATTCTAGTGAACACTTCCCTTTTATTAATTAAAATTCGGTTTTTTAATTTGCTGCAACATTTTATTCTTCTGTCTTCTCCTTTAGTAATGGCTGTGACAATCTACAATACATTTTTATTTTATTGATTTTCGTTATGCCCAAAAAGATCATTTTCATTTAATGCCTTTTCGGCATGTCTAAACAGATCAATCTGCTTTACATTTGGATAGTAAGTATAGTTTGATATTATAGATTAAATGATAAGTGTAAATTTAAAATGTAATAAAATGAATATGTAATTTAGTATCATAAATATTTTAGTGTGGTGATATTAAAATTTAATAAACTTTTAAATTTAGAATACATTGTTTTATGAATAATTGATCCCTTATTAGTGATTAGAAAATTAAGTTACAGCACCAAAACATACCACCGGCCTTGAAACGTCGTTTTAATTTACGGGTAGAATGCATAATTTGTGAATTGGCCGCTTGTATGTGCCGCTCGCTGTTTGGATCGTAGCAACCCGTACCAAACCATTATTTCCGGGATGTAGTTCAACGATCCTTCCGATTGTCCATCGTGTTGACGGTAGATTTTCGTCTTTTAGGATCACGATGTCATTAAGTTTGATATTTTCATTTTTAATAATCCAATTGGATCTTCTTTGTAAGCTGCTTAAATAATCCCGATGCCATCGAACCCAAATATGCTGCTGGAGTTTCTTAAATCATACCAGCATGATAATATCTGGTATGATAGTCTCGTACAATGGCCTTAGTGCTAACCGAATTGTGTGACAACATTATTGGATGGCGCGTAATATAAGGAGCCGCAGAATTTTTTAGCCTACCGCCGACTCGAAAAAGCCCATATTTATCGAGAAAAGGGTTTAATGATTTAGCTTTACTATGCTTTGGAAATTGCAACATATTTCTCAGGCGTCTAATGTCTTCATCAAACCTTGATTCTTGCTCGAATCGAATAATTATCCAAGATGCTTCTTCGACGTCCGATGATAGTAATGGCCCAATTTCCCGCTTTTGCATTGTAACTCGACAATTGCGAGAAAACCGTAACATCAATGCTAATATTTTGGACATTTTGTAGAAGCTGGATTAATTGGCCACGATTCCCTGTACGACATGATTCTCTACACTTATTTTGAATGCGAACATCTCAACCTTTGCTTCTTCATTTGTATCGTATGACACAAGTTGTGATGGCCAAAATTCATACGGCTTTATCAGCCACTGCGGACCATTCCACCACAGCTTATGGTCTTGTAATTTGGTTGAGCTTATGGCCCGAGACGCACAATCGGCAGGATTATCAGCTGAACTTACATGCTTCCAATTATCTCTATTAAAGTTTGCTATTATTTCCGAGGTGCGATTAGCTTTAAAAGTTGGCCATTTTCGGGGATTCGAAGATAGCCAATCCAGAACGATTTTTGAGTCCGTCCACAATGCGGTTTTCTCTATAGTCAACTTCAAGGCACTTCGCACTACTAACATTAATTTTGTAAGTAAGAGTGCACCACTAAGTTCAAGTCGAGGTATGCTTAGCTGCTTAATTGGTGCTACCTTTGTTTTAGCTGCTATCAAACGTGTGATGATTGTGTCTCCATTAGCGGTACGGCAATACACGGCTGCGGCGTATGCCCATTGGCTCGCGTAACAGAACCCATCTAGCTCAATATGTTTGTGAGAACTAAGCCATCGTGGAATTCGTATGCGCTGCAGGTGATTCAAGTCATGGCGCAGGCCTTCCCATTGGCTTCGCGTTGGTGCTGGTAGTTCTTCGTCCCAATCGATACCTTGCAACCAGGTATTTTGAAACAATATTTTTATGCGAACGATTGTCGGGGCTAGCCATCCCAACGGGTCGAAGATGTTACTCGATTCCGATAACATTGACCGTTTGGTATGACTAGTTCTACTTTCAAAATTCGTTGAAAAGTGGAATTGAACGGTTTCGGGACTCCATTCTAAACCTAGCAGCTTCGTTGCTTCAGGATGTTCTGCGATTGATAAACTACTGACAGTATTTCCTGTTTCGCCAATTTATCGTCCAATTTCCTCGTTATTTGATTATCACTTTCTCATATTGAATCTCGCTGATTGAAGAATTTGGGCAATGTTGATTTGTAATTTTAGTATTTCCTGCTTTGACTCGGCACCCGTCATCAAATCGTCCACATAAATGTCGTTTTCAATTGCTGATGCTGCTGCTTCATTCTGTTCATAATTCGATAAAGCTAATTCCTTTAGACACCTTGTAGACAAAAAAAACGCTGATGCTGTGCCGTACGTTAAGATCTTCAGCCGATAATGGCGTATTGGTTGCTCTCTGCTGACTCGCCAAACAATGTTTTGCTTTTTTGTGTGCTCTGTATCAACCAACACCTGGCGATACATTTTTTCAACGTCTCCAGTCAGAACAAATCGATGATGGCGAAAACGTAAAATAATGTCCATTAAAGAAGACTGTATAACCGGACCCACATGCAGGATACCGTTTAATGATTTTCCAGTGTTTGATTTGGTTGATGCATCGAATACGATGCGAAATTTAGTCGTCGAGCTTGAGACTTTAAGAAAACCGTGATGTGGAAGGTAGTATTGCTGTTGGTCTATTCGATCGATAGCTATTTCTTCCATATGTCCCAATTCTTCGTACTCCTTCATAAATTTAACATACAAATCTCGAAAGTTACTATCCCGCTCGAACCTCCGCTCCATTGCCCTTAGACGACTTACTGCCAGCTGACACGTTGAGCCAATTTCTATTTGAAGCTCAGAAAATGGCAACTTTACTATAAATCTGCCCTCTGGGCTTCTTTTAGTTGTGGTAGAGAATAAATCTTCACACTTCTGTTCACCATCGGATAACTGTGGCCTTGTTGGAACTGATTCCACTTCCCAAAATGCTCTTAACGAAGCGTCGATGTCGATCAATACACTAAAGCATGCTGTTGACTTTTGCTGTTGCTCAAAGAATCTGCCTGCCAACACCAAGCCCAGTAGTGTCTCCTCCGCGACCAACCGATTGTTCAAATGTAATTTTTGCCACTCGTAACTCCGTAATATATTTCGGTACCAAGCAAAACCTCAACTGATCCGCTTGTATTGAACTTTGGATCTGCCAGAGTCAATCCGTTAAGTTGCTCACACTCAAAGGGATCAAAATAGTTGGCTGGAATGTGTGAAGCTATTTTCAAAACAACATATGCTTCAACTTCCCATTGGGGATATTGCTTATCAATTGGCCGAACTGAGAGACGTACCTTTCCCCTTGAATGCCCTAACTTTGTATATCCGAGGCCCTTCATCAGCATTCGCCCATTTGTTCTACGCAATCCTAGCTTCTGGGCACACTCTTCTGTGATGAAAGATTCCTGTGATGATGAATTCAATAGTGATCTACAATGTATTTTACTGCCGTCGCTGCACTTGAGCTTGACCATCGCTGTAAGCAAGACGACGATGCTGTTGTGACCTGGTAATTGGTTGATGAAATGGATGGTTGTGGCTCGTTGAATTCAACTTGCAGTGGACGGCTAATGTTTGTCTCTTCCAAATGTAACAACGAATGGTGTTTGCGCTGACAACGACGGCATCTAAACTTTGACTTGCATGCATACACTACATGATTGAAATTGAGACAATTAAAGCATCGCTTTTCTTTCCTAACAATATCCCTTCTTTTAGATACCATCATAGCCATTGGTCATTGCTTTTGCACAGCGGGCATGAGAACGTTGTAGTAGTACTGCTGCTTGTCGTTGTAGCAAACGCGGTGGACTTCACAATTTTTGATTGTGGAATTGGCGATGGTTTTTTTGATGCATAAGACTTCTAAGACTCCAATGCATCTGTACGGTTTTCAAAAATTCAAAAAACTCTGCTAGCTCAGGAAAATCCTTATCTTTTATGCTTTGTTGAGACCATAATGCTTGCGTTTCTAAATCTAGCTTATTCAACAAAATATATATAAGCCAAGTATCTCGCTGTTCCGGCTTCGTTCCTAAGCACTTAAGACCACGACGTGCCTCATCTGAAGCTGAAGTATCAAGTAGAGCTCGAATATTTCCTGCTGTTGGATTACCAATTAACGGCTGCTGTAAAAATGACTCGATGTATGATGTTACAGTATGACAGTATTCCAGGCGCATTGGCACATGCCTCTCCTAGATATTTGATCCTAAGTCAACGGACTGGAATCTATATCGAGGACTAGTCCTCTCCAAATTAGATATGCTTGTCTTAACCTTTGAATCCACAGAGGACCTAGACGAGGCAGCCTACCAAGTATATGATATGCTACTTGCTTCCTATCATGGCAGTTGTGTCGTAAAAACCAACTTTTGTAAACGTAAAGTTCCCTTATGGAATGACCAACTGGCCAAATTAAGGAGGAAGGTTAGAAGGCTCTTCAACTCTGCTAAACGTACGAAGAGTTGAGGCTGTTTGTGTTAGTTCAAGTCCCGATATTACGTTTGAAGCAACTTTGTTATTTCGACCTAAAATGCGCAATTACCTAACTTAAAAACTATGCCCTACGACTAATATACACTATAGTATTAGAGTGCAATAATTTGCACTAGGCTAGACCCCTCAGCTATGACAACAAATTGTGTCAGTAACTGTGACTGGATTGTCCTACATCCCAATGCAGTTCCGCTAGCATTTCTGTCAACTGTGTCCATTGTCGGTCAAAAGTTTAGAGAAGAGGAAAAAAGTTAAGAAAAGTTGAAAAGGGTGTGTCGCCTGAAATACCATCGTCGGCCACACCGGCCGCACACCAATTTAAAAACTTAAATCCTTATCATGGGTATTATCCTAACAATACAAATTTTGAATTGAAGTCATTAGAGTATTTGTCATTACTGTTATTTATTAATAAAAAAAATATTCAAAAATCTTACAATATAATAAAACTGAATATTTGTGAGTTACAAAAAAAATTCTAGAATATAATTCTAGAATATAATTATTATGGTCTGGAATTTATGGAGCAAATCAATTTATCAAGTGATTCGCATGAAATTCGGAATGTAGGACTAAGATGTGACTATAAGATTTCTTCCTATGGAATTTCTAGAATATGATTATTATGGTGACTATAAGATTTCTTCCTACCGAAACTCTAGAATATAATTATTATGGTCTGGAATTTATGGAGCAAAGCAACTTCTCAAAAGATTCGCATGAAATTTGAAATGTAGGACAAAGATGTGACTATAAGGTTTCTTCCTATGGAAATTCTAGAACATAATTATTATGGTCTGGAATTTATGGAGCAAATCAATTTCTCAAGCGATTCGCATGAAATTCAGAATGTAGGACTAAGATGTGACTATAAGATTTCTTCCTATCGAAGCTCTAGAATATGATTATTATGGTCTGGAATTTCTGGAGCAAATCAATTTTCAAGCGATTCGCATGAAATTCGGAATGTAGGACTAAGATGTGAATATAAGATTTTTTCCTATGGAAATTCTGGAATATAATCATTATGGTCTGTAATTTCGGGAACAAAGCAACTTCTCAAGAGATTAGCATGAAATTTGGAATGTAGGACTAAGATGTGACTATAAGATTTCTTCCTATGGAAATTCTAGAATATAATTATTATGGTCTGGAATTTATGGAGCAAATCAATTTCTCAAGTGATTCGCATGAAATTCGGAATGTAGGACTAAGATGTGACTATAAGATTTCTTCCTATGGAAATTCTAGAATATGATTATTATGGTCTGGAATTTCTGGAGCAAATCAATTTCTCAAGCGATTCGCATGAAATTCGGAATGTAGGACTAAGATGTGATTATAAGAATTCTTCCTATGGAAATTCTGGAATATAATTATTATGGTCTGGAATTTCTGGATCAAATCAATTTCTCAAGCGATTCGCATGAAATTCGGAATGTAGAACTAAGATGTGATTATAAGATTTCTTCCTATGGAAATTCTGGAATATAATCATTATGGTCTGTAATTTCGGGAACAAAGCAACTTCTCAAGAGATTCGCATGAAATTCGGAATGTGTGACTACGATGTGACTATAAGATTTCTTCCTATGGAACTTCTGGAATATGATCATTATTGTCTGGAGTTTCTGAAACAAAGCAATTTCTCAAGCGATTCGCATGAAATTTGGAATGTAGGACTAAGATATGACTATAAGAATTCTTCCTATGGAACTTCTGGAATATGATCATTATTGTCTAGAATTTCTGGAACAAAGCAATTTTTCAAGCCATTCGCATGAAATTCTGAATGTGTGACTAAGATGTGACTATAAGATTTCTTCCTATGGAAATTCTGGAATATGATCAATTATTTCTGGAGCAAATGAAATTCGGAATGTAGGACTAAGATGTGGCTATAAGATTTCTTCCTAGGGAACTTCTGGAATATGATCATTATTGTCTGGAATTTTTGGAACAAAGCAATTTTTCAAGCGATTCGCATGAAATTCAGAATGTAGGACTAAGATGTGACTATAAGATTTCTTCCTATCGAAACTCTAGAATATAATTATTATGGTCTGGAATTTATGGAGCAAATCAATTTCTCAAGCGATTCGCATGAAATTCGGAAAGTAGGACTAAGATGTGACTATAAGATTTCTTCCCATGGATATTGTAGAATATGATTATTATGGTCTGGAATTTCTGGAGCAAATCAATTTCTCAAGCTATTCGCATGAAATTCGGAATGTAGGATTAAGATGTGACTATAAGATTTCTTCCTATGGAAATTCTAGAATATGATTATTATGGTCTGGAATTTCTGGAGCAAATCAATTTCTCAAGCGATTCGCATGAAATTCGGAATGTAGGACTAAGTTGTGATTATAAGATTTCTTCCTATGGAAATTCTGGAATATAATCATTATGGTCTGTAATTTCGGGAACAAAGCAACTTCTCAAAAGATTCGCATGAAATTTGGAATGTAGGACTAAGATGTGACTATAAGGTTTCTTCCTATGGAAATTCTAGAACATAATTATTATGGTCTGGAATTTCTGGAGCAAATCAAGTTCTCAAGCGATTCGTATGAAATTCGGAATGTAGGTCTAAGATGTGACTATAAGATTTCTTCCCATGGAAATTCTAGAATATGATTATTATGGTCTGGAATTTCTGGAGCAAATCAATTTCTCAAGCGATTCGCATGAAATTCGGAATGTAGGACTAAGTTGTGATTATAAGATTTTTTCCTATGGAAATTCTGGAATATAATCATTATGGTCTGTAATTTCGGGAACAAAGCAACTTCTCAAGAGATTCGCATGAAATTCGGAATGTAGGACTAAGATGTGACTATAAGATTTCTTCCTATGGATATTGTAGAATATGATTATTATGGTCTGGAATTTCTGGAGCAAATCAATTTCTCAAGCGATTCGCATGAAATTCGGAATGTAGGACTAAGATGTGATTATAAGATTTTTTCCTATGGAAATTCTGGAATATAATCATTATGGTCTGTAATTTCGGGAACAAAGCAACTTCTCAAGAGATTCGCATGAAATTTGGAATGTAGGACTAAGATGTGACTATAAGGTTTCTTCCTATGGAAACTCTAGAACATAATTATTATGGTCTGCAATTTATGGAGCAAATCAAGTTCTCAAGCGATTCGCATGAAATTCGGAATGTAGGACTAAGATGTGACTATAAGATTTCTTCCTATGGAAATTCTAGAATATGATTATTATGGTCTGAAATTTCTGGGGCAAATCAATTTCTCAAGCGATTCCCATGAAATTCGGAATGTAGGACTAAGATGTGATTATAAGATTTCTTCCTATGGAAATTCTGGAATATAATCATTATGGTCTGTAATTTCGGGAACAAAGCAACTTCTCAAGAGATTCGCATGAAATTCGGAATGTAGGACTAAGATGTGACTATAAGATTTCTTCCTATGGAAATTCTAGAATATGATTATTATGGTCTGGAATTTATGGAGCAAATCAATTTCTCAAGCGATTCGCATGAAATTCGGAATGTAGGACTAAGATGTGACTATAAGATTTCTTCCTATGGAAATTCTGAAATATAATCATTCTCGTCTGGAATTTCTGGAACAAAGCAATTTCTCAAGCTTTTATAAGACTTATTATAAGACTTCTTCCTATGGAAATTCTGGAATATGATCATTATGGTCTGGAATTTGGAGAACTAAGCAATTTCTCAAGCGACTCGTACCTTTTAATTTAATCGTAATATTGGCCACAACGTCAAAGAAATTTCACTCCAACCGCACGTAAAGATTACATGCACTTATTTTTTTAACAGCTCTTACTTCTCCTACTACTATCGACGCAACCGCATTACTGTGTTTGGGCAGTGTAATGCAATATCCAATATGCAATATGCCACCTCACAATAAATTGTTATGAACATTAAGATCAGCTTAAATTTTTTTATTCTGTTGAATGTGATGTGATTGATGATGATGTATGTGAATTCAATAACACACAATCAAGCTCATAGCTTGAGCAGAACGAAACAAACATATGCAGTAGTAGGCTGCGGTCAAGAATTCAGCCGCTGCACAGTTTATGCTGCATGTTGGTCAAAAATTCACTTCTCCAGCCAATGCAGTAAAGAAAAATCGACTGCGCACTTTACGCAGCCACTTTAAATTTGATGCAAATAACAAAATGTAAATGTCAAATTGTCGCCCTACAAGCAGACTGTAAGTAAAATGTAGCCGCAATTTCGTGCATACCGACTGCCTGCCAATTTTTTTGTGCAGCACAAGCTGCGTAACTCCCTAATTCTTTACCGCAGCCGTAGTGATAGTATAGTCTCTGTTCATTTTCTATCAGTGATCTGCTCTGCTCTTTCTATCAACATTGCATAAAATGATACAGTGCTCTCGTGTTTGGTCGATTAACAGAAAATAAATACTACTATAAGTTGGTGGTGAAGTTTGTGTTTTAAGATCATTTGATGATCTAGTCTCTGTACCTGACTAAATTGTTTTTGAATATGTTAAATTTTAATGATGATTATGAAAACTCTTGTGCAGGTCTTTTCGTTGACATAACCAAAGCCTTCGATATGGTAAACCACAATTTACTTCTATCAAAACTATATAATGCGGGATTTCGGGGTTTTATTTACGAATGGTTTAAGTCATATCTTACCAAAAAATCCCCAAGGATTGTTGTCTATGATAAGGTGAGTAATTCGAAGTTCATTATGCATGGTGTACCGCAGGGATCTGTTCTTGGTCCCATTTTGTTTTTAATCTACTTTAACTCTATATTTGATCTTCCTTTAGTGGGTAAAATCACAGCCTTTGCGGATGACCTTGGAATTGCATTTAATTCGGTAAACTGTTTTAATTTGGTAGCTGATATAAACCATGATATCCACCTATTAAGAGAATGGTTCGCTAAAAACCAATTAATTGTCAGTAAAAAAACTAAATTAATGTTTTTCCGCCTCACCCCACATGATTCATCACCTTGTGAAATCGTATTTCATTCCTCTGATTGTTTGCGTCACAAATTATCTATTAGTGATTACATTTCACATGGTTCTAATGCAACTTTGTAAATGCTCAGGTATGCGATACAAAAAGCTTCGTAGTTGAAAAAGTAAACACTTTTAAATACCTCGGTGTTACGTTCGACAAAAATTTCAGTTGGTCTGAACATATTGAAAACTTAAAAAAATATTTTCTATCAGTGTCTTGATACTTTTACCGTCTTCGAAATTATTTAAATATAAATACCCTTAAAGCAATTTATTATGGCCTTTTTCATTCTAAGTTACAATATGGAATAATCTGTTGGGGAGGTGCGTACTTCAATAAAATTCAGCAATTGGCTGTATTGCAAAAGAGTGTTATTAGAAATATTTGTAATGCAAACCGTTAAACTCACTCAATGGAGTTTTTCAGATCGCTGAAAATACTACCAGTAAGACACTATACTACTTTAAAACACTGAAAGTTTTCTTTAGGAGAAGTGGGTTTTATAGGACCCCAAATGTAGGACTAAATTTACGTAGCAACTCAGGCTTTGTAGTAAATGTCCCTTCATTTCATACAACATTATTCAGTCGATTTTTTACCATGGTATCTTGTCGATTATTTAACAAGCTTCCTGTAAGCATACGAGTCGTTAGAAAATTACCTATTTTTTTAAAAAAAATTAAATTGTGGCTTCTTGATTTTAGTCACGTCGATATCGAAACTTTGCTACTCTACATAAATTTAAAGATGTCAATTTTAATGTAGTTATTATTATATGTTGAAATAAATTTAAAAATAAATAATTTAGTAAAATATTAAGTATCATTTACCCTAACTAACTAACTCTTAATTAGTATGTAATTTGAAGTGACATTTAAAACTAATTTTAAATTACAAAATGTCACTAACTTTTTTTTCTTCTCATATAATTTTATGCATCTATATAAACTGTAAATTTATAGTTTATTTAGTCAATTTTTGTATATTTTTTGTTAAAAAATGAGGAAAATAAATGAAAATACAAAAAAAGAGGCAGATAACAATGACAACCTGCAAGCTTCCTTGCAACTATTTTCATTTCTTTTCGCTTATCTTATCCTTACTCATGCTAACAGTAACTAGAGTAAATAACTCTTCGATCAATTACAGAAATGAGAGAACCACGCAAAAGAAATTTAATAATGAATAATTGGCCTGCATGTTTCTTCGATGCTCGTACGAGATCATAAACATATGCAGAAGTCGTGATCGAAGTTCTCTATCAATGCTCCATGTACCATTTAAAAGTTGCAAGAGACGTTTCTATTGCTACCATTTCATTTTCTTTTGGTTTGTTTTTCTTTAATCACTCCAACTTTACTAAGAGTTAATAACTCTTTCATAATATTACATAATAAAAAGAGAACCAGATAAAACGAAATTAATGGCGAATATTGTGTCTGTGCGTTTCAAAGCGAAAAACATTTTGATGCATACTTCTATTTCCATGCCATAACACTTCCCCAACAACTCAATCACCCTCTCTCTCTCTCTACGGCTAATATGTGTATGTGTAGTACTAGTAATTGTATTGAAACTCGAAAGTCCCCTTCGGTGTTCTGCTTACTCGTTCTCTTAGCCTTGCAATTGCAACTTGCAACCCATACGGTTGCACGAAAAGGTTCGTTTTGGTTCTCTACTGGCTTTCTTTCAGATTTTCTTTAATAATTTATAAATTACAAAATTTCTCAGTGAAGGAAATAGAGCGAGAAACGTAAGTTTTTGTAGTGAGAAACAGGAAATTTTTATATGGATTTAGCTCTCTTGTTCTCTTTTAAGCATGTATTCTTAAACAGTTTGGCATTCTGTAGAGAAGGTTATAGTAACAGTTTCTGTTAGTTTATTGTCTGCTTGTTTCCTTTCGGCTTTTTTTAACATTCTGTTCGTCTTCTATCTTTATAAATATAACAGACGGTTCGCCATTCACTTCTTATTAAATTAACTATGCTTATCATTGTACTGACTGTATTCAAAGGGCTCGTTTCCAGGAGGAGGTTATTGACACCTCGATTGAGATGACCGGTAGCGGTGTGTGGCCGCAATTAACCGGATCTTATTTCAAATCGGGGTGGCTTATCTTCGTTTGTATAGAAGATACTACTGCGGGATGGTTGCGTTCGAAATTTGAGTAAATCAGCGACAAGAGTGGATTGAACATGACGCTGGTGATAGAAGGATCATCCCCCTAACCACACAGCGTCCGTTTGTTCTTTCCAAAAAGTTTGGAGCTCTTTTCTGAAAAAGTTCTGGCTACAATAACTGCGCATAATACTGGACTACAGGCGAAATCGTGGAAAGTGATACAGAGGAAGCAGAAAGGTGCACTCCTCCATCTCGTATTTGCAGTTAACGACGTCTTTATGACTAGGCTAATTCATTTAATTTTGCTCTTAAATATTCCTTCTCCTTCTTCTTACTGACCCATAGCACTTACAACCATCCTTTCCAAGGTCATTGAAACGCTGATCAATTTTCAGCTTATGAAATATCCTAAAACCAATGAAATCCTTAGTGACCGGCAGTACGGATTTCGTGGGCAACGTTCCACTGGTGATTTGATGGTATATCTCACCGAACAGTGGAACCGGTCTTTGCATCAATTTGGTGAAAGCAAAGCTGTTGCACTCGATATTTCCAAAGCATTTGACATTTGGCATCAAGCTCTTTTGTCCAAATGCGTGCTTATGGAGTCGATGAAAAACTGCTTCATTGGATTAGAAGCTATCTTTTGGACCGCTCAATTCAAGTTGTTTTGGACGGTCTCAAGTCTGAAATACAACACATAAATACTGGCGTTCCCCAGGGCTCTGTTCTGTCCCCGACCCTCTTTCTCATTTTTATGAATGATCTCTTATCTGTGACTTCTAATCCAATTCACTCTTTCGCTGACGATAGCACTCTCAACTTCTCATATAAGTTTGAGGAACGTCCCTCCACTTCTCATGAGGAATTCAAACAACTTCGTATGTTAAGCACGTTAAATTCTGACCTAGACAGGAAACAAAATGGGGAGAAATCAATCAAGTAGAATTTAACGCTTCCAAAACCGAATGCTGTCTCCTGTCGTCTAAGCGAATCCCAAATCCCTTCCCATTATCCATGAATGGCACTTGCATCGAGGAAACTGATCTCGCAATTCTCGGTATGTGCGTCAACGACAAGCTTTGTTGGAATGACCACATATTTACCGTCGCCCAAAATGCTGCGAAATGTTTAGGTTTTCTAAACCGGTGCAAGAAATTTTTCACTCCCTCTGATCTGGCTACTATCTACAAGGCTTTTATTTGCCCTAAACTTGAGTACAATTGTCGGATTTGGTCTGATGCGCCTAAAACCACCTTGCATCAACTAGATAGAATACACAATCGTGCGATAAAACTTATCGGTGACGAAAACATTGCGAAATCAATAGATTCGCTTGAACACCGCAGAAACGTCTCCTGCTTGTAACTCTTTTATCACTTTTTCCACCAGCGGTGCTCAAGAGAAACTGCCAGTTGCATGCCACCTCTCCCATCTTCGGACGTACAGTTAAGTTCAGAGATTCGTTCTTTAGCCATACAACACGTATGTGGAATGCTCTGCCAAGCTCTGTCTTTCCACATCACTATGAGCAACAGGCATTCAAAACACAAGCTCATGGACATATCCTATTTTCTTCTCCTTTTCCTTAACGCCCACGCTGTGTCAAGCATATAGCCGAACATAATAAGGGTGCGAGCCCCTTTTCGCGTGCGCAAATTATAAAAAACAAATTAATGCTTATTGTACAATTTTCAAATTGATAAATAAAAGCAAAAATAACACGTACCCAGACAGCAATAAGACACCTTGCATTTTGCATATTAGATGAGAAAATGTTTTCCCATAGAATGTGTTGAGGGCAACAGAAAACTGTGGGAATACGTCACACAACAAAACAGCAACATGCAAGGTGTACGGTATCTATATTTTGCTGGGAAAACAAAATGTGCTGAATTGTTAAAGTTGTGTAGAATTATGATCGTGATAGTCGGTATGTTATTGTCGTAACAACATCGGATTGGGAATTTGGTGAAAAAAGAAAGAAAAGAATGCCACAGAAGCGCCCAGAACAAAAATTGTGTCTACTACCAATGCAAGTTGAAGCACAGACTTCAATGGTGCAGTATGTTCGAAACAAAATTGTTGACGTCCCTGCCTTAGCACCATCCCTGCTTGATGGGACTTGTCAAAGCGTGCGGTCATATGCTGTCGCTTATGTTGGTTGGCGTGTTTGAATCAATGCTCTCTCGACAAGAAAACGGAGAAGGAGATCGGTGAGTTTTACTTTCCTCGTGCTATTAAAAATTAATTTTCATCATAAATTTCTACATTAAAATTATTTAAAGCATATAAAGTGCGTCGTACTTATTTCTCTCGAGAGTATTATTTAAAATATTACATTTTTGGCTGGAATGTCACAACCGGCTATTGTCAAATAGCTCGAGCGTTTGAATCTGAAATAAATGTTTGTTTATCAGACCATCACACGTTACAACGATACAGCCATGGAGGTGGCCTTCCACAAACAGCAACATCACCAGAAATGGTTCGCAAAGTGAAGGCACGAATTAAGCGAAATCAAAAAAAAACTACAAAAATTTTTCACGTGTCCAATAGAAGCATCCGACGGTCATTGAAAAATAAACTTTAATTGAGTTACTACAATAATAAAAAAAATTAAGATTTAACAACGGCAACGTAACGATCTCGTCAACTTGCAACGTAACGATCTCGTCAACTTGGTATTTTCTGATGAAATTTTTTTAACGCTTCAAAAGAACGTACACAAACAAAGTGATGTGTCTGGTTAGAGGGCCATTCCAATGATAGTTTGGAATTCAAGGAGAGGTGGCATGCAGCTGACTATTTTTCTTGAGCTGGTGGAAGAAATGATAAAACATTGACAAACAGGAAACGGTCCTGCAGTGTTCAAGCGAATCTATTGATTTCGCTATATTTGTGCCACCGATAAGTTTTATCGCGCGGTTTTGTATTCTATCTAGCTGATGCAAGCTAGTTTTAGGCGCACCAGACCAGATATGGCAATTGTACTCAAGTTTAGGGCGAATAAAAGCCTTGTAGATAGTAGCAGATCCTAACATTTCGCAGAATTTTTGGCGACGGTAAATATGTGGTCATTCCAACAAAGCTTGTCGTTAACGCACATACCGAGAGTTGCGAGATTTTCAGTTTCCTCGATGCAAGTGCCATTCGTGGATAATGGCATGGGATTTAGGATTCGCTTAGACCAGAGAGATGGTGGGCGCCGTGGCTCAGTGGAAGTGCACATGGCTGCTGAGGTTCAGGAGGTTCAGGTTCGAATCCCAGCAACACCAAAATATTTTTCACGGTGTCCCACCTCTCGCGAATGGGTGACAAACGTTCCGAGAGTAATACCTTGTCACGGAAAGCTTCTCAATTCGCCGTTCGGATCCGGCCTTAAATTGTAGGTCCCTTCCATTTGTGTCCAGCACAAATGGTCGGGAGAAGTTAGGCCTTGGACCGCAATGGTCTGTCGCGCCGAATATTATTATTAGCCGAGAGAGATATTTTTCTCCCCATTGTATTATGCTGTCTAGGTCAGAATTTAGCGTGTTTAACATACGTTGTTGTTTGAGTTCCACATGTGAAGTGGAAGGACGTTCCTCAAACTTATATGAGAAGCTGAGAGTCCTGTCGTCAGCGAAAGAGTGAATTGGATTTGAAGTCACAGATAAGATATCATTAATAAAAATGAGAAAGAGTGTCAGGGACGAAACAGAGCTCCGGGGAACGCCACCATTTAAGTAATATACTTTAGCCATGAAACCGTCCAATACGACTTGAATGAAGCGGTCAAAAATATAGCTTCTAATCCAGTGAAGCAATTTATCAGCGAAGGTAAAATAAGCTACCGCTTTACCCACGTCAAGCTAATCCTGAAGAGCACCGAAAAGGTTTTAGCGTCTGGCCTCGACACTTCAGTTAAAAAGGTAGCCTTAACTTCTTCCAACACCGCCACTGGGTATGTTATAAACGACGACTCCGGAGTTATCACAAGCGCCAACTTCGACCAACAGCGCTGCTGGGCATATTGATCACAGCGATTCCGGAGCTTCTCCTAAGAAGGTCCTTGAACCAACTTGTTGCGGGCACATAGTTTGAAAGTAGGTAAGGTAAAAGTTTCGCCTTTAGGAGTGATTAATAATCCCTTCCATTAGGTAGCCGTTACACATTGCGCAGGCGGCCGCACGCACATATATATGTGCAAGCGTAGTGACTCGAGCAAAAAAAAACAAAAAAAGAGAGAACTATAAATAAGCAACATAAAGAAATATATATATATATCGAGCTTGCTTAATACTTCTTTCCACTTTTTCCACTTCTTCGACGTCATCAGCATGCTCACCGGCTTACATTTATACGCGTGTATATAGTCAAGTAGTGAAACAGGAGTTCCGCGCTGGTCATCAGCAAAACCTTCTCTATAGAAAGCCCAACTGTTCCGATCGTACACAGATACATGCTTAGATTTAGATCAAACGTATTTGGATTTGTAATCAACTAAAGAGCAAAATCCCTATACAATTTTTCTGTTTCCCACTACCACATCTTACGTTTCTCGCTCTTTGCGACTGCCTACTTTTTGTACACTGTATTCACATCCCACAAACACACATGCGTTTGGTCTTGGTTTACAGCATTAGTATGCGTAGAGTTGGGCTTTCTATAGAGAATGGAAAGGGGGGGGTCTATTTTCAACCCCTGCGGTGTACGTAGCGTTTCAATGTGAAGATAAATACTTTTGACCTTACATCACTTCACGCTTCTAGCTACAAGATCACTGTTGATCATTTTTGAAAGAAAATTAAATTTTTAAGATTAAATAATGTACATTTTTTAAATTCTTAAAACCGTTACAGATATAAACGTCGTCAAAATCTAAAAAAAAATTTATCCGATAGGATTTTTTTAATTAATCGTGTTTGTAAATACAATTTTAATAAAAAAAAATTTTTGATTTTGACGAACTTCATATCGGTATGGCTTAAATAATTTAAGAAAGTGTATATTGTTAGATCTTAAAAATGTAATTTTCTTTCAAAAAAGACCAATAGCAAGCTTGTAGCTGGAAGCGCTCAAGAGTTATAGGGTGTGAAGTCATGTAAGGTCAAAAGTACGTATCTTCACATTGAAACGCTACGTACACCGCAGGGGTTTCCATACGATTTTTTCACGAAATTAACCAAGGAATCATCCCTTTAAGTATTTGCCACCTTAACGGATACACCCTGTATACACGCGTATAAATGTAAGCCGGTGAGCGTGCTGATGACGTCAAAGAAGTGGAAAAAGTGGAAAGAAGTATTAAGCAAGCTCGATATATATAACGGGTGTTTTTTTAAGAGGTTGCCGATTTTTTTTTTGAATAAAACACATATAAAATTATGAAATGACCAAAATTTTTTTTTATTTGGTAGATAATTTTTTGGCATTTAACATTTAAACACAATTTCTGGCATATGGCTACCACGACTATTTTTCACAAATGTCATTCTGGAGGTCCAATTTTCCAGCACTTTTTCAAGCATTTGAGGGCGTATGTCAGCAATGACACGTTGAATATTGGTTTCCAAAGCGTCAATCGATTGAGGTTTATCCACATAAACCAATGACTTCACGTATCCCCACAAAAAGTAATCGAGTGGCGTCAAATCGCACGAACGCGGAGGCCAATTCACCGGACCATTTCTCGAAATAATGTTGTCGTTGAAAGTTTCTTTCAATAAGTCGATTGTTTCACGTGCTGTATGGCAAGTGGCACCATCTTGTTGAAACCACATTTCATCCATATCCATATCTTCAAGATTTGACAACAAAAACTCATTTAACATGGTTCTGTATCGATTTCCATTCACGGTAACGCGTCGTCCTTCCTCATTTTTAAAGAAATATGGACCGATGATCCCACCAGCCCATAGACCGCACCAAACAGTACATTTATCAGGATGCATTGGTAATTCTTGAACGGCGTGTGGATTATCTTTGCTCCAAATGCGACAATTTTGTTTGTTGACGTATCCATTTAACAAAAAATGCGCCTCATCACTGAAGAGAATTTTACGGTAAAAAAATGGATCTTCGTTCAATTGATTTAACGACCAATCACTGAATTCACGGCGCAAACGATGGTCGTGTGGCTTTAATTCTTGCACCAATTGAATTTTGTATGGCACCAAACCCAAATCTTTACGTAAAATTTTCCATAAAGTCGATGGACAAAGTCCAATTTGCTGAGCACGACGACGAATCGATAAATTGTCGTTTTCTTCGACACTGGCCTCAACGACAGCAATATTTTCTTCTGTACGAACTCTTCTCATTCTTGTCGGTGGCTTGGCATCCAAAAGAGTGAATGTAGACAGAAATTTGGTAATTACGTTCTTTATGGTGGTCTCTGACGGACGATTATGTGCACCATAAAATTCACGAAGTGCTCTATAAACATTTTTAATTGAACACTGATTTTGAAAATAAATTTCCACGATTTGAAAACGTTGTTCTGGAGTTAACCTATTAATAATGATTTGCCAAACAATACTGAGTAGAAATGCCACTTTGAGCTGTCAAAACAACTGTCATAAAATAAAACGACATCTATCGCAAAAACAAACCTCCTAAAAAAACACCCTTTATATATATTTCTTTAAATTGCTTATTTATAGTTCTCTCTTTTTTTTTTGCTCGAGGCACTACGTTTGCACATATATATGTGCGTGCGGCCGCCTGCGCAATGTGTAACGGCTACATAATGGAAGGGATTATTAATCACTACACCACACCACTTCAGAAAACCATTTACCTCGAGTGGCGGCGCCTTTTTCTTAATATTTAAACTATTTTTCTTTAAGCGTAATTCAAAAACAATTTTCACCACACTAAATTTTTTTTTAAATTTAGAATAGCCAAACTGGCCAACGTTTAATTTGACTTTCTTTAAATTTAATTTAAAAGGGTTAACTTCTAACACTCAGCACCACTGCGAACACACTTCTGTCCGGTCTTCAACCGAACAACGATTTCGTCAGAGTCGGCATGAAACTCCTCTTATTGAGTGATTTTCTCGCCCGCTGTCCAACTACGAACATGCCCGAAAGTATGCAGCACATTAGTATTATTAGAGTATTAGCAGAGGCCGCGAAGAATCCTAAAGGCGAAACTTTTACCTTACCTACTTTCAAACTATGTGCCCGCAACAAGTTGGTTCAAGGACCTTCTTAGGAGAAGCTCCGGAATCGCTGTGATCAATATGCCCAGCAGCGCTGTTGGTCGAAGTTGGCGCTTGTGATAACTCCGGAGTCGTCGTTTATAACATACCCAGTGGCGGTGTTGGAAGAAGTTAAGGCTACCTTTTTAACTGAAGTGTCGAGGCCAGACGCTAAAACCTTTTCGGTGCTCTTCAGGATTAACTTGACGTGGGTAAATCGGTAGCTTATTTTACCTTTGCAGGTGCTTAGCCTAGTCATGAAGACGTCGTAAACCGCAAATACGAGATGGAGGAGTGCATCTTTCTGCTTCCTCTGTATCACTTTCCACGATTCCTCCTCCTCCTCCTGGAAACGAGCCCTTTGCTCATTTGGCACCCGAACTGTTTGGAATCTGATCCTAAGATCTTAAATGCTTAGTTTCGCGTTGCTAAGGGGTAGCGGTTTTGGGAACTTTGAAAGCTCTCTCTCTACTCTGCCAATACGTATAGCATGTCTAAATCTCCCCTTTTCTCTAGCGAGTTCATTTTGATGAATCCACCTCATTGTTGCTGGAACTGTAGTCCATCTAATGCCTTCCCCATAGAAGAACATCCGGATTTCTCCGAGATGACGCTAAAGACATCAACATGTTTGGATGCGTCAGAATCAGAGGTTGTATATTCTTCATCTTTTAATCTGACACACTCGTGAGTTACGGATGGGGCCTGTATGCCAATGCCGTCCGAAGTTAGGGTGGCGTTGGCTGGTCGACAACAGACCCAAGGTTTTGAAAGCACAACAGCTTCTTGGGATATAATGGGTTGCCCTAAAGCAGGACCCGAGGATGATGCAGTTTGTAACGACAGTCCCAACGATTTGTGTTTCTTCCTCGTTTCTTCTCAGGCGCAATGGGCATAGAGAGTTTGAGCCGCTCGTTTGATTTGAACCTATATATATAGTTGAATTGAGTTGCGAGTTGATTTTTTTGTAAGAGTAAATCCAAGAAGAAATGGCCATCATCAGTTTCACTCATTCATAATTTTTTTTATTCATAATTTTTTTTTATTTCTTGCTCTTGTGTTGCTCGACATGTTTTTTTTTATTTCTGCGCAGTAGCAGTTCATATACATAAATTAAATCTTATACGTCTCGGTATTAATAAACCGAATTCATCTCGCTCACGAAGGAAAGGGAAGAATTTGACAAAACCGAAAGTGCGTCGTACCTTTGCATTACGGTTTATATTTCTGTTGTTGGTCCGCATAAGTACAGTCGGTTCAAACTGCATTTTAGAAGAGGAGCAATTCCCACTTGCCTAGGTGTTGATGTAAGGTGACTTATGTTTTTTTTATAAAACTAATATATATATATATTAGTCACGAAACAATAAGCAAAAGAGTTAGTGAAAACAAAAAGTGGCATGTTTCGAGTTCTTACCGTTGCAGTACGGTTCGGGTTTTTTGTTGGATTGTAATAACATTGTTGAAACGCAACGGAACTCGTCAAGTGCATCACCCCTTAACAACGACAACAAAGCATTGACTTGACCATTGAATATGTGCATTGCAAGTAAGAGAATAAGGCCCCTGTAGCTACCTTCATCGTGGGAGCTTTTCGTCAACGACCGCGTCGCCCTGGTACCAGTTTTTTTTTGTTGCTGTTTTATTCTCACTAATATGCAATTACGGCTCATTTTTTATCTATTGCTCCATATGTATTACATTACGAATGATTGACTATAATAATTTTTTTATTTATCTATTATTATATCTATCATTACCATTATTAGAATTATTCATTATTATTATTATTATCATTACCATTACTAGAAATATTCATTATTATTAATATTATCATTACCATTACTAGAATTATTCATTATTATTATTATTATTATTATCATTACTATTACTAAAATTGTTCATTATTATTATTATTATCAATACTATTATAGTCCTTACACCGTACAATAAAAGGGCTAAATACAGGGGTTAATTTAGTTGAATAAAACTGTTTTAGTTTACAACATGTTATTGCTGATGACTCTTTCCTTTCTTGGTTCCTCTGCTGGTTTTTTCAGTGTAAAATGCTTCTGTAAGTATGATTTGGTTTCGGTGAGCTGGAATGCCAACGCTGATGTGTGACTAATCCCTTGCCCTTGTCCTTCCCTGCGGTCTTGAACAGGCCTTAATGCAAATTCGGAAACCCTCGCCCAATCTCCCTGAGTTTCTAGCCGAAGCATATGACCGCCCGAATCCATACACAAGGCAATCTGATAACGCCACCATTTTACAGTTGGTCGTTACAAGTTTAAGATGCATCGGTCTCATAAATATTTTTTATATTATCAATTTTAATACCCACGAGTATCCGGGAAAAATGGTTACCCAGGCAGGTTTAAACCGAGCATTGAAGTTGGATATATGAAGACTCAAACATTTGGTGTGGCTCTAATGCAAAAGCAGGAGTACGGACGATTTCATCTTGTGGCATTTTATTCCAAAACAACAACTGAGGCCGAATCTCGTTACACTAGCTATTTTGTTTGGAAGAAATACACTTCCGAATAGTGACCGACTGGAATTTATTGACACTGACATTGGCTAAACGACAGGTTAATCCGCTGATCGATGGCTTAAGTTCGAGAACTACAACTATGTTATTATTTATGATGCATGTGGACGCATTAAGCCGATGTCGTCAAGTAGTTATAATTGATGCTAATGATGTTGATTTTCGTTTGCAGAATACCCAAATGCGTGATCCAAAAATTGTAGCTATCAAATTGTCAGAATGAGAACAACACTTTCTTTATTTCCGATGATGAGTCGTGGAATGAAATCGAGTAGATTGAGGACAATATAGACGAAATTAAGAATGATGAAGAAAATTATGAAGTAGAGTGGTTCGAGGAGGAGGCAAAAAAAAAACATCGACGGTCGAGGGCGACTTGAGGTCGATTGCAAATAGTGTGTTGGAGTGGTTGGAGGAGGAGGCAAAAAAAACATCGACCGTCGAGGGCGACCTGAGGTCAATTACAAATTGTGTGTTGGCATCACTGTGATCAAATAGTTTAAAGACTGTAAATAGTGTGTTGGGACCGCTGCGATCAAATCTGACACCACCGACAGAAATCAATGTAATGGCAAGCTGCCATTTTCCCTTTCGACGAAGACTTTTAGTCTTTGACGAGCTGCTGACTAGAAGACACGTTGTTTTAGCCTTTTTTTTAATTCCGAAGAATTAATATACATATACTTTTAAATTTTTAGAAAAAAAAACCAGGAATTAATCGTGTTTTTATTGAATAATCCAAGTGCTTTTACACAACAAAATTTTTATAAACATATAGGTTCGCAGTCCTTTGTATGAATATGCACATAGCTACAAATGCAAATTGATTGTTCTTGTGATAATTAATTAAATTAAATTAAACTACAAGATAGTTTTTTTTTGATCTAATCTTTAATGAGCTGTTTTCCTTCTTGAATCTCTCATAAGACTTTTTGGCATTTAACATTTAAACACAATTTCTGGCATATGGCTACCACGACTATTTTTCACAAATGTCATTCTGGAGGTCCAATTTTCCAGCACTTTTTCAAGCATTTGAGGGCGTATGTCAGCAATGACACGTTGAATATTGGTTTCCAAAGCGTCAATCGATTGAGGTTTATCCACATAAACCAATGACTTCACGTATCCCCACAAAAAGTAATCGAGTGGCGTCAAATCGCACGAACGCGGAGGCCAATTCACCGGACCATTTCTCGAAATAATGTTGTCGTTGAAAGTTTCTTTCAATAAGTCGATTGTTTCACGTGCTGTATGGCAAGTGGCACCATCTTGTTGAAACCACATTTCATCCATATCCATATCTTCAAGATTTGACAACAAAAACTCATTTAACATGGTTCTGTATCGATTTCCATTCACGGTAACGCGTCGTCCTTCCTCATTTTTAAAGAAATATGGACCGATGATCCCACCAGCCCATAGACCGCACCAAACAGTACATTTATCAGGATGCATTGGTAATTCTTGAACGGCGTGTGGATTATCTTTGCTCCAAATGCGACAATTTTGTTTGTTGACGTATCCATTTAACAAAAAATGCGCCTCATCACTGAAGAGAATTTTACGGTAAAAAAATGGATCTTCGTTCAATTGATTTAACGACCAATCACTGAATTCACGGCGCAAACGATGGTCGTGTGGCTTTAATTCTTGCACCAATTGAATTTTGTATGGCACCAAACCCAAATCTTTACGTAAAATTTTCCATAAAGTCGATGGACAAAGTCCAATTTGCTGAGCACGACGACGAATCGATAAATTGTCGTTTTCTTCGACACTGGCCTCAACGACAGCAATATTTTCTTCTGTACGAACTCTTCTCATTCTTGTCGGTGGCTTGGCATCCAAAAGAGTGAATGTAGACAGAAATTTGGTAATTACGTTCTTTATGGTGGTCTCTGACGGACGATTATGTGCACCATAAAATTCACGAAGTGCTCTATAAACATTTTTAATTGAACACTGATTTTGAAAATAAATTTCCACGATTTGAAAACGTTGTTCTGGAGTTAACCTATTAATAATGATTTGCCAAACAATACTGAGTAGAAATGCCACTTTGAGCTGTCAAAACAACTGTCATAAAATAAAACGACATCTATCGCAAAAACAAACCTCCTAAAAAAACACCCTTTATATATATTTCTTTAAATTGCTTATTTATAGTTCTCTCTTTTTTTTTTGCTCGAGGCACTACGTTTGCACATATATATGTGCGTGCGGCCGCCTGCGCAATGTGTAACGGCTACATAATGGAAGGGATTATTAATCACTACACCACACCACTTCAGAAAACCATTTACCTCGAGTGGCGGCGCCTTTTTCTTAATATTTAAACTATTTTTCTTTAAGCGTAATTCAAAAACAATTTTCACCACACTAAATTTTTTTTTAAATTTAGAATAGCCAAACTGGCCAACGTTTAATTTGACTTTCTTTAAATTTAATTTAAAAGGGTTAACTTCTAACACTCAGCACCACTGCGAACACACTTCTGTCCGGTCTTCAACCGAACAACGATTTCGTCAGAGTCGGCATGAAACTCCTCTTATTGAGTGATTTTCTCGCCCGCTGTCCAACTACGAACATGCCCGAAAGTATGCAGCACATTAGTATTATTAGAGTATTAGCAGAGGCCGCGAAGAATCCTAAAGGCGAAACTTTTACCTTACCTACTTTCAAACTATGTGCCCGCAACAAGTTGGTTCAAGGACCTTCTTAGGAGAAGCTCCGGAATCGCTGTGATCAATATGCCCAGCAGCGCTGTTGGTCGAAGTTGGCGCTTGTGATAACTCCGGAGTCGTCGTTTATAACATACCCAGTGGCGGTGTTGGAAGAAGTTAAGGCTACCTTTTTAACTGAAGTGTCGAGGCCAGACGCTAAAACCTTTTCGGTGCTCTTCAGGATTAACTTGACGTGGGTAAATCGGTAGCTTATTTTACCTTTGCAGGTGCTTAGCCTAGTCATGAAGACGTCGTAAACCGCAAATACGAGATGGAGGAGTGCATCTTTCTGCTTCCTCTGTATCACTTTCCACGATTCCTCCTCCTCCTCCTGGAAACGAGCCCTTTGCTCATTTGGCACCCGAACTGTTTGGAATCTGATCCTAAGATCTTAAATGCTTAGTTTCGCGTTGCTAAGGGGTAGCGGTTTTGGGAACTTTGAAAGCTCTCTCTCTACTCTGCCAATACGTATAGCATGTCTAAATCTCCCCTTTTCTCTAGCGAGTTCATTTTGATGAATCCACCTCATTGTTGCTGGAACTGTAGTCCATCTAATGCCTTCCCCATAGAAGAACATCCGGATTTCTCCGAGATGACGCTAAAGACATCAACATGTTTGGATGCGTCAGAATCAGAGGTTGTATATTCTTCATCTTTTAATCTGACACACTCGCGAGTTACGGATGGGGCCTGTATGCCAATGCCGTCCGAAGTTAGGGTGGCGTTGGCTGGTCGACAACAGACCCAAGGTTTTGAAAGCACAACAGCTTCTTGGGATATAATGGGTTGCCCTAAAGCAGGACCCGAGGATGATGCAGTTTGTAACGACAGTCCCAACGATTTGTGTTTCTTCCTCGTTTCTTCTCAGGCGCAATGGGCATAGAGAGTTTGAGCCGCTCGTTTGATTTGAACCTATATATATAGTTGAATTGAGTTGCGAGTTGATTTTTTTGTAAGAGTAAATCCAAGAAGAAATGGCCATCATCAGTTTCACTCATTCATAATTTTTTTTATTCATAATTTTTTTTTATTTCTTGCTCTTGTGTTGCTCGACATGTTTTTTTTTATTTCTGCGCAGTAGCAGTTCATATACATAAATTAAATCTTATACGTCTCGGTATTAATAAACCGAATTCATCTCGCTCACGAAGGAAAGGGAAGAATTTGACAAAACCGAAAGTGCGTCGTACCTTTGCATTACGGTTTATATTTCTGTTGTTGGTCCGCATAAGTACAGTCGGTTCAAACTGCATTTTAGAAGAGGAGCAATTCCCACTTGCCTAGGTGTTGATGTAAGGTGACTTATGTTTTTTTTATAAAACTAATATATATATATTAGTCACGAAACAATAAGCAAAAGAGTTAGTGAAAACAAAAAGTGGCATGTTTCGAGTTCTTACCGTTGCAGTACGGTTCGGGTTTTTTGTTGGATTGTAATAACATTGTTGAAACGCAACGGAACTCGTCAAGTGCATCACCCCTTAACAACGACAACAAAGCATTGACTTGACCATTGAATATGTGCATTGCAAGTAAGAGAATAAGGCCCCTGTAGCTACCTTCATCGTGGGAGCTTTTCGTCAAAGACCGCGTCGCCCTGGTACCAGTTTTTTTTTGTTGCTGTTTTATTCTCACTAATATGCAATTACGGCTCATTTTTTATCTATTGCTCCATATGTATTACATTACGAATGATTGACTATAATAATTTTTTTATTTATCTATTATTATATCTATCATTACCATTATTAGAATTATTCATTATTATTATTATTATCATTACCATTACTAGAAATATTCATTATTATTAATATTATCATTACCATTACTAGAATTATTCATTATTATTATTATTATTATTATCATTACTATTACTAAAATTGTTCATTATTATTATTATTATCAATACTATTATAGTCCTTACACCGTACAATAAAAGGGCTAAATACAGGGGTTAATTTAGTTGAATAAAACTGTTTTAGTTTACAACATGTTATTGCTGATGACTCTTTCCTTTCTTGGTTCCTCTGCTGGTTTTTTCAGTGTAAAATGCTTCTGTAAGTATGATTTGGTTTCGGTGAGCTGGAATGCCAACGCTGATGTGTGACTAATCCCTTGCCCTTGTCCTTCCCTGCGGTCTTGAACAGGCCTTAATGCAAATTCGGAAACCCTCGCCCAATCTCCCTGAGTTTCTAGCCGAAGCATATGACCGCCCGAATCCATACACAAGGCAATCTGATAACGCCACCATTTTACAGTTGGTCGTTACAAGTTTAAGATGCATCGGTCTCATAAATATTTTTTATATTATCAATTTTAATACCCACGAGTATCCGGGAAAAATGGTTACCCAGGCAGGTTTAAACCGAGCATTGAAGTTGGATATATGAAGACTCAAACATTTGGTGTGGCTCTAATGCAAAAGCAGGAGTACGGACGATTTCATCTTGTGGCATTTTATTCCAAAACAACAACTGAGGCCGAATCTCGTTACACTAGCTATTTTGTTTGGAAGAAATACACTTCCGAATAGTGACCGACTGGAATTTATTGACACTGACATTGGCTAAACGACAGGTTAATCCGCTGATCGATGGCTTAAGTTCGAGAACTACAACTATGTTATTATTTATGATGCATGTGGACGCATTAAGCCGATGTCGTCAAGTAGTTATAATTGATGCTAATGATGTTGATTTTCGTTTGCAGAATACCCAAATGCGTGATCTAAAAATTGTAGCTATCAAATTGTCAGAATGAGAACAACACTTTCTTTATTTCCGATGATGAGTCGTGGAATGAAATCGAGTAGATTGAGGACAATATAGACGAAATTAAGAATGATGAAGAAAATTATGAAGTAGAGTGGTTCGAGGAGGAGGCAAAAAAAAACATCGACGGTCGAGGGCGACTTGAGGTCGATTGCAAATAGTGTGTTGGAGTGGTTGGAGGAGGAGGCAAAAAAAACATCGACCGTCGAGGGCGACCTGAGGTCAATTACAAATTGTGTGTTGGCATCACTGTGATCAAATAGTTTAAAGACTGTAAATAGTGTGTTGGGACCGCTGCGATCAAATCTGACACCACCGACAGAAATCAATGTAATGGCAAGCTGCCATTTTCCCTTTCGACGAAGACTTTTAGTCTTTGACGAGCTGCTGACTAGAAGACACGTTGTTTTAGCCTTTTTTTTAATTCCGAAGAATTAATATACATATACTTTTAAATTTTTAGAAAAAAAAACCAGGAATTAATCGTGTTTTTATTGAATAATCCAAGTGCTTTTACACAACAAAATTTTTATAAACATATAGGTTCGCAGTCCTTTGTATGAATATGCACATAGCTACAAATGCAAATTGATTGTTCTTGTGATAATTAATTAAATTAAATTAAACTACAAGATAGTTTTTTTTTGATCTAATCTTTAATGAGCTGTTTTCCTTCTTGAATCTCTCATAAGACTTAACTTAACTTAATACACAAAATGCAATCAATACTTAGTGGCTTTTCGTGGAAGACAATTCTGTGACCTCATTGGAGTAAAGTAAGCATTTTCGACATAGTTGCTCGCGACAATGTTGAAAAGATATTTTGTCAAATAGACATTTCTGGCAATTGTTATTTGGTGATGGGTTAAGTTACCTAGGAAGAATGGCCATATATATATATTTTAATAGCTCAAACAATGTTGCATTGTTTTTGCTAGTGTAAAGAATTACAATTTTTAAATAATAAGGGTATTGCCCGTAACTGTTATTAACGGCTGCAACATCAGCGCATAGATTAATTTATTAATGGCACCAAGATGGTTATATGAGGGGTTGAGAGTTTGACTTAAGTTGTATTAAAATTTTGACTTGAGTATTTCAGGACATAAGTTGACCTTTGGGTTAAGTATGTAAAAAGTATATCAGCAAAATTTCGACTCGACTTCGCAGAGCGAGTGCAGTCGAGTTCATTTGAAATCGACCTAGGTTTATATGGTGTCCAAACGTAGTTGCTGGCTTCAACCCAGCATATAAACGTATTAATAGGACATTAACGCTAATTTGACGTGCCAATGGGCGCGAGATCACAAAGAAAACAGAGAAATTACACTTCCGATAAATACGATAGTTCAATGTCAGATCGAAAAAACTATCTGTTGTTTTTTTAGTACCAGATAAATTGGTCTTGATGAACGTCACTTTCATCATCATCATATTTGGCTCTACAACCGGGGTCCAGTCCTAGCCTCCCACAAGAAGTCTCTCCACCGGTCCCGATTTCGAGCCGATGTCATCCAGTTTGGCATACCTAAACTCTGGGCGTCCTGGTCTACGCCATCCTTCCAGCGTAGACTTGGCTAGCCTCGCTGTCATGTTCCATAAATCATACCGCAAAGGACTTTCCAAGCAGGATCCTCTTCGCTCATGCGAGCTAGGTGTTCTGCCCACCGGAGCCTACCGAGCTAAATTTTCTTCACGATGTCGACATCGCGGTAACGCTCGTAGATATGATCATTATAGAGTCTCCGGCATCGTCCTTCTTCACATACGGGGCCAACAATTCTCCGTAAGACTTTTCTCTCGAACGCGGTTAAGAGGTCAGAATGCTTCTTGCTAAGCAACCAAGTCTCGAATCAATATGTAAGTACTGGTATGATCATTGTCTTATATATCAACAGCTTGGATGTTAAGGTTAAGTTCCTGCATTTTAAGAGTCTTGACAGACTATAGTAGGCTTTGTTGGCTTTAAGCAACCGTGCGCGTATTTCTTGTTCCATGCTGTTATCGGCTGCTACAGTTGACCCGAGATTGTTAAAGGATCGCACTACTTCAAATTCGCGCTCCACTATTTGAATTAAGGGACCTTCTATCTGGATCTTCTACTCGCAGACGTGGCTACCCTGTACTTTGTTTTGCTCTCATTTATATGCAGCCCCAGATTTCGTGCCGCCTGCTCTATCTGGATGAAAGCTTCCTGTGCAGCTCTTCGGTTTCTACCAACGATGTCAAAATCGTCCGCGTAAGCCAGTATCTGAATGGACTTATAGATGATTGTTCCCCTCGCCGTTACGTCAGAGTCTCGGATCACTTTCTCCAACGCCACGTTGAAGAGGACGCAGGCCAGTCCATCCCCTTGTCGGAGCCCGTTATAGGTGTTGAATGGGCTTGATAGTGATCCGGATATTTTTACTTGGCTTATAACATTGGTCGTGATCAACCTACATAGTCGTGTCAATTTATTTGGGATGCCGAATTTCCTCATGGCCTTATAAAGTTCTACTCTGGCTATGCTATCATAGGCGGCTTTAAAGTCTATAAAAAGATGGTGTAGTGAGTTTTAAAACTTTAGACATTTTTCCATCACCTGCCTAAATGTTTAAATCTGATCAGTTGTTGATTTGCCTGGGATGAAGCCACACTGGTATGGACCAATGATGACTTTAGCGTATGGGGCTATCCTGTCTTAAAGGATAGAGGAGAAAATCTTATACGCGGTACTCAACAACGTTATACCACGATAATTGCTGCATTTTGTGATATCTCCCTTCTTATGTATGGGGCACAGGATGCCTCTTCGCCAGTCTTCTGGCATAGCTTCTTCTTTCCATACTTGCACTATTATATCATGAATTGCTTGGTGTAATGTGGGGCCTCCTCAGTTAGCTGGCCATTTAGCAATTCATGAAAGTGCTCTTCCCATCACTCTAAGATGCCTTTAAGATCGGCGATCAGATTACCCTCTTTGTCCTTGCAGTATGTGCAACGCGGTGTATATTGTGTCATACCGTGGACTCTTTGGTAGAACTTCCGCGCCTGGTGCGGTCCTTGCTCTCTGTACTGTTTTAGTCCACGGAGGAGATTCTTCTCCCAGGCTGCTTTCTTTCGCCGGTGAACTGTTTTTTCATATCTTCTGAGCTCTTTATATTCAAATATTCTTTATATTCATCTCAGTCGCTAGCTTACATTCGCCATCGAACCAGTCGTTCCGATCTCTACGACTACTGCCTAAGATGGAGTTATTGAAATGGTAAATAGTTCGAGTGAAAAAGATAAATAATAATTCAGGATATTATTATGATACTATGAGATTTTATTAAAAAGCGTGTGTATTTCTTGAAACAGCAAAAGTAAGTAAGTAAAATATTTTTCGAATTAATATTAACAAAAATATAAAGTCATGAATGACTTGATCAGAAAGAATTGAACAAAGTAAAGTGAATAATATACAAGTAGATAATAAATCCGCTAACATCAATTGGATTTCAACACTCCTCCTCAATTGATTTGGCGGAGCCCACATCTTCTTCGCAGCTTCACGAACTTTTCTTTTGGAAGACCCTTCGTAAACAGATCAGCCAACATTTCCTCAGTTGGACAATAACTGCATTTAATGACTGCTTTCTTGACACAGTCTTCGATGAAATGTTTTCTCGTATCGATATGCTTAGAACGAGCAGTTGAACCTTCTCGTTTCACTTGTGACAAAACATTTTGATTGTCCTCAAAAATCTGGATACATTTATCACCATTCCACCTAAAATCTGACAACAAACGTTGAAGCCAGATTGCCTTTTTGCACGCTTCCGTAAGTGCAATGTATTCAACTTCTGATGAAGACAGTGATACACAATCTTGTCGTCTGCATGTCCAACTTATTGCACCACCAAACAGAAAAATGAAACCAGAATTTGATTTCCGTGTCTCACGACACTCTGCCCAATCGGCATCAGCATAGCCGACCAAACTGCTTCGATCGTTGTTGCAACCAATTAACAAACGCATTGATGAGGTTTGCTTCAGGTACTGAATCGTGCGTTTGACTTCCTTCCAGTCGCGCGTTGTTGGGTTCGCAACCTTTTGCGACAAAATTGCAACAGCCGTTGCAATGTCTGGACGAGTATTCGTTGCGATATAAAGCAAGCATCCAATCGCTGCTCTATATTGATCGTTGGTCAACAGCATTTCCTCGCATGGGTCCGTACGATACGTTGAACTTAGTGGTGTTTCCTGACCTTTTGCGTTAGCCAGACCGAACTTCTTTACAACGCTTATGATATACTTTTCCTGATCGAGTTCGAAAACGTTTCTCCCCGGCTTGATGCGAATCCCTAGATAATTGTGCACTTCTCCAAGGTCCTCAATGGCAAAATGCTTATTGATCACATCAAGGAGGAACTTGATGCGTGTTCGGTTGTTGCTCGCCACCAAGATGTCATCGACGTATACCAATACGTAGATTGCATCTTCCATTTCTTCCGAGATGTATAGGCAGTTGTCCGCCTCACTCTGCACGAGCTTTGCGCTTACCAGTACGTCATGTAGCGTTTTGTTCCAAACACGTGCAGACTGCTTCAAGCCATAGATGCTTTTCTTCAATTTACATACCTTTCCTTCCTGTCCGTCTTTTATAAAACCAGGTGCTTGTTTCATGTATATCTCCTCCTGAAGATCACCACTCAAGAATGCCGTTTTTGCGTCAAAATGATGCACCACCATTGCACGGGCAGCTGCGACTGCCAGCATCATCCGAAATGTTGTGTGCCTTGCAACGGGTGCGAAAACTTGATCATAATCTGTTCCATATTTTTGACTAAAACCTTGGGCTACCAATCTGGCTTTGAATTTCTTCACATTTCCTTCTTGATCGGTTTTCAACTTGTAAACCCACTTGCAGCCTACCAAATTCTTACCAGTTGGTAAATCAACGAGACTCCATGTCTTGTTTCGATGCATTGAATTCATTTCATCGTTCATAGCAACGATCCATTGATTCTTCTCTGCCGAAGAAATTGCATTTTTGTACGATGTTGGTTCACTGTTGAGTGTAATGCAAATGTCTTGGAAACGTTCCGGCGCAACACCAAAATTTGCTCTTGTGGAACGACGTATTTCATTCCCGATGTCTGGTGGTTCTTCCACCACAGTTGAATCATGCGCATCTTCGAACTCATCAGCTTCAGAGCCAAATTCTTGATGCTCCTCCTGACACTCCTTCTGGGCTTCAATCTGAGCTTTGTTTGCTAGACTAAATTGAAAATGATTATTATGATTACCTGATGGAATTTCGGACTGTTCAATCCGTTGCTCTTTTGACTCCGCAAAAGTGATATCATCAACGAATTTCACATCCCTCGAGATGACCACAATTCGTTTGGATGGTACGTAGCAACGATACGCTTTCGCTTCTGTATCGTGGCCCATGAACCTTGCTTCGACTGCCTTGACGTCGAGTTTGCGTCGTTTCTCATCTGGTACCTTCACGAAACATGCCGCCCCGAATCGCTTTAAATGTGTGTATACTGGTTTACGTCCGTACCAATATTCGTGGGGGGTCTTTTTCAAAATACGATTGGGCAAACGATTCTGCATAAAATTTGCCGTCACCACTGCTTCACCCCAGAAATGTTTTTCTAATTGGGCATCCGACAGCATGCTTCGAGCCATTTCCAGCAATGAACGGTTTTTCCTTTCTTCAACACCATTTTGCTGAGGTGAATACGGGGTAGTACGCTGAACCCTGATGCCTTCCGAGTTCAAAAAGTTTATGAACTTATTTCCCACATATTCGCCACCTCCGTCGCTTCGGAATGCCTTGATACCATGACCGAATTGATTTTTCATCAACTGATGAAATTCTTTAAATTTGACAATAGCTTCTGATTTGTCATGCAGCAGATAAACCGTAGTGTATCTAGAATAGTCATCGATAAAAGTTAAAATGTATCGCTTACCACGGGGTGTTTTCGTCTGCATTGGACCACAGAGATCACTGTGGATGAGATCAAGCACTGATTCCGATATCGATGTTGATTGTTTCGGAAAAGATTTTCTTGTCATTTTTCCTTCGATGCAAGCTTTGCAGTGCTCTTCGCAAACTGAGGTACATGTCCCAAGTGTCATCCCATCAACAATTTCCATTGACGGGATCTTCTTCACGATGTCTATATCTCGATGTCCCAGTATACGGTGCCAGCCGTGAATGCAATGTCGTTGCACATCCACGGCTGTGTTCACCTGCTGTTTGCTGGTTTGCATTTCATACAACCGACCATTTAAATTTCCAACGCCGACCTGACGTTTGTTGTCTTGAGTACGAATTTCACATGTCATTCCTGAGAAATTCACTCGAAAACCCTTTTCTGCGAGCTTCTTGACTGAGATGAGATTTGTGCCAATCGATGGAATGTACAGAACGTCCATCATTTGAACAGATGTTACCTCACCGGTACTGTTGATCAAATTGAGACGAATCTTGCCTCGACCCGATACTTGAACTTCTTCACCATTTGCAACAGTGACTGTTTCGGTGTGTGTTTCGTCCAATTCCGAAAACAATTTTCGTTCACTGCTGATGTGACATGTTGCACCCGAATCGATAATCCATCCGCTCGGCTTACCTACGAGAAACAAAAATTCTTTGATTATTTCTCTTTGTTTCACCACATTTGATTCCTGTTTCGAATTTCTGCTACCGCCGTCGCTTTTCCATTTCTGAAATTTTCTGCATTCCGCCTTCATATGACCGGGTTTCTTGCAAAAGAAACAAGTAATTTTTGCGGACGACAAAGCATTCGATCTGTTTGTTGTCACTTTCAGTGCCGAACCGGCACCCATTTCACCATCTCGAGACATACGCCGACGATATTCTTCAGTGACGATGTTCTTTACGACACCTACGTTGATGTCCTTCTCAGGCCTTGATTCAAGCGCTAGCACCAACCCATCGTAACTTTTCGGTAGCGAATTCATGAGCATCGCGCTCATCAAAAATTCTGGTTCGAGTTTGCCGAGAGCCAACAATTTCTGGAACATTTCTGTCATTGAATTGACGTGTTGTTGAATATCATCTCCTTCGTTCGCCATTTTTCCGACGATTTCACGCAATAATCGAATTTTATTGCCCGGCGTGTCACGCTCATGGACATCCTTTAATGCTTTCCACGCACCTTTTGCCGTGTCGATGGTCCTGATATGCATTATTTGTGCATCGTCGACAGACAACCGCATGTACGTCAAAGATTCTTGGTCGCTTTTATCCCAAAACGCAGCTGCTACCGCATTTTCCGCTTCTTCTGGTTTGTCCTCATTAATTGTCTTCCACAATCCTTTATGCCTTAAAATCGTTTCCATACGAAAGCTCCAATTGAAATAGTTCGTATCGTCCAACAACTTGATTGTGCACTTGGTGCTATCTTGGTTCAACACCACCGCCATGACGATAGAATTTCAATTGAATTTCCAAATACCAAAATACTTTTACCCGGTGAGATTATTATTCACTTATACGACTGGGCCCATAGCCTATTGAAATGGTAAATAGTTCGAGTGAAAAAGATAAATAATAATTCAGGATATTATTATGATACTATGAGATTTTATTAAAAAGCGTGTGTATTTCTTGAAACAGCAAAAGTAAGTAAGTAAAATATTTTTCGAATTAATATTAACAAAAATATAAAGTCATGAATGACTTGATCAGAAAGAAGTGAACAAAGTAAAGTGAATAATATACAAGTAGATAATAAATCCGCTAACATCAATTGGATTTCAACAGGAGTCACCAGTACTAATGACAGTATTTTTAAGGCGTGTCCATTTTTCTTCTACGCCTGACATTTCAGCCCCAGGATTTACTCTCCCTGCATTTAGGGCGAGTCCTATCGCTTGCTGGTCCCTTCGTTGCGAAGGGCAGCCGTGTTGACTCGAATCTGATTCGCGGATACAGTCTTTCGTGATGATGTAATCCGCGCTAGTTATAGAATTACTCCCCATTACTAACAAATATACTAAAATAAATACTAACAAATGCATACCAAGCATATTTGCTTGAGTATAAACATAGACACCAACGGGATGTCATAAAAATCAACCTAAATAAAAATCAGTCATAAAATTATTTCTCATAGAGACATACCAAGCATATCTCAATGTAACAATGTATCGACACCAATGGCATGTCATACAAATTAATAAAGATCAATACCAAGCATATCTGCTTGAATATAAACAATGTAACAATTTATCAACACCAACGGCATGTCATAAAAATTAACATACCAAGCATATCCGTTGGGATATAAACAAAATCATAATGTAAGCCAAGAGTCATTCTTTCTGATGATGATATGAATGTATCTAATAGGAATATGTATGTATGTAGAATTGCAGCATAGGTAATGAGTAAATATAAAAAGAGTTCTTTTTAGTTTGATAACTAAGTATTATTTTGTCAGTCTTAGTTGATCAGTGATTGTGAGTCTCTAACTCGAGACTATTTTTTAATAAAGAATTGAAATAAATATTAAATGGTGTTTCATTTTGGTTTTTTTAAATAAATCCCGGAGGATTAAATACAAAACTGGCGCAGTAGGATCCTCGGTAGGATCCTCAATGAGATCTATAAACGAATATTATAGTGACATGTGAGATCCAGTGATTCGAACAAAATTTTATTTTATTGTGAAAACTAATAACACCGAAGTGTTAACAACAATTTAAAATTATTGAATAAAATAACTGCCGAAGCAATTAGTTTCTAAAGTGTTAAAGAATAATAAAAGATAATACACGAATTCTTGTAGAGAGATTAAAAAAACAAAATGGCTCAACCAGCAGCAGACCAGAACGCACCAATGTTGAGATTGGAAAAACTTCCGACATTCTCAGGACCTTCAGACGAAGATGTCATTTCATTTATAGAATACATAGACTATTCATACGCCTATGTGAATATGGAAAATCAGCCGTTAGCAACTTTCACAATCCGAAACAAAATACAAGGAGCAGCGATCCATACATTAGGGAGAATTTTAATGCCAACTTGGCCAACTACAGGGTTTGCACTTCAAATTCGTCCTTTTGCAAATCAAATTCGCCCTTTTGCAAATCAAATTCAACCTTTTGCAAATCAAATTCGCCCTTTTGCAAATCAAATTCAACCTTTTGCAAATCAAATTCGACCAGTATCAAAAAAAAAATGATTTGAATTTTTTTTTTTTTAATAATTGTAAATATTAGGAGTATAAAGAAATACACGTGTGTATAAAATTTGAAGAAAATCGGGTAAATTATTTAAAAAATTTGTATGGAGCTCTTAACCCTGAGGCCCGATCACTCCAAGATGTTTACAAAAAGCGTTATCCATCGGAACTACACATGTGTATAAAATTTCAAGAAAATTGGATTTGTTTTAATTATTGTAAATATTAGGAGTATAAAGAAATACAATATTATTGTTTGCGAATTTAAAATGAACAAACTAATGTATATAACAACAAAATCCACATTTTATTCCACATTTTATTTAATAAATTTAAAAATTCAAATTCTAGATTAACAAAATATTTGATATTCTAACAATACGATACCAGTTTAAAAGTAGGAAGTTGGGTAATAAATAAAAATAATAAAAATATTCAAATCATTTTTTTAAATATTGTTCGAATTTGATTTGCAAAAGGTTGAATTTGATTTGCAAAAGGACGAATTTGATTTGCAAAAGGGCGAATTTGATTTGCAAAATGACGAATTTGAAATGCAAACCCTGTATAAAAGAAGCATTGATCCAGGATTTTGGAGTTCATGAAACATATGAACAAATCCTTCAAGACCTTCACATGATCAACACTAGCGATCTTCAACAACTTTTTGACCAGACCGAAGGAATCCTTTCAAAACTTAATAAAAAGAGTAAGTTAGAACAAAGTGCTATTTATAACCCAGTAAATAATAAAAGTATTGTTATGAATAAATTTTTAAATAATTTAAATGCCAATCAAGCATCAGTTATTATTGCTCAAAATATTCAAAATATAAGAGAGGCTTATACCTTGCTAATGCGACATAGGAATTTAAATAAAGAATATAAACAGGGAAATTCGAATAATTTAATAAAATAAATCAGGCACAACAAAACACTAATAATTATAGAGGAACAAACTATAATAAGAGATCAGGTAATTATATGGCTAGACCATCATTCCAGAATAATTTTAGAAATGATTATAATAATCCATGACCATAGAATTCAGGACAATTCAGAAATTACAATAACAATCAGGGACATTTTAGAAATTTTAACAATCAAAGGTTATTCAATTCAAGACAATATAGGAATAATAATTATAATTACAATAATAAAAATAATAGGAATCCAGGGGTAGAACCTATGGTTGTAAATAATACTGAAATTAAACATGAAGAGGTAAATTTTACTATAGCCGGGAAGAAGAATCACTTCCTATAATAAAAATTACAATAAATAATAAAAAAATTAATATTCTAATTGACACTGGCTGAACAACAGAAATCCCGAGAACTTCATTGAAAGTTCCAATCAAAATCAAATCTTTAAACAATAAAAATATAATTAAATTTGCGGTCATAACTGAAGTACCGGTAGAATTCAATGAAAATGAATCACCATAGCATGGAAGTTAATGAGAATAAAAAATAATAAATTCGTAAGAATCATAGGTCAAAATTTATTAAAACCTATAGGAGCTGAATTTAATTTAAAAGAAGGATACATAGAAATAAATAAAAGAAAAACATTTTTTGAAAATTATAATAGGAAAAGAACAGCAACATGTTAATATGAATATGATGAAATTAGCACTCTAGAATATTGCAACTCAACGCAAATGAGCCAATTAATAGATGAGAATTTAAATTTTGAAGAAAAACAAGAATTAAGAAAATTTATTGGTGAAAATAAACATATTTTTTATAAAGAATGTGATAAACTTACTTCAACAACACAAACTATACATACCTAGCATTAGGACTGAGCATGATAGTCCCATATTCAGTAAAATATACAGATACCCTAAAATCCACGAAAAGGAAATTAAACGTCAAGTTAAAAATTTATTAGAACAAGGCATAATAAGAAAAAGTGTTTCCCCTTATAACGCACCTTGTGGGTAGTCCCCAAAAAAGTAGATAATTTAGGCGAACAAAAATGGCGAATGGTAGTTGACTATAGAAAATTAAACGAAAAAACAATTGAATTTAAACATCCTATACCTAATATCGACGAGATATTAGATAAATTAGGAAGAGCTCAGTATTTTTCAACCCTTGACCTTACTAAAGGTTTTCATCAAATAAAGATGAATCCCACTGATTCTGAAAAAACAGCTTTTTCAACTCCATATGGACATTACGAATGGTTAAGAATGCCATTTGGTTTAAAAAAAAGCACCAGCCACTTTCCAAAGAATGATGAATGAAGTTTTAGAAGGTTTAATAAATAAAATTTGTGTAGTATATCTTGACGATATATTAATTTTTAGTACCTCATTACATGAACATATGGTAAATCTTCGATTAGTTTTTCAACGACTAAAACAATATAACCAGATAAGACAATAAGTACAGATAGATAAATGTAATTTTCTTAAAAGAGAAACTAAATTTCTGGGACACACAATAACAGACAAATGTGTAAAACCCAACGCAGATAAAATAGAAGCTATAGAAAAAATAAAACTTCCTACTACAGCTAAAGAAATTAAATCGTTTTTGGGAATAACAGGGTACTATAGAAAATTTATTAAAGATTATGCAAAAATTGCACAACCCATTACCAAGTATTTAAAGAAAGATAAGAAAATTGATAAAAACGATATAAACTATATTAAAGCAATCAAGAATTGAAAAATGCTCTTCAAACAGAACCAGTACTTGCGTATCATGATTTTAGCGAAAAATTCGTCTTAACGACAGATGCATCCAATTATGCCATTGGAGCAGTGCTAACACAAAAAGGGCATCCAATTACGTTTATCAGTAGAACTCTGAACGAACATGAGAGGAACTATAGTACAACAGAAAAAGAATTACTAGCTATAGTTTGGTCAGTCAAATATTTACGACCGTATCTATATGGGAGACGGTTCGATCTCAAAACAGATCACCAACCTTTGAAATGGCTTCAAACAAAAAATTTAGATAGAGATATTTCACCCAGGTTACAGAGATGGATACTCTAATTAGGAGAATATGATATGCAAATTGAATATTTAAAAGGTACAAGCAACACTGTAGCAGATTTTTTGAGTAGAGAAATAAATACAAGAGATAAACATGTTAGAACAAGATTCAGTTATACCTACAATACATTCGCAACATAAAGAAATGAACGATCACTTTCTAATTAAAGATAGCACAGTTAACATATTTAAACAACAAATAATATTACAAGCAGGAAATGGAAATTTGGAAAAATTCAAAATATAAAAGAATACATATCGGAATAAATGAAATATATAAAGAAAATTTTAATGATCTTATAATACCAATAATAGAAAAAGTTAACACGGGAATTTATACTGAATTAATAGATAATGAATATAATATATTTCAACAAAAATTAATAGAGTTATTTGGAACAAGAATAAATGTGTACACTTTGCTAAAGACTTAGAAACAGAAGAGGAAGCCATTAAACAAATAAAATTATATCATGAAAAAGAAACAGGGCATTCAGGAATTGAAGAAAATTATAGAGGACTTAGAACAAAAATCTACTTTAAGAAATTAAAGGAATTAATCAATGATGTAATCAATAGTTGTAACACATGCAAACAATCTAAATACGATAGACGACCAATTAAAAATAAATTTTATTTGACAGAAACTCCAAAAGATATAAATGAGATAGTTCATTGATATTAACTGTATTAATAAAACAAAATATTTAACTTCAATTGATAAATTTAGCAAGCTCACTACAGCTACATACGTTCCTAATGTTTCTCATGAAACCCTAGAAGAAACTATTTTACAATTATTGGCTACAAACGGTAAACCAAAAAAATTTGTAATGGACAATGAATTTAACTTTCCTAGAATTATAAAATTACTAGAAGACCTTGACATAGAAGTACATTTTACTAGACCAAACAGTCATACAGGGAATTCAGACATCGAAGTCTTTCACAGAACATTAGCTGAAAAAGTAAGAGCACTCTTAAACGGAAAAACGAACCCTAGCATACATGAAATTCGAATAACTATCCATAAAGCTAATCTTTTTTATAATAATTCAGTACACTCTACCACTAAAGAAAAACCATACGACATACAGAAGGGAAATGTAGACAAAAAGAAACTTCATGCATGTATGCTCACAAAAAAAGAAAAAATAATAAAAAAATGAAGTATTAATAGAGAGGATTATAGTGAAAATCGAACGGAAAGGTTTGTCAAAAATTCCAGAGCAGACCGTAACCAAACAGCACTAAGATATAAGTATGACAAACTCTATAACCAACATACAAAGAATATTTAAAAGGAAAGAAAAAGCAAACATATGAGTCAAGACCATTTAATAAAAGCAAGCCAAATAAACAGAAAAATTCAGAGAAGAACTTTAGTTTAGATTCAGACACAGATCGAATAGAACGCAAAAATGAAAAGTTTCGCAATACTAGTGGCTATTATTAGCTTAGTCAGTAGTAAATTAATTTCTGAAGAAATATTAAACAATAACGGTTACGCAGTAATAAAATATGATCAAGTTAACATAGTGAATAAATTCAATTCTATATTAAATCTAATTAATTTAACAGAAATAAATTCGATATTAATGAAAACAAATGAACAGTGGTTGAAACAAAAGAATTTTATTGTGAAATCTTCAGAAGATGTTAAAATAACAACACACATAGATACTGAACTTAATTTAATGCAAGAAGAATTAAAAAGTATAAAAGGTCATTGTCACGTTGGCACTGAAGTCAGTCAATAAACACTACTCAAACGATCAACACTTGCGTATCACTGTCGCGTTACATAGTGTCAGAAGTGAGATAAAGTGAAAAAATGCATTAAAATAGTGCTGTAAAGATAAAAGAAAGTGTTTAAATAAGTTAAATGGGCTCAAAAATGAAAACATACAAATAAAGTATTGCAAAATAAAATATAAATTTCTAAGTAAAAAGTTCACTTGAAAGATCTTGTTACGATACGCAATCGCGAGTGCAACGGTAAAAGAAAACGAGCTCAAGTGTGTAAGTGTCTACACTTACAATGAGCGGAATTAAGCCACCAAAACAGCTGCATGTAAATGGTGATATCGACATGGCGGTTGAATAGACGGAATGGCTAGAAATGTATGAGAATTATTCAATTGCAGCCAAAATAAGTGCAGAATCAGCGGAAGTACAAGCAGCAAATTTTTTAACAATAATTGGACGCGGCTTTAAAAGTGCTGAATAACTTGATGCAGAAAAAAAAGTGGTTAACACAATGAAAACCATTTTGAAAGAACATTTCGCACCACCTAAAAACAAAACGTATGAAAGATGCCAGTACCATCGTATTAAGCAATCGCCAAACGAAAGTATTGAGGATTTTTTACAAAAAATTATGACGCAAATCAAAAAATGTAGCTATCCAGCCAATGTTCAAGAAAAATGTATGATCGATCCAATCGTGGTCGAAATTTATTATGAGCAGACGCGGCATGGACTAAAGATGATCTCAATTTTGATAAAGATTTGTAGGCAAATGTGCGAAAAATTTGGATTCATCAGACGAGTACATGAAGTATCAGCAAAGAAGGCGGAATCTGATAAAATCAATATAGGTTGCTGCAAAAACTTTGAATATGAAGTAGACTTCATAGAACATCCAAAATTTCAAATAATACCTCCAAGAAGAATACCTCATGCTTTGCGTGATAAAGTCAAAGTCGAGTTAGACAAAATGGTAAACATGGGAATTATTGAGCCAGTAACAAAACCAACACCAGCAGTAAGCCCAATAGTTGTAGTAAATAAAGGAAACAAAATTCGAATATTTCTAGACCCAACAGACTTAAATAAAAACATAAAGCGAAGACATTATCCACTGATAACAGTAGGAAAAATTGCAGCACGAGTAAAAGGAGCCAAATATTTCACAAAATTAGATTGTCAAAAGGGATTCTGGCAGATTCGTGTGACAAAGCGAACGACAGAGTACTTAACTTTCGCAACGCTATGGGGTCATTACTGTTTTAAGCGACTTCCATTTGGAATATCTTCGGCACCCGAAATATTTTCTGAAATAATGAACAATACGCTGCAAGGAATAGAGAATTGTGAAACAGCAATGGATGACATCTTTATGTTTGCTGGAAACAAAGAAAAATTACAAAAAATAACTAAAAAAGTAATTGAAAGGCTAACGCAAGCAGGATTTTCTATAAACAAAGAGGTTAACGGGTTAAATTTCTTGGGCATATATTCACGCAAAAGGGTTGTGAGGCTGATGGTAACAAAATCGAAGAAATTAAGCGATTGAAAACGCCAACAAATGTCAAAGAGCTACCACGTTTGCTTGGTATTGCTATGTCATAAAGACACAGTATGGTATTGGGAACATGAACAATAAATAGCGATCGAAAATATCAAAAAAACATTTACAACGACACCTGTACTAAAGTACTACGATGTAAACAAATTTGTCAAATTGTCAGTTGATGCTAGTTCAAAGGCAATGGGAGCGTGTTTGCTACAAGATAATCAACCAGTAGCATACGCCACAAAAGCATTTACAGGATAAGATTTGCATGCCAAAGGTTTCATGAATATATTTATGGCAAAAATGTAGAAATTGAGACAGAACACAAGCCCTTGGAGACCATTTTTAAGAAAGCCATCCATAAAGCATCGATAAGACTACAACAAATATTATTAGAAGTAATACCATACTCACCAAAAATTTACTATAAAAAAGGGACTCAAATACCAATAGCAGATATATTGAGCCGAGATTGTGAACATCACGAAAAATATTCCGTGCAACTGATACTTTCGTTTACTGATGAAGCAAAGAAACAATTCGTTAAATCAACGCAGGATGATCTAGAATTGCAGCTATTAAAAAAAATAGTAAGGAAAGGTTGGCTGGAGGACGATAAAAAATTACCAGAAGCAGTTAAAAAGTATGCTAACTTCAAGGAAGAAATAGCATTTGATGAAGGTCTACTTTTAAGGTTACTAAAGTAATAATCCTGAAAGCCGAAATACCAAAAATTATCAAGGACGTACACGCAGGGCATACAGGAATTAACAGCTCTTTAGCTAGAGCGCGACAATCATTATATTGGTACGGTCAGAGCAGCGACATAAAAAACTATGTTGAAAAGTGCACAGTCTGCCAACGAACACAAATAAACCACATTCGCGAACCACCATTGCAAAAACTGTTCTAGCATATCCATTTCATCTAGTTTCGACGGATATATTTAACTTTAAAGGACACGAATATTTACTGATAGCAGATCATTATTCAGGATTTATGGACTTCAGAAACTGCAGAATGATATTTGCATAATTTGCGACTGAATAGAATGTAATGGTGCATGGTGTGGAGACAAAAAAAAAAACCGGAGTGAACAACCCTCCCATGTGGAATGTGGCATGTGTAGACACCAAACCCTGAGTGAACAACCCTCCCATGTGTGGACCCAAGTAATTGGGTGAACAACCCTCTCATAGAAGTTTGACAAATTAGGCAAGCGACAGAAACGCTCTTTCCGGTTTGAGATTTTCAGGCAGCAACACGTGTGATGAGCGCTACAAGGAGGAGAAGCCAATTGAAAAAATAATATAAAAAAAAGGTCAAGGAAGTAGAAAATATTTATGAAAGGACAAAATCAAGAGGAAAGAAATTAAGAAGAGGATAAGGAAAGAACGAAGAAGGAACAAATACAAAAAAAAAAAAAAAAAAAAAAGAACAAACAGAGAGGTAAGACCGTGTCAATTAGTTATTGGGAAAAATCGTAATAATTATTTCATAGGGAAAAGAGGGGTTAGCCATCGATACCAGGAATGTCGGTGCACTCAGCCGTCTAATTTGCAGCCGATAACGCCATGGATGGCGAGATCCCAAAGGGATTGGTTTTGGGAAGCGCCTCACCTTTTCAGTAAAGAAAAGTTTGAAAGGAACAAAACACACACCTTACAAGGAGTAAACGACCTGGGGAGCACCGGTACACACCGACCTCCATTTCTCTCTCTGAGTGAGTCTTGTAAATTTAAGTTAAATACGTCACAAGTGTTAAAAATACGGGCGACAAACGTTCGTCTAGTGGCTGAGCATCCTGGTAGGAATTCAATTGCTCCTCGTATTCTGACGCCAGTGGAATGTTCCTCATTCGCCAGAGTTGGCACCTGGTCGTCCGTACAGAACGTACTTCGAATGGTCGCCTTCATATCACACCACCTAGTTATATACTTTTTGTTAATTTTAGTTATTACCTTTTGTCATAACACTGCCGATTTTCAATTACACGGCCATTTTATCATTTTATCACACGTGAAACTCCTCAATTAAAAATTGCATAACCACACTTGGTCATTACACGACGCTGGGTACTCCCCAAATTATAATTAGATAACTATTTTGTCATTATGCTACTTTCAAAAGGAAAAAGCAAGAAATTCCTAGTTATAATTTATATTATTATTACAATACACATTTTTTTATCATTACAATACATACTATGTTCACCCATATCTTGTTTATATCCTTAATATATGAATTATAATCTCACGCCAGTCCAACGATGCACATAACCATTTCTTAACCATAATCATTTATACTTACTCAGCTATCTTATGTGCCTACATATAATTAATTATATATCTATTTCTTAATCATAATCATTTATGCTCACTTAGCGATCTTATATACCTACTTATAATTAATTATATATCTATTTCTTAATCATAACCTGTCATGCTTACTTAGCTATCTTATATACCTACCTATAATTAATTATATACTTACTTCATAATCATGTTATAATAAATTATAATCATTTATGCTTACTTAGCAATCTCATATGCCTACTTATAATTAATTATTTATCTATTTCTTAATCATAATCATTTATGCTTATTTAGCAATCTTATATATCTACTTATAATTAATTATTTATCTATTTCTTAATCATAATCTGTCATGCTTACTTAGCTATCTTATTTACCTACCTATAATTAATTATATACTTACTTCATAATCATGTTATAATCAAATTATAATCATTTATGCCTATTAAATTATCTTACATACCTACCTATGATTAATTATATATCTATTTCTTACTCATAATCATTTATGCTTACTTGCTATCTTATATACCTACTTATAAATAAGTATATATATCTATTTCTTAATCATAATCATTTATGCTCACTTAGCGATCTTAAATACCTACCTATAATTAATTATATATCTATTTCTTAATCATAATCTGTCATGCTTACTTAGCTATCTTATATACCTACCTATTATTAATTATATATCTATTTCATAATCATGTTATAATCGAATTATAATCACTTATGCCTATTAAATTATCTTATATACCTACTTATGATTAATTGAGCTATTTTATATACAGATACTATATAATTATATCTCCCTTAAGATTACATACCTATGTTCACACCACTACTGCATATAGTTATATTACGCTTAAGATTAATTGGCTTAGATTACGTATGGAACTTTATAATTATAATACACTTAAGAGGACCTTAGTTATATGCAATTAACGTTGTCAATTCCGTATAGTTAATATAGATCTAAATGAAATAAAATGGTTTATAACGTGATGAGAAAAAAATAAAGAGTTTTTATTGAATTTGGATTCGCTGCCTCATGATCGGTTTTTATCGTATCTTAGTACACGCAATTATAAATTTATTTGTGGATGGTAGGCGCGGCTGATGGGCCAAGATCCCACCCCAATCCGGCGAGCGTGCTAGCGGTTATGCTAGGCGTGTACCCCATGGCCCCGAAGCAGCAGCACCCGTAAAATTAAACCATTACAAGAAGTTCAATCATCGAATTTCTAGTCCACATTATCCAAAATCCAACGGATTTGCTGAAAAATTATTAAAAAAATGTTACTTGGATAACACAGATGTTTATCTAGCGCTACTGATGTTACGAAATACACCGAGAAATGACATATTAAAATCAGCGTGCCAAAGATTATTCAGCAGACAGACACGAACAACAATTCCACTAGCCAAAAATAAACTTAAGCCACAAGTTATCGAGAGCGTTTCTGAAGAACTTAATAGACTTCGCATCGAACAAAAAAGGGTACTATTACTAGGTGTCATTACCAACAGAGCAACTGAAAAAGCAGGATAACGTACCTATGCAGACAGGCCAGCGTGAGTGGCAAGGAGCAACCGTGGTCGAGCAATCAAAATATCCAAGGTCTGTCATTGTTGAAACAGATGAAGGTAACAGATATAGAAGAAACACACACCATCTTCACAAGACAAAGGCAGACATAAAGCCACCATTATTTATTTGGCCTGAAACAAATCATTCAGAGACTACAAATGCAGATACGCCAATTGAAAAAGAAAACTTCAACACTAGCAAGGTCGAATTAGATACACAGCCAGAAAACCATCTAGCCGCTACTAACAGTAACCAGCCAGTTGTGACAAGATCCGGCAGACAGGTGAAGCGAAGGGCAGCCTTGTTGACTCGAATCTGATTCGCGGATACAGTCTTTCGTGATGATGTAATCCGCGCTAGTTATAGAATTACGCCCAATTACAAATAATAACAAATGCATGCCAAGCATATTTGCTTGAGTATAAACATAGACACCAACGGGATGTCATAAAAATCAATCTAAATAAAAATCAGTCATAAAATTATTTCTCATAGAGACATACCAAGCATATCTCAATGTGGCATGTTATAAAAATTAATAAAGATCAATACCAAGCATATCTGCTTGAATATAAACAATGTAACAATTTATCGACATCATAAAAATTAACATACCAAGCATATTCGTTGGGATATAAACAAAATCATAATGTAAGCAAAGAGTCATTCTTTCTGATGACGATTGAATGTATCTAATAGGAATATGTATGTATGTAGGCAGGCAATGAGTAAATATAAAAAGAGTTCTTTTTAGTTTGAGAACTCAGTATTATTTTGTCAGTCTTTAATTATGAGTCTATAACTCGACACCAGTATTATTACATCAGTCTTTTATTTGTGAGCATTTTGGTTTTTTTAAAATGAATCCCGGAGGATTAAATACAAAACTCGCTCGGAGCACCACACCAACAAGATAATGGTCCGAGTCGGCGTTGGCACCTCGGTACGTTCGTACCGCGTTGTGCGGGTTGTGGCGGCGGTCTATCTGGTTGCGAGTGGCTCCATCTGGTGATACCCAGGCGGCTTTGTGAATATTTTTACGCGCAAACCTTGTACTCGCAACGGCCAAGTTATTGCTTGCTGCCAACTCTATGACCCGTTGTCCATTGTCATAAGTGATCTCGTGTAAGCTATGGATGCCAATGTACTGCCTGAATACAGGCTCCCTAACTATTTTAGCATTCATATCCCCCAGAATGATTTTTACATCATACTTAGGGCAGGCTTGGAGTTCCCGTTCGACTGATTCAAAGGTGCGTGAACATTTATGAGGCTTGTGTTTTTAAATTTGCCCCACACACTAAGGGTGCATAGCCGTTCATTTATTGCTTTAAAGCCGATAACCGTGGGTTTCATTCTTTTGATGACTAGAAACCCCACCCCGAGCACATGATGTCTTGCATGACAGCTACAATATGTCATATTCTGATTTTTGTAAGACACCATTCCCCGTCCACCGCATCTCCTGGATTGCTGTTATATCAGCCTTATATTTAGCCAGGGTATCGGCCAGCTGCTGTGCAGCTCGAGCTCTATACAGTGAGCGTACGTTCCATGAGAAATAAATCGTTTAGCCGTTTTCGTTGCCGTGGTCGTCGTCGTTCATCAATGTATCAGAGGCTGATTTTGGGTTCCGTAATATTAATTTTTTACGGACGAGGTATTTGGCCTCGCGCCAACCTTACTTTGAAGGGACTATCCCGATCTTTTCCTGCATTGGAGGATAATTACCAGCGGCCTCCACGTGGAGGTTTGATCGCACTTCCACCAGACAGAGATAGTTACGGCCACCTGCTATTCTAGAGCATTCTGTGTTATTCCTCCTATTCTGCTGATGGATGTACGCCGAACGTCACTTTAGTTCATCTAAAAATAGATAATTTAATATAATAATTAAACAAAAATGGGCGTTTCTGCAGTATAGCCCGCATGCAAATTTACGCCCCCTGCCACATCCAAGAACTTTAGTTTAGATTCAGACACAGATCGAATAGAACGCAAAAATGAAAAGTTTCACAATACTAGTGGCTATTATTAGCTTAGTCAGTAGTAAATTAATTTCTGAAGAAATATTAAACAATAACGGTTACGCAGTAATAAAATATGATCAAGTTAACATAGTGAATAAATTCAATTCTATATTAAATCTAATTAATTTAACAGAAATAAATTCGATATTAATGAAAACAAATGAACAGTGGTTGAAACAAAAGAATTTTATTGTGAAATCTTCAGAAGATGTTAAAATAACAACACATATAGATACTGAACTTAATTTAATGCAAGAAGAATTAAAAAGTATAAAAGGTCATTGTCATGTTGGCACTGAAGTCTAAATGTAAATTGATATAATATGGTTTTAAAAAATTTCCATATTTAAAACTAAAAAATAAACTATAATAACAAACATAAACATATTAAAATTGCAAAACAATAAAAATATATATTTGTGATAAATAGTAAAACTACTATGCCAAATGCTTTATCTACTCTTTATTATAAATACTTTGTAAAACTTTAAATTTCCTTAAAATATAAATAAATAAATGAATTGAATTGAATTGAAATGGCACTGAAGTCAGTCAATGAACACTACTCAAACGATCAACACTTGCGTATCACTGTCGAGTTACATAGTGTCAGAAGTGAGATAAAGTAAAAAAAGGCATTAAAATAGTGCTGTAAAGATAAAAGAAAGCGTTTAAATAAGTTAAATGGGCTCAAAAATGAAAACATACAAATAAAGTATTGCAAAATAAAATATAAATTTCTAAGTAAAAAGTTCACTTGAAAGATCTTGTTACGATACGCAATCGCGAGTGCAACGGTAAAAGAAAAAAGAAAACGAGCTCAAGTGTGTAAGTGTCTACACTTACAATGAGCGGAATTAAGCCACCAAAACAGCTGCATGTAAATGGTGATATCGACATGGCGGTTGAATGGACGGAATGGCTAGAAATGTATGAGAATTATTCAATTGCAGCCAAAATAAGTGCAGAATCAGCGGAAGTACAAGCAGCAAATTTTTTAACAATAATTGGACGCGGCTTTAAAAGTGCTGAATAACTTGATGCAGAAAAAAAAGTGGTTAACACAATTTTAAAAGAACATTACGCACCACCTAAAAACAAAACGTATGAAAGATGCCAGTACCATCGTATTAAGCAATCGCCAAACGAAAGTATTGAGGATTTTTTACAAAAAATTATGACGCAAATCAAAAAATGTAGCTATCCAGCCAATGTTCAAGAAGAATTTATGATCGATCAAATCGTGGTCTAAATTTATTATGAGCAGACGCGGCATGGACTGAAGATGATCTCAATTTTGATAAAGATTTGTAGGCAAATGTACGAAAAATTTGGATTCATCAGACGAGTACATGAAGTATCAGCAAAGAAGGCGGAATCTGATAAAATCAATATAGGTTGCTGCAAAAACTTTGAATATGAAGTAGACTTCATAGAACATCCAAAATTTCAAATAATACCTCCAAGAAGAATACCTCATGCTTTGCGTGATAAAGTCAAAGTCGAGTTAGACAAAATGGTAAACATGGGAATTATTGAGCCAGTAACAAAACCAACACCAGCAGTAAGCCCAATAGTTGTGGTAAATAAAGGAAACAAAATTCGAATATTTCTAGACCCAACAGACTTAAATAAAAACATAAAGCGAAGACATTATCCACTGATAACAGTAGAAAAAATTGCAACACGAGTAAAAGGAGCCAAATATTTCACAAAATTAGATTGTCAAAAGGGATTCTGGCAGATTCGTGTGACAAAGCGAACGACAGAGTACTTAACTTTCGCAACGCCATGGGGTCATTACTGTTTTAAGCGACTACCATTTGGAATATCTATGGCACCCGAAATATTTTCTGAAAGAATGAACAATACGCTGCAAGGAATAGAGAACTGTGAAACAGCAATGGATGACATCTTTATGTTTTGTGGTGGCGACTACACAGTGCATAAAAGGAAAGAAAAGGGGCCGGTGTACGCCACCTTAACGCCCCTGAATAGTGTCAAAAGTTAAGAGCTGAGAGAAATCTTTTTTTCTCAGCCATTGGAAATTTTGCGAACAAACGGGCTATTTCCCATCAACAAATTACGAAAATAAATTTTGCCTGTATATCAAAACTGAAGTCAAAAGGAATCGACGAATAAATTGGGTGCCAAAAAAAAACCCCCCCCATTTTCTCTTTCGCTACAAGTCGTCCATAGACGTCGGGTGATAGTATGCATCACCAACAAGTGGCCAACAACACCGTAGGAAAAAAAAAAAAGAGAGAGAAGAACATGCGAATTTAGCGACTGCACCGACACGAATGCTTGGTGGTAACTGGTAGTACGCAACACCAAGAGCAAGCTTGTACGATGATTAGTTCTGGTGATAGAAATTTCGACTAAACGAATCAGTCGATATTCTTTGTTCATCGGGCTCGGTGTTGCGTGAAAAGTAACCAGGAAAAAAAATGTAGCATGACAGCTACAATATGTCATATTCTGATTTTTGTAAGACACCATTCCCCGTCCACCGCATCTCCTGGATTGCTGTTATATCAGCCTTATATTTAGCCAGGGTATCGGCCAGCTGCTGTGCAGCTCGAGCTCTATACAGTGAGCGTACGTTCCATGAGAAATAAATCGTTTAGCCGTTTTCGTTGCCGTGGTCGTCGTCGTTCATCAATGTATCAGAGGCTGATTTTGGGTTCCGTAATATTAATTTTTTACGGACGAGGTATTTGGCCTCGCGCCAACCTTACTTTGAAGGGACTATCCCGATCTTTTCCTGCATTGGAGGATAATTACCAGCGGCCTCCACGTGGAGGTTTGATCGCACTTCCACCAGACAGAGATAGTTACGGCCACCTGCTATTCTAGAGCATTCTGTGTTATTCCTCCTATTCTGCTGATGGATGTACGCCGAACGTCACTTTAGTTCATCTAAAAATAGATAATTTAATATAATAATTAAACAAAAATGGGCGTTTCTGCAGTATAGCCCGCATGCAAATTTACGCCCCCTGCCACATCCAAGAACTTTAGTTTAGATTCAGACACAGATCGAATAGAACGCAAAAATGAAAAGTTTCACAATACTAGTGGCTATTATTAGCTTAGTCAGTAGTAAATTAATTTCTGAAGAAATATTAAACAATAACGGTTACGCAGTAATAAAATATGATCAAGTTAACATAGTGAATAAATTCAATTCTATATTAAATCTAATTAATTTAACAGAAATAAATTCGATATTAATGAAAACAAATGAACAGTGGTTGAAACAAAAGAATTTTATTGTGAAATCTTCAGAAGATGTTAAAATAACAACACATATAGATACTGAACTTAATTTAATGCAAGAAGAATTAAAAAGTATAAAAGGTCATTGTCATGTTGGCACTGAAGTCTAAATGTAAATTGATATAATATGGTTTTAAAAAATTTCCATATTTAAAACTAAAAAATAAACTATAATAACAAACATAAACATATTAAAATTGCAAAACAATAAAAATATATATTTGTGATAAATAGTAAAACTACTATGCCAAATGCTTTATCTACTCTTTATTATAAATACTTTGTAAAACTTTAAATTTCCTTAAAATATAAATAAATAAATGAATTGAATTGAATTGAAATGGCACTGAAGTCAGTCAATGAACACTACTCAAACGATCAACACTTGCGTATCACTGTCGAGTTACATAGTGTCAGAAGTGAGATAAAGTAAAAAAAGGCATTAAAATAGTGCTGTAAAGATAAAAGAAAGCGTTTAAATAAGTTAAATGGGCTCAAAAATGAAAACATACAAATAAAGTATTGCAAAATAAAATATAAATTTCTAAGTAAAAAGTTCACTTGAAAGATCTTGTTACGATACGCAATCGCGAGTGCAACGGTAAAAGAAAAAAGAAAACGAGCTCAAGTGTGTAAGTGTCTACACTTACAATGAGCGGAATTAAGCCACCAAAACAGCTGCATGTAAATGGTGATATCGACATGGCGGTTGAATGGACGGAATGGCTAGAAATGTATGAGAATTATTCAATTGCAGCCAAAATAAGTGCAGAATCAGCGGAAGTACAAGCAGCAAATTTTTTAACAATAATTGGACGCGGCTTTAAAAGTGCTGAATAACTTGATGCAGAAAAAAAAGTGGTTAACACAATTTTAAAAGAACATTACGCACCACCTAAAAACAAAACGTATGAAAGATGCCAGTACCATCGTATTAAGCAATCGCCAAACGAAAGTATTGAGGATTTTTTACAAAAAATTATGACGCAAATCAAAAAATGTAGCTATCCAGCCAATGTTCAAGAAGAATTTATGATCGATCAAATCGTGGTCTAAATTTATTATGAGCAGACGCGGCATGGACTGAAGATGATCTCAATTTTGATAAAGATTTGTAGGCAAATGTACGAAAAATTTGGATTCATCAGACGAGTACATGAAGTATCAGCAAAGAAGGCGGAATCTGATAAAATCAATATAGGTTGCTGCAAAAACTTTGAATATGAAGTAGACTTCATAGAACATCCAAAATTTCAAATAATACCTCCAAGAAGAATACCTCATGCTTTGCGTGATAAAGTCAAAGTCGAGTTAGACAAAATGGTAAACATGGGAATTATTGAGCCAGTAACAAAACCAACACCAGCAGTAAGCCCAATAGTTGTGGTAAATAAAGGAAACAAAATTCGAATATTTCTAGACCCAACAGACTTAAATAAAAACATAAAGCGAAGACATTATCCACTGATAACAGTAGAAAAAATTGCAACACGAGTAAAAGGAGCCAAATATTTCACAAAATTAGATTGTCAAAAGGGATTCTGGCAGATTCGTGTGACAAAGCGAACGACAGAGTACTTAACTTTCGCAACGCCATGGGGTCATTACTGTTTTAAGCGACTACCATTTGGAATATCTATGGCACCCGAAATATTTTCTGAAAGAATGAACAATACGCTGCAAGGAATAGAGAACTGTGAAACAGCAATGGATGACATCTTTATGTTTTGTGGTGGCGACTACACAGTGCATAAAAGGAAAGAAAAGGGGCCGGTGTACGCCACCTTAACGCCCCTGAATAGTGTCAAAAGTTAAGAGCTGAGAGAAATCTTTTTTTCTCAGCCATTGGAAATTTTGCGAACAAACGGGCTATTTCCCATCAACAAATTACGAAAATAAATTTTGCCTGTATATCAAAACTGAAGTCAAAAGGAATCGACGAATAAATTGGGTGCCAAAAAAAAACCCCCCCCATTTTCTCTTTCGCTACAAGTCGTCCATAGACGTCGGGTGATAGTATGCATCACCAACAAGTGGCCAACAACACCGTAGGAAAAAAAAAAAAGAGAGAGAAGAACATGCGAATTTAGCGACTGCACCGACACGAATGCTTGGTGGTAACTGGTAGTACGCAACACCAAGAGCAAGCTTGTACGATGATTAGTTCTGGTGATAGAAATTTCGACTAAACGAATCAGTCGATATTCTTTGTTCATCGGGCTCGGTGTTGCGTGAAAAGTAACCAGGAAAAAAAAATTTTTTTTAGTCTTTAGCCTTTAGCTTTAGGTGCGCATAAAAAAATGGCTGAAGCAGCCCACGCCTTTGCAATACCACGAGAATCAATTTAATTCGATAGAAAAATCGTAATCCTACTGCATCGCTTTCGACGTTCTTCTTTATTGCAAATAAGTTTTAATTGTTAACTTTTGCGGCAAGTGTTCCTATCTGGAAATATTCCTTGGCCAATAAGTGCGCATAATTTAAAAATGGCTGACGCAGCCCACGCCTTCGTTAGACCGTGGAAATCAATTATTTGAAATGCATAGAAAAATCGTAATCCAAATGCATCGTATTACGAAGTTCTTTTTTATTGCAAATAAGTTTTAATTGTTAACTTTTGCGGCAAGTGTTCCTATCTGGAAATATTCTTTGGCCAATAAGTGCGCATAAGTTAAAATGGCTGACGCAGCCCACGCCTTCGTTACACCGTGGAAATCAATTATTTGAAATGCATAGAAAAATCGTAATCCAAATGCATCGTATTACGAAGTTCTTTTTTATTGCAAATAAGTTTTAATTGTTAACTTTTGCGGCAAGTGTTCCTATCTGGAAATATTCTTTGGCCAATAAGTGCGCATAAGTTAAAATGGCTGACGCAGCCCACGCCTTCGTTACACCGTGGAAATCACATATTTGAAATGCATAGAAAAATCGTAATCCAAATGCATCGTATTACGAAGTTCTTTTTTATTGCAAATAATTTTTAATTGTTAACTTTTGCGGCAAGTGTTCCAATCTGGAAATATTCTTTGGCCAATAAGTGCGCATAATTTAAAAATGGCTGACGCAGCCCACGCCTTCGTTACACCGTGGAAATCACATATTTGAAATGCATAGAAAAATCGTAATCCAAATGCATCGTATTACGAAGTTCTTTTTTTTATTGCAAGTAAGTTTTAATTGTTAACTTTTGCGGCAAGTGTTCCTATCTGGAAATATTCTTTGGCCAATAAGTGCGCTTAAGTTAAAATGGCTGACGCAGCCCACGCCTTCGTTACACCGTGGAAATCACATATTTGAAATGCATAGAAAAATCGTAATCCAAATGCATCGTATTACGAAGTTCTTTTTTATTGCAAATAATTTTTAATTGTTAACTTTTGCGGCAAGTGTTCCTATCTGGAAATATTCTTTGGCCAATAAGTGCGCTTAAGTTAAAATGGCTGACGCAGCCCACGCCTTCGTTACACCGTGGAAATCACATATTTGAAATGCATAGAAAAATCGTAATCCAAATGCATCGTATTACGAAGTTCTTTTTTATTGCAAATAATTTTTAATTGTTAACTTTTGCGGCAAGTGTTCCAATCTGGAAATATTCTTTGGCCAATAAGTGCGCATAATTTAAAAATGGCTGACGCAGCCCACGCCTTCGTTAGACCGTGGAAATCAATTATTTGAAATGCATAGAAAAATCGTAATCCAAATGCATCGTACTACGAAGTTTTTTTTTTATTGCAAAAAATTTTAATGGTTAACTTTTACGGCAAGTGTTCCAAACCGGAAATACCCTTTGGCCAATAAGTGCGCATAAGAAAAAAATGGCTGACGCAGCCCCACGCCTTCGCTGGACTTGCGCAAATTTCAAAATGGCTGACGCAGCCCCACGCTTTCGCTGTATATTAAAAGCATTACCTAAATATGGAAATATCAGAACATCAGCCTCGTTGTGCCTAGGTCCTATAGGACGAAAACAAAAGGAGCGGAAAACGCAGTAACTACCTGGGAAAACCTTTTCATTTAATGCATTAGCATTCTTAAATATATATATACATAAAAATTTATTTTTTTTTGTTCCTCATATACTTCTATTTACATTTACTTAGTTACATGGTTGCCATTTAATGGTTAACTAACACCACTTTAAATTAACAAGGAAAATATTTCCTTGGTGAATTTGAAGTAAAAATCCTTTCGATTTTTGCTAAATATATTAAATAAAATTTACTTACTTAGTTACATGGTTGCCATTTAATGGTTAACTAACACCACTTTAAATTAACAAGGAAAATGTTTCCTTGGTGAATTTGAAGTAAAAATCCTGTCGATTTTTGCTATGATATGTATATGATAGATATATTAAATAAAATTTACTTACTTAGTTACATGGTTGCCATTTAATGGTTAACTAACTCCACTTTAAATTAACAAGGAAAATATTTCCTTGGTGAATTTGAAGCAAAAATCCTTTCGATTTTTGCTATGATATGTATATGATAAATATATTAAATAAAATTTACTTACTTAGTTACAGGGTTGCCATTTAATGGTTAACTAACTCCACTTTAAATTAACAAGGAAAATATTTCCTTGGTGAATTTGAAGCAAAAATCCTTTCGATTTTTGCTATGATAGGTATATGATAAATATATTAAATAACATTTACTTACTTAGTTACATGGTTGCCATTTAATGGTTAACTAACACCACTTTAAATTAACAAGGAAAATATTTCCTTGGTGAATTTGAAGCAAAAATCTCTTCGATTTTTGCTATGATATGTATATGATAAATATATTAAATAAAATTTACTTACTTAGTTACAGGGTTGCCATTTAATGGTTAACTTACTCCACTTTAAATTAACAAGGAAAATATTTCCTTGGTGAATTTGAAGCAAAAATCCCTTCGATTTTTGCTATGATATGTATATGATAAATATATTAAATAAAATTTACTTACTTAGTTACAGGGTTGCCATTTAATGGTTAACTAACACCACTTTAAATTAACAAGGAAAATATTTCCTTGGTGAATTTGAAGCAAAAATCCCTTCGATTTTTGCTATGATATGTATATGATAAATATATTAAATAAAATTTACTTACTTAGTTACATGGTTGCCATTTTAAGGTTAATTACCACTATTCTAAATAAACATAAAAAAAATATTTTCCTTCGTGAATTTAAAGCATTTTTTTTATAGTTTGCTATGATATATTGATAAATATATTAACGAATCATTCTTGTTGTAGTTACATGGTTGCCATCCAATGTTTAAATAACATTACTTAGAATAAAGTAAATTTTCTTGCTGTCTTGATACCCAACGAATAGATTACGAGGTTAACTCAATAATTGACTTGCTGTACCGGTATCTGAAGCGAAATTTGACCTTATTCAAATCATTAGATCCTTTCCGTGTTGCTGACGAAATTTTTTTTGTTTCTATTAACCATTAATTCTTTCAGCAGGTATAGGTACACAGACTCGTCAGCGCTGCCGAGGGGGTGTTCCCAAAGACTGCGTATATAAGGTAATTAGTAAATTCTTGTTGTTTAGCTCCTGGGCACCCAGGTGCTGGATTGAATTGGTCAAATCGTTTCATTCACCAGCCTATATATATAGGAAATGTAGAAAACAAAAAAATTGTTTTCTTGTTAGTTGGTAAAAGTATTTTTATATCTCTCAAGGGAGAACAGAACTTTATTCCTTTTTTTTTACGTTGAAAAATAAAGAACAAATGTATGAATTATCACGGTAAAGAAATGAGTTTACATTAAAGAACATAGCAGCGTCGATCTCTCCTCGGGTCGCTTTTCTCCTCTCTTCCAGGTTTGTGGCATAGCGGTCATGTGCCACTCAACCCCAAACGATCCTCTGTGGACTACGACGGACTCAAACGGGTTGGTATTTTTTTTTCTCTCAACATGCACGTAAGTAAAATTTTTATGGTGAAGTGGGTAGCGGATGGTGGTGCAAGGACCCCCCATTTCGACGAGCAAGACCCGAGCAATGAAGCAAGACGTGCACCCCGCACCTCCTCATTCGCTGCCGCATTGTGGAAGGAAAAATCTTGGAGCAGGTTTCACATCGGCATCCAAACTTCCACACAGAAATTCACATAGTACTTCATTACATAAATACGTGGGGCCCGAAGGGTTTTTTTTTGACACTAGTCAAAATTCCTTTGGGTTCCACACGACTTTTTTTTCGTTTTCCAGCTCCAATAGTGGAGCTAGATGACTCGTTTTCGCTCGGAAATCAAAGCAGGTTTCTGTAGTCTCAAATGACCATCACTGTGGTTGGCACTATCGTGGTGTCGGAGGTGATTATGAACAATTCCTTTAAATTCATTTTTGTTCTATCATCGATGTTTCGTTCATTATTTTAATTTTAATTTCTGATATATTGGATAAATAAACAGCAGTGTCACCATGACACTAATTAAACTTTTTTGGTTTTGTCTGTTGAGCGTAGAGGGGGTGCCCAGTGGTCATTTGGAATCACGGGTAATTTGGTGTATGACAGCCGAATTCTCGACCAATGTCCCAGGGAATTCGAATTCAAACTCACCCGGAATTGTCGGTGAGCCGTCGATTGACTGGTAGTCACCTGACCGACGATTCATGGTCAATTCCATCTCACGCTGTTTTCGCCGGGCTTTGTTTTCATCAACACCTTCGGTACGGATCTGGATGGTGTAAAGCGGAGTTGCAGGAAATGCTGAAGTTAAGACGGCATACCTGACCAACCACCTACCAAACCGATCAACGGCCCTAACGAAGACTAGCTATCCCTTTAATATTCCCTATCAATTCTCGGACATCCGGAATCGCAAGTATTCTAGCGTACGACGGCCGGAGACTTGCCCGATGTCACTAGTTAATCGAATTTTTTTGAAAATTTTCAAGAGTAAATCTTACTCTGTTTGCCTATGACCTTTTGGAACTGCCTATGGCTGACCTGGAATTGCAGACACAAAGACCTTGGGTCATACCTGACTGGTTACGCCCCAGCAGTTCGAATAAGGGTAAACTTAAAATCCACTATTACCTGTTTTTTTTTATTTTTTGCTCTCCATGAAAAGTGAACGGAATCTCAATGGTTAGTTTAATTCGATAAACATTATAAAATTACACGCTTGAACGGCTAAGGAATTGATGGAGTCTAGTCTCCAGACTCGGGTTAGTTTCGAACTTAGGTTCTGGTACATATGTACCTTAATATTAATAATCTTAATATTACCAGAGAATATTGTGGCCGCCTTGGTTGCCTAGGGCGAGAGAGTGAGAAAGAGAGTGAACGAGAGAGAGAGAGGCGCTGTTTAACTCATTGTGAATACCATTAGTTGGTTTTATTTTCTAGGGTGTTATCCTTCTTATTTCATCGTCATTTTTTTTTTGCTTGCTTGGTTGGTATTATCAATTCAGTAAAAGATAAATTTATATGGGATGGACCCATGCCTTTGAATTGACATTATCATAGAACTAATACAGTTCCATATATATATTATTTGTTGCGATATTGCTCGTAAAGGAGCCTGGTTTATTCATTGCTCTTAAAAATTTTGTGATTATAATTCCTTTGCTGTGACCGAATTCGATCCTCCAAACGGAGTCACCTTTTGTTTAGCATACTTTAAATAAGTTACACGCGTCCTGACTTATTCAGTGTTACATTTAATATCGCGTTAGAATGGCAGTACGACGTAGTTTAGAGGGTCCCAGAAGAGCCGATGCTCCAGTGGAGCTGGTGGATCCCGACCTCCGCGAATGTCCCCTTTGTAACATCAACATCGATGGAAGCGCGGAAAGCGTGCTCACCCCATGTCAGCACATCTTCCACAAGTATTGTTTAGCCGAAAGTTTAAAAGGCTCAGATACTTGCCCCTTGTGCAATCAGCCCTGTTCCCCGAGTTTGCTTCGACCTTACGTAGTGCGAGTTGGTCCCGGAGCGGGGGTGGGGACTGTTGCAGCTGGTGATCACAACGTACATAATACGCGTAACAGAATGAAACGAAAACCTCCACTTAGGCCCCCAGTCAACACGGAGCGGTACCAAGGCGTCGAGCCTCAAGTATTGGGTGAAGGGCTAAAACAAAATCCAAAATTGATTGCCGCTGAGACTCGCACCCGTCTCTCTCTGCCAGGGCTTTCGGATAGCCAGAGTCGGAGGGACTCAAACCTATTGTCGACGATACATCGTGTGGTGACTGAATCGATAGACCAGATTCAAGGATCAATGCTACACCAACTGTCACAGGACCTTTCGCAACTTATCGAAACAAATGTCGAACGATGTTTTAGTCGACTAAATTTGCATGAACGCGAACATGAAGCTCGGGAAGCGCCGCGGAACACTCCGGAAATAGAAGATCTTTCCTGGCCACATGACATGCCTTTTGAACGCAGAGAATACAACACTCATTATGCCAACCCAACAAGTTCTGCTCAAATCGACGTTAACACTGCCGTTAAAGTGTCAAATATCATTTCGAGCTGGCACCTCCAATTCGAGGGATCATCCGAAGGTTTGACAATCGATAATTTCATCTACCAGGTACAGGCGTTGACTCAGCAGAGCTTGGATGGTAATTTTAGAGTGTTGTGCAAAAACGCACATCTGTTGTTCAAGGGCAGAGCCAAGGAGTGGTTTTGGCGATTCCACCGGTCACATCCGTTTTTTTTATGGGACGAACTAATAGACAATTTACGACAACAATACAAAGATGGCCGGTCCGATTACGACATTCGGGAAGCAATTAGATGTAGGAAGCAGCGTGAAAATGAAACGTTCGACGAGTACTACGACTCGTTAGTCAGGCTAACTGATAGACTTAGGTTGCCCATCGCGGAATTAGATCGATCCGTACCAATCACTCGCCCAGCTTACCCACGTCGCCAGGTTGCTGCGTTGTTGACACCAGTGGATGCTAATGCCGTTAGGGTAAAAGCACCAGTGGCACAAGAATCGCTTAAGCCCCTTACTCACGAAACCCGGCCAGTTCCCAAACTAGTTTGTTGGAACTGTGACGCCGAAGGCCACCGATTCGACATGTGCCTTGAGCCAAGAAAAATTTTTTGTTATGGCTGTGGGACAGTGAATGTTTACAAGCCTAACTGTCAGAAATGCAACAGGCAGGGAAACTGGCCAAGGGGTGTGAACCGGAACACCAGCTCACACCCACGTTAAAATCAGACTTTAATCATACAGACGACCCAATGGAGCCGAAACAGGTGTCACCATCAGCAATCCTGGTTAGAGACCCGCTAACTTCCAATGTTCAGCCACCGCCTAAAACGACCGATGCTACCCTGTTCCCGATTAGACCGCTTCAAATCCGCGTTACGGAATACAATCTAGCTCGTGACAAAATCTTTGACACTGTCGACAACTTGGTAAAGCCCACAGCCAGCAGATCATCCACAAGGATGAAACAATTTTGGAAAATGGTTAGGGAAAGCAGACGTCTAGTACTGAGCACCATCCTGGTTACGGCTAACGATGCCCGTCCTTACGCCTCCGTTTTCTTGTTAGGCAACGAAACCCTAGGACTGTTGGACAGCGGGGCATCCATAAGCTGTGTTGGCGGCTCATTGGCAGCAACCATCATGGGCAGTGAAGTTAAGTTAAAGCGTTTTGCGTCGCCCCTTAGAACGGCAGATGGGAATTCTCAAAAGGTCTGCGGTGTGTTTATGGCAGACATTGTATTTCGAAACAGGACGAAGAAGCTCCAGTTGTATGTGGTTCCCTCGCTAGCCCAAAATTTATATCTGGGCATCGATTTTTGGAAGTTATTCCAACTAGCTCCAGAGATCGTATCAGAGATCGTCGTCCAACCAACAATAAATGACTTGACGGATGTGCATGAATTGACTAGCTCGCAGCTAACACGACTAGAGGCAACAAAGCAATTATTTCCATCCTATGACACCGAGGGGCTGGGAAAGACATCACTCGTGGAGCACGTAATAGATACTGGTGACTGTAAGGCGATAAAACAACGACACTACCCGGTATCACCAGTAATTGAAAAGCAAATCTTTGACGAAATAGACCGGATGTTAAAGCTAGGAGTGATTGAGGAATCTCAAAGCTCGTGGAGTTCACCGGTAGTATTAGTCCGAAAGCCTGGTAAGGTCTGGCTGTGCCTGGATTCCCGAAAGCTTAACGCTGTAACGGTAACGGATGCGTATCCCCTTCCACACATACAGGGAATACTAAGCAGAATTCCGCGGGCTGAATTCATTTCTAGCTTGGACCTCAAAGATGCTTTTTGGCAAATCCCGCTGGAAGCCGGTTCTAGAGGGAAAACTGCCTTTGCCGTTCCTAAGCGCCCTTTATATCAATTTAAGGTGATGCCGTTTGGGCTGTGTAACGCCCCACAGACTATGTGTCGTCTTATGGACAAAGTAATCCCTGCGGAGCTCCACGGGGAGGTATTTGTTTATCTGGATGATTTGTTGATCATAACAGGAGACTTCGAAAGTCACCTGGATACGCTCCACTCAGTCGCGAAACACCTTAGACGCGCGGGGTTAACGTTGAACGTGGCAAAAAGCGAGTTTTGTCTGAAGGAAGTGCGATACCTCGGGCACATCATAGGAAAGGGCGGACTACGAACCGATCCAGAGAAGGTTCGAGCTATAGTGGATTACCCTACGCCTAAAACGGTGCGCCAACTTCGACGTTTCCTCGGTATGGCAGGCTGGTACAGAAAATTCATTTCGAATTTCGCTGTAACTTGTACCCCCTTAACAGATCTGTTAAAAAAATCCCAGGGCTTACGTTGGAATAGCGAGGCCCAAGCCGCGTTCGACGCATTAAAGACCAAACTCACATCCTCCCCAGTATTGTATACACCTGACTTTTCAAAGTCATTTCTGATTCAGTGCGACGCTTGTCAGTCGGGAATTGGGAGCGTTCTCGTGCAGACCTTGGACGATGGTTCAGAGGTGCCGATAGCATATTGGTCGCAGAAGCTCAACAAAGCCCAGCGAAATTACAGCGTCACCGAACAGGAATGTCTGGCCGCGGTGCTTAGCATCAAGCATTTCCGTCCTTTTGTTGAAGGGTTGGATTTTACCGTGATAACGGATCACGCGTCCCTACAGTGGCTCATGCGCCAGACAGACCTTAGTGGTAGGTTGGGAAGATGGGCGCTAAAACTTCAAGGTTTCAAGTTTGAGATTCGCCACCGTAAAGGTTCGGAACACAAGGTTCCAGATGCGCTATCGAGGGTGCACGAGAACGAGATCGCCACGATCGAGACACTAACACCCGAAATTGATTTGTCCTCGTCGGGGTTCGCTTCCACCGAGTACGAAAGATTGAAACAGCAGGTCCTCGAGAATAGCAAGCGTTTGCCAGATCTCAAAGTTGTAGACCGTTATCTTTACAAACGTACCGAATTTAGGCGTGAGGAGGAGATACAAGAACAATCGGCATGGAAGTTATGGGTCCCCAAAGAACTCACGAAACAGGTGATCGAGCGAGCGCACGACTCCTTAACGTCGGCACATGGAGGCATTAATAAAACATTTCAAAGGATCAAAAGGAATTTTTTTTGGCCAAGTATGTTTGCAGAAGTGCGTGATTATGTCTTAAGTTGCGCAGTTTGCAAAACCACCAAACATCCTAATGTTTCTCTGAGACCGTTCATGGGTCGACAAAATGTCTCGCTAAGACCATTTCAACGTCTATACATGGATTTGATTGGGCCTTTCCCGCGATCGAAAGTCGGTCATATCGGGCTGTTGATTATTTTGGACCATTTCACCAAATTCCATTTCCTGCTGCCACTCAAGAAGTTCGTCGCTAAGCCCATTATTGAATACCTGCGAAATCACGTCTTTCCCACCTTTGGAGTGCCCGAAACTATCATCACCGATAATGGTGTACAGTTTAAGAGTAAGGATTTCAACAAACTGTTGGCCCTATATGGTGTGAAGCATACCTATACCGCACTATATTCACCTCAAGCCAATGCTTCAGAGCGAGTTAATCGATCCTTGATCGCGGCCATTCGCACTTCCCTCAGAGAAGACCAGTCCGACTGGGACCTAAACCTTTGCCATATAAGTTGCTCACTGCGTAGTTCCATACACGTCTCTACGGGATTTTCCCCGTACTTTCTGGCTTTTGGCCAAAACATGATGATGCACGGCGACAGTTACCAACTGCTGCGAAATTTAAATTTACTAGAAGCACCAGATACCTTGATTCCCCATGAGGATTGTTTAGCCCTGGTTCGTGGGAAAGCTAAGGAGAATATGAGGCGGGCCTATGAAGTGAACGAGCGAACGTACAATACTCGGTCTAGGCTAGTAAATTTTAAGATAGGCCAGGAAGTATACAGGCGAAACTTTGCGCAAAGCAATTGGAAGCGAGGATTCAATGCGAAACTCGCACCAACATTCGTGAAGGCTCGCATTAGATCGAAGCTGGGAAATTGTTACTATATTCTGGAAGATCTCCAAGGTAAACTGATGGGTACATACCACGCGAAAGATATCACCCAGTAATAACCTGTTAGTCCGATGGTCGCCTTGTTTCAGCCTCTCGGTGTTTCGAGATGTAACCCCGGAGACCCTGTTTTGTGGTGGCGACTACACAGTGCATAAAAGGAAAGAAAAGGGGCCGGTGTACGCCACCTTAACGCCCCTGAATAGTGTCAAAAGTTAAGAGCTGAGAGAAATCTTTTTTTCTCAGTCATTGGAAATTTTGCGAACAAACGGGCTATTTCCCATCAACAAATTACGAAAATAAATTTTGCCTGTATATCAAAACTGAAGTCAAAAGGAATCGACGAATAAATTGGGTGCCAAAAAAAAACCCCCCCCATTTTCTCTTTCGCTACAAGTCGTCCATAGACGTCGGGTGATAGTATGCATCACCAACAAGTGGCTAACAACACCGTAGGAAAAAAAAAAGAGAGAGAAGAACATGCGAATTTAGCGACTGCACCGACACGAATGCTTGGTGGTAACTGGTAGTACGCAACACCAAGAGCAAGCTTGTACGATGATTAGTTCTGGTGATAGAAATTTCGACTAAACGAATCAGTCGATATTCTTTGTTCATCGGGCTCGGTGTTGCGTGAAAAGTAACCAGGAAAAAAAAATTTTTTTTAGTCTTTAGCCTTTAGCTTTAGGTGCGCATAAAAAAATGGCTGAAGCAGCCCACGCCTTTGCAATACCACGAGAATCAATTTAATTCGATAGAAAAATCGTAATCCTACTGCATCGCTTTCGACGTTCTTCTTTATTGCAAATAAGTTTTAATTGTTAACTTTTGCGGCAAGTGTTCCTATCTGGAAATATTCCTTGGCCAATAAGTGCGCATAATTTAAAAATGGCTGACGCAGCCCACGCCTTCGTTAGACCGTGGAAATCAATTATTTGAAATGCATAGAAAAATCGTAATCCAAATGCATCGTATTACGAAGTTCTTTTTTATTGCAAATAAGTTTTAATTGTTAACTTTTGCGGCAAGTGTTCCTATCTGGAAATATTCTTTGGCCAATAAGTGCGCATAAGTTAAAATGGCTGACGCAGCCCACGCCTTCGTTACACCGTGGAAATCAATTATTTGAAATGCATAGAAAAATCGTAATCCAAATGCATCGTATTACGAAGTTCTTTTTTATTGCAAATAAGTTTTAATTGTTAACTTTTGCGGCAAGTGTTCCTATCTGGAAATATTCTTTGGCCAATAAGTGCGCATAAGTTAAAATGGCTGACGCAGCCCACGCCTTCGTTACACCGTGGAAATCACATATTTGAAATGCATAGAAAAATCGTAATCCAAATGCATCGTATTACGAAGTTCTTTTTTATTGCAAATAATTTTTAATTGTTAACTTTTGCGGCAAGTGTTCCAATCTGGAAATATTCTTTGGCCAATAAGTGCGCATAATTTAAAAATGGCTGACGCAGCCCACGCCTTCGTTACACCGTGGAAATCACATATTTGAAATGCATAGAAAAATCGTAATCCAAATGCATCGTATTACGAAGTTCTTTTTTTTATTGCAAGTAAGTTTTAATTGTTAACTTTTGCGGCAAGTGTTCCTATCTGGAAATATTCTTTGGCCAATAAGTGCGCTTAAGTTAAAATGGCTGACGCAGCCCACGCCTTCGTTACACCGTGGAAATCACATATTTGAAATGCATAGAAAAATCGTAATCCAAATGCATCGTATTACGAAGTTCTTTTTTATTGCAAATAATTTTTAATTGTTAACTTTTGCGGCAAGTGTTCCTATCTGGAAATATTCTTTGGCCAATAAGTGCGCTTAAGTTAAAATGGCTGACGCAGCCCACGCCTTCGTTACACCGTGGAAATCACATATTTGAAATGCATAGAAAAATCGTAATCCAAATGCATCGTATTACGAAGTTCTTTTTTATTGCAAATAATTTTTAATTGTTAACTTTTGCGGCAAGTGTTCCAATCTGGAAATATTCTTTGGCCAATAAGTGCGCATAATTTAAAAATGGCTGACGCAGCCCACGCCTTCGTTAGACCGTGGAAATCAATTATTTGAAATGCATAGAAAAATCGTAATCCAAATGCATCGTACTACGAAGTTTTTTTTTATTGCAAAAAATTTTAATGGTTAACTTTTACGGCAAGTGTTCCAAACCGGAAATACCCTTTGGCCAATAAGTGCGCATAAGAAAAAAATGGCTGACGCAGCCCCACGCCTTCGCTGGACTTGCGCAAATTTCAAAATGGCTGACGCAGCCCCACGCTTTCGCTGTATATTAAAAGCATTACCTAAATATGGAAATATCAGAACATCAGCCTCGTTGTGCCTAGGTCCTATAGGACGAAAACAAAAGGAGCGGAAAACGCAGTAACTACCTGGGAAAACCTTTTCATTTAATGCATTAGCATTCTTAAATATATATATACATAAAAATTTATTTTTTTTTGTTCCTCATATACTTCTATTTACATTTACTTAGTTACATGGTTGCCATTTAATGGTTAACTAACACCACTTTAAATTAACAAGGAAAATATTTCCTTGGTGAATTTGAAGTAAAAATCCTTTCGATTTTTGCTAAATATATTAAATAAAATTTACTTACTTAGTTACATGGTTGCCATTTAATGGTTAACTAACACCACTTTAAATTAACAAGGAAAATGTTTCCTTGGTGAATTTGAAGTAAAAATCCTGTCGATTTTTGCTATGATATGTATATGATAGATATATTAAATAAAATTTACTTACTTAGTTACATGGTTGCCATTTAATGGTTAACTAACTCCACTTTAAATTAACAAGGAAAATATTTCCTTGGTGAATTTGAAGCAAAAATCCTTTCGATTTTTGCTATGATATGTATATGATAAATATATTAAATAAAATTTACTTACTTAGTTACAGGGTTGCCATTTAATGGTTAACTAACTCCACTTTAAATTAACAAGGAAAATATTTCCTTGGTGAATTTGAAGCAAAAATCCTTTCGATTTTTGCTATGATAGGTATATGATAAATATATTAAATAACATTTACTTACTTAGTTACATGGTTGCCATTTAATGGTTAACTAACACCACTTTAAATTAACAAGGAAAATATTTCCTTGGTGAATTTGAAGCAAAAATCCCTTCGATTTTTGCTATGATATGTATATGATAAATATATTAAATAAAATTTACTTACTTAGTTACAGGGTTGCCATTTAATGGTTAACTTACTCCACTTTAAATTAACAAGGAAAATATTTCCTTGGTGAATTTGAAGCAAAAATCCCTTCGATTTTTGCTATGATATGTATATGATAAATATATTAAATAAAATTTACTTACTTAGTTACAGGGTTGCCATTTAATGGTTAACTAACACCACTTTAAATTAACAAGGAAAATATTTCCTTGGTGAATTTGAAGCAAAAATCCCTTCGATTTTTGCTATGATATGTATATGATAAATATATTAAATAAAATTTACTTACTTAGTTACATGGTTGCCATTTTAAGGTTAATTACCACTATTCTAAATAAACATAAAAAAAAAATAAAGTAAATTTTCTTGCTGTCTTGATACCCAACGAATAGATTACGAGGTTTGCTGGAAACAAAGAAAAATTACAAAAAATAACTAAAAAAGTAATTGAAAGGCTAACGCAAACAAAGAGGTTAACGGGTTAAATTTCTTGGGCATATATTCACGCAAAAGGGTTGTGAGGCTGATTGTAACAAAATCGAAGAAATTAAGCGATTGAAAACGCCAACAAATGTCAAAGAGCTACAACGTTTGCTTGGTATTGCTATGTCATAAAGACACAGTATGGTATTGGGAACATGAACAAGAAATAGCGATCGAAAATATCAAAAAAACATTTACAACGACACCTGTACTTAAGTACTACGATGTTAACAAATTTGTCAAATTGTCAGTTGATGCTAGTTCAAAGGCAATGGGAGCGTGTTTGCTACAAGATAATCAACCAGTAGCATACGCCACAAAAGCATTTACAGGATAAGATTTGCATGCCAAAGGTTTCATGAATATATTTATGGCAAAAACGTAGAAATTGAGATAGAACACAAGCCCTTGGAGACCATTTTAAAGAAAGCCATCCATAAAGCATCGATAAGACTACAACAAATATTATTAGAAGTAATACCATACTCACCAAAAATTTACTATAAAAAAGGGACTCAAATACCAATAGCAGATATATTGAGCCGAGATTGTGAACATCACGAACAGCATGAGCCAGAAAAAGAACAATATTCCGTGCAACTGATACTTTCGTTTACTGATGAAGCAAAGAAACGATTCGTTAAATCAACGCAGGATGATCTAGAATTGCAGCTATTAAAAAAATAGTAAGGAAAGGTTGGCTGGAGGACGATAAAAAATTACCAGAAGCAGTTAAAAAGTATGCTAACTTCAAGGAAGAAATAGCATTTGATGAAGGTCTACTTTTAAGGTTACTAAAGTAATAGTCCTGAAAGCCGAAATACCAAAAATTATCAAGGACGTACACGCAGGGCATGCAGGAATTAACAGCTCTTTAGCTAGAGCGCGACAATCATTATATTGGTACGGTCAGAGCAGCGACATAAAAACTATGTTGAAAAGTGCGCAGTCTGCCAACGAACACAAAGAAACCACATTCGCGAACCACCATTGCAAAAACTGTTCTATCATATCCATTTCATCTAGTTTCGACGGATATATTTAACTTTAAAGGACACGAATATTTACTGATAGCAGATCATTATTCAGGATTTATGGACTTCAGAAACTGCAGAATGATATTTGCATAATTTGCGACTGAATAGAAGTTCAGTCATCGAATTTCTAGTCCACATTATCCAAAATCCAATGGATTTGCTAAAAGAAACGTGCAAACGTCAAAACATTTATTAAAAAAATGTTACTTGGATAACACAGATGTTTATCTAGCGCTACTGATGTTACGAAATACACCGAGAAATGACATATTAAAATCAGCGTGCCAAAGATAATTCAGCAGACAGACACGAACAACAATTCCACTAGCCAAAAATAAACTTAAGCCACAAGTTATCGGGAGCGTTTCTGAAGAACTTAATAGACTTCGCATCGAACATAAAAGGGTACTATGACAAGGTGTCATTACCAACAGAGCAACTGAAAAAGCAGGATAACGTACCTATGCAGACAGGCCATCGTGAGTGGCAAGGAGCAACCGTGGTCGAGCAATCAAAATATCCAAGGTCTGTCATTGTTGAAATAGATCAAGGTAACAGATATAGAAGAAACACACACCATCTTCACAAGACAAAGGCAGACATAAAGCCACCATTATTTATTTGGTTTCAGAGACTACAAATGCAGATACGCCAATTGAAAAAGAAAACGTCAACACTAGCAAAGTCGAACAAGATACACAGCCAGAAAACCATCTAGCCGCTACTAACAGTAACCAGCCAGTTGTGACAAGATCCGACAATCAGGTGAAGCGAAGGGCAGCCTTGTTGACTCGAATCTGATTCGCGGATACAGTCTTTCGTGATGATGTAATCCGCGCTAGTTATAGAATTACGCCCAATTACAAATAATAACTATGCATTTGTTATAGCATATTTGCTTGAGTATAAACATATTTTTTTTTATTTCAGGGAAGGGGTGTCTGTAACCCCAAATCCAATGCAGGTTATACTGCAGTTTAGCCTTTTTTTTGCACTGTAAAAAAATGTTACTATAACAGCAAGTTAACAAATAAATTTTGTTGATTTTTTTTTGCTTTTTCTAATGTAGCAATTTTCAACAAAGACATAGAGCAAAATGTATGCAAATATTGATGGCAAAGATAAAATTGAAGTCGATCATAACAAATTATTGAAGATCAGATTGAAAATTCTGAAGAACAAATTAACAAAACTTTGCTATCAGTAGGCATTTGCATATACAAATCATATGTAAATTAAATTAAAACAAGTTTAATTGTTAAAAAAAATATTTTTTTGTGTAGGCAGTACCTCTTTATTATTCATTCAAATTAGAACTGACTTATAATCTAAGAGAACATAAACTTATCGCCTAGGATTTCTTCTACCCCTATTGTTCTAGGTGTTGGTAAAGGGTTTTCCATTTGCGTAGAGTTTTTTGGGCTTATTTCTGCATGTGGTAGGTCAACTATTGTTTTTGTGTTTGGTATTTCCATCGACGCTGCTGATTTTATGTTTCTGTTCTTAAGCTTGAATAGTCTAAATGTGAAAAAGGCGATTAGCAAGATTAATATCTAAAAAACGGCTAAGTTGTTGTAATTATTTCATGTCTCCAAGAGTTTAATGTACTGTGAATTATTAACATGTGGTTCGTTTATCATCTGGAGTGATAGTACTTCTTCTGCGTTTTTTTTAATAGAGGAAGGTTGTAGAACAGCTGGTAATGGTTTGTATGAAGATATTTCAGTTGCCTTTAAAATTTCGTTCTGTACCCTTATTGACGTATTACGGAAATGAATAATAAAGGTTCCCTCTGTCTCATTATTTATTTCGATGGGTCCGGTGTATTGATTCAAAAATAGGATGCCTGGGGCGATTTCTGCAAGTGTTGGGATATGTTGATTGTTATTTTTAAAAAATTAACCCAATTTTCTTTAAATTTTACATACGCGTGTATATCCAATAGACAACACTTTTTGTAAAAATTTGTAGACCCCGGGCCCCGGGGCCGTGGGGCGGCAAATTTTTTTTAAAAAAAATTAACTCGATTTTCTTCAAATTTTATATACGTATGTATCTCCGATAAAAAACACTTTTTGTAAAATATATATTTTATTTAATTTTTTTTGTCACCAGTCAATTATGCAGATGTAATGTATTAACTAGCAACGAATTTAACTAGCAAAAAATTAACCCTTTTTTTTAAATTTTATATACACATTTGTATCTCCGATGGACAACATTTTTTGTAAAGTTTTTGGAGTGAATGGGCCTTGAAACTGAAAAAGCAGGATAACGTACCTATGCAGACAGGCCATCGTGAGTATTATTTAATTTTTTTTGTTACCAGTCAATTATGCAGATGTAATGTATTAACTAGCAACGTAATTTACTAGCAAAAAATTAACCCGTTTTTTTTTAAATTTTATATACACATTTGTATCTCAGATGGACAACATTTTTTGTAAAGTTTTTGGAGTGAATGGGCCCTGAAACTGAAAAAGCAGGATAACGTACCTATGCAGACAGGCCATCGTGAGTTGCAAGGAGCAACCGTGGTCGAGCAATCAAAATATCCAAGGTCTGTCATTGTCATTGTCATTGAAACAGATGAAGGTAACAGATATAGAAGAAACACACAGCATCTTCACAAGACAAAGGCAGACATAAAGCCACCATTATTTATTTGGCTTGAAACAAATGATTCAGAGACTACAAATGCAGATACGCCAATTGAAAAAGAAAACTTCAACACTAGCAAGGTCGAACAAGATACACAGCCAGAAAACCATCTAGCCGCTACTAACAGTAACCAGCCAGTTGTGACAAGATCCGGCAGACAAGTGAAGCGAAGGGCAGCCTTGTTGACTCGAATCTGATTCGCGGATACAGTATTTCGTGATGATGTAATCCGCGCTAGTTATAGAATTACGCCCAATTACAAATAATAACAAATGCATACCAAGCATATTTGCTTGAGTATAAACATAGACACCAACGGGATGTCATAAAAATCAATCTAAATAAAAATCAGTCATAAAATTATTTCTCATAGAGACATACCAAGCATATCTCAATGTGGCATGTTATAAAAATTAATAAAGATCAATACCAAGCATATCTGCTTGAATATAAACAATGTAACAATTTATCGACACCAACGGCATGTCATAAAAATTAACATACCAAGCATATTCGTTGGGATATAAACAAAATCATAATGTAAGCAAAGAGTCATTCTTTCTGATGACGATATGAATGTATCTAATAGGAATATGTATGTATGTAGAATTGCAGCATAGGCAATGAGTAAATATAAAAATAGTTCTTTTCAGTTTGAGAACTCAGTATTATTTTGTCAGTCTTTAATTATGAGTCTCTAACTCGACACCAGTATTATTTCATCAGTCTTTTATTTGTGAGCCTCTAACTCGGAACTATTTTTTAATAAAGAATAAAAAATAAAGAATTGAAATAAATATTAAATGGTGTTTCATTTTGGTTTTTTTAAAATAAATCCCGGAGGATTAAATACAAAACTCGCTCGGAGCACCACACCAACAAGATAATGGTCCGAGTCGGCGTTGGCACCTCGGTACGTTCGTACCGCGTTGAGTGGGTTGTGGCGGCGGTCTATCTAGTTGCGAGTGGCTCCATCTGGTGATACCCAGGCGGCTTTGTGAATATTTTTACGCGCAAACCTTGTACTCGCAACGGCCAAGTTATTGCTTGCTGCCATCTCTATGACTCGTTGTCCATTGTCATTAGTGATCTCGTGTAAGCTATGGATTCCAATGTACTGCCTGAATACAGGCTTCCTAACTTTTTTAGCATTCATATCCCCCAGAATGATTTTTACATCATACTTAGGGCAGGCTTGGAGTTCCCGTTCGACTGATTCAAAGGTGCGTGAACGTTTATGAGGCTTGTGTTTTTAAATTTGCCCCACACGCGAAGGGTGCATAGCCGTTCATTTATTGCTTTAAAGCCGATAACCGTGGGTTTCATTCTTTTGATGACTAGAAACCCCACCCCGAGCACATGATGTCTTGCATGACAGCTACAATATGTCATATTCTGATTTTTGTAAGACACCATTCCCCGTCCACCGCATCTCCTGGATTGCTGTTATATCAGCCTTATATTTAGACAGGGTATCGGCCAGCTGCTGTGCAGCTCGAGCTCTATACAGTGAGCGTACGTTCCATGAGAAATAAATCGTTTAGCCGTTTTCGTTGCCGTGGTCGTCGTCGTTCATCAATGTATCAGAGGCTGATTTTGGGTTCCGTAATATTAATTTTTTACGGACGAGGTATTTGGCCTCGCGCCAACCTTACTTTGAAGGGACTATCCCGATCTTTTCCTGCATTGGAGGATAATTACCAGCGGCCTCCACGTGGAGGTTTGATCGCACTTCCACCAGACAGAGATAGTTACGGCCACCTGCTATTCTAGTGCATTCTGTGTTATTCCTCCTATTCTGCTGATGGATGTACGCCGAACGTCACTTTAGTTCATCTAAAAATAAATAATTTAATATAATAATTAAACAAAAATGGGCGTTTCTGCAGTATAGCCCGCATGCAAATTTACGTCCCCTGCCACACCCACTGCCACGCCCCAAAAAGTGGACGGAATCCACGCCCCGTTTTAGTGGGAGTGGATGTCAAATTTTTATTTTATCTTCCCAAGTGGTTTGAAGGAGGTTTAGGGGTTAATCCACCAGGCCAATCGAGCTACCTTCGGCACTGGTAGAGTCAAAAAACTGTCTTTTATATAAAATGTAAAAAAGAGGGGTGCTTAAAAGTGGGCGGGCCTAAAATTGGTAAAAAATGAAAGGTAAAAATTAGTTCTACACGGTCCTTATTTTTATGGGCGTGGCATAGTTTTAACGGAAGTTGGATAAATTCATATTTCATTATATTACAAATATAGGCAGAAAATTACGAGTATGTTTCCCAGTAATATAAAGCTGATAAATTAAATTTATATTTCATTACTAGCTGTTCCCGGGCGCTTTGCTACCCGCACACATGAACCCCCGGGGTGACGGGAGTACTACAGCCTATATTTTTCCCTCACCTGCCAATAATTTACGTTGACATTTTTTTAAAAATACGTTTGTAAATCTCATGTTAAAATTTTATCTTTCTCCCCTTCCATCTATACCTATAACTTTCCCCTACCTGCCAATAATATATCTTAAAAATTTCATAAAATTCAGTTTAAAAATGAGGCTGATATTAACATTTTACATTCCCTGTGTGTAAAAAAAAATAATTACTAATCAAACAAATGCAGTTTTCGTGACTCATGTGTATGATATAAAAACAGTTATTTTGTGTAAAAACGTTTTTTTACAATTAATTATAAATTTTATTTTTAATTTGGCGTCATACGATGTATTCTTGCGCGTGTTGTAATGAAACTAAATAAATGTCAAAAATAGCGGTTTTACCACCTACTATCTTGAAAACAGCGCCACCTAACGGGTCCAAATTTCACAAAAACCCAAATAGCAACGAAACAAACGTATAGTTAAAATTTTAAGTTCCTAAGATGATTCATTACTAAGAAACAGAAAAACCGTTATATCTTGGAAACAGCGCCATCAAACAGGTCCAAATTTCACAAAAACCCAAATAGCAATGAAACAAATCTATGATTAAAATCTGAAGTTCCTTAGATGCTTCTTTGCTGAGAAACAAAAAAACCGTTATATTTTGACAACACTTAGAGAGTTCAAACCAAAACAAAAACCCAAACCGCTAAAATCCTAAACTATGGTGAAAATTTCAGCTTCCTGCGATGCCTGGTTCCGGAGAAAGGCAATCTCAAACAATACACACACCATTTTTATATATTAGATATTACAAATATAGGCACACTGTGAAATACTATGCGCTCAATGAATTTATATTTAAGTAGGAGTTCTTCCTTTTAAAAGACTCTAAAAAAAAGGTTGACATTACCTCTATACGACCATACTATTTTTACGAGCATGGTCCAATTTTAGTGGAACGTGCTTCAGTGTTTATTGCTTTTATTTCCCCATACGAAATTAGGTGTTATATGGCGAACAGCAGTGGGGGTGCCCGACAAGAAAAAATTCGGTTTTCAGGGAGTGTACAATGAGGGATTTCAGGGAAGGGGTGTCTGAAACCCCAAATCCAATGCAGGTTATACTGCAGTTTAGCCTTTTTTTTGCACTGTAAAAAAATGTTACTATAACAGCAAGTTAACAAATAAATTTTGTTGATTTTTTTTGCTTTTTCTAATGTAGCAATTTTCAACAAAGACTTAGAGCAAAATTTATGCAAATATTGATGGCAAAGATAAAATTGAAGTCGATCATAACAAATTATTGAAGATCAGATTAAAAATTCTGAAGAACAAATTAACAAAACTTTGCTTTCAGTAGGCATTTGCATATACAAATCATATGTAAATTAAATTAAAACAAGTTTAATTGTTAAAAAAATATTTTTTTGTGGAGGCAGTACCTCTTTATTATTTATTCAAATTAGAACTGACTTATAATCTAAGAGAACATAAACTTATCGCCTAGGATTTCTTCTACCCCTATTGTTCTAGGTGTTGGTAAAGGATTTTCCATTTGCGTAGAGTTTTTTGGGCTTATTTCTGCATGTGGTAGGTCAACTATTGTTTTTGTGTTTGGTATTTCCATCGACGCTGCTGATTTTATGTTTCTGTTTTTAAGCTTGAATAGTCTAAATGTGAAAAAGGCGATTAGCAAGATTAATATCTAAAAAACGGCTAAGTTGTTGTAATTATTTCATGTCTCCAAGAGTTTAATGTACTGTGAATTATTAACATGTGGTTCCTTTATCATCTGGAGTGATAGTACTTCCTCTGCGTTTTTTTTAATAGAGGAAGGTTGTAGAACAGCTGGTAATGGTTTGTATGAAGATATTTCAGTTGCCTTAAAAATTTCGTTCTGTACCCTTATTGACGTATTACGGAAATGAATAATAAAGGTTCCATCTGTCTCATTATTTATTTCGATGGGTCCAGTGTATTGATTCAAAAATAGGATGCCTGGGGCGATTTCTGCAAGTGTTGGGATATGTTGATTGTTATTTTTAAAAAAATTAACCCAATTTTCTTTAAATTTTACATACGCGTGTATATCCAATAGACAACACTTTTTGTAAAAATTTTGGAGACCCCGGGCCCCGGGTTCGTGGGGCCCCATAAAATTTTTTTAAAAAAATTAACCCGATTTTCTTCAAATTTTATATACGTATGTATCTCCGATAGACAAACTTTATCTAAAAAATTTGTAGACCCCGGGCCCCGGGGCCGTGATGCGGCAAAATTTTTTTTTAAAAAAAAAACTCGATTTTCTTCAAATTTTATATACGTATGTATCTCCGATAAAAAACACTTTTTGTAAAAATTTTGGAGACCCCGGGCCCCAGGGTCATTGGGCCCCAAACATTTTGTAAAAAAAATTAACCCGTTTTTTTTTAAATTTTATATACACATTTGTATCTCCGATGAACAACATTTTTTGTAAAGTTTTTGGAGTGAATGGGCCCTGAGGCCCGAAGGGTGCCCATATAAATTTTTTAAAAATTAGCTCGATTCTCTTCCAATTTTAAACACATGTGTATCACTGATGGACAAAACTTTTTGTAAATTTGTTGGAGTGATGTGTCTCTGAGACCCGTGTGGTGTCCATGTAAATTTTTTAAAAATTAGCCCGATTTTCTTCAAATTTTAACACATACCCATCTCCTATTAGAGAATTTACATGAAAAATTTGAATTTTTATGGGTTGTTTTTACGGCTTTAATTAAAATAGTTTTACATGATTCTATGGATGTAGTAGGCAAACTTATAATATAAAACAAACAGCCCATAAAAATTAAAATTTTTCTTGTAAATTCTCTAATTGGAGATACACACACACACACACACTGCGTGCTCGTCTTGTGGCAAAATCATCCACGAAATGACGCAGCGGCAGCGAACAGCGCTGCTCAAAAAGCACAGAGCTCAGACTTTGCCGTGATCCGAACCCGATTATCAAATTTTAATAGAAAGTATTGTCACCGAAAATATACATGTGTGCAAAATTTCAATAAAATCGGGCCATGGGAAGTGGGCTAAAAATTGATCAGAAAATCTGACCAGCCAGCCAGCCAGCCAACCAGCCAGCCACGTGCACGCGAAGTTAATATAGAGAATTTAAAAATCAATGAACTATTGGAAGCAACTTTTATTTGTGCGAATTCTAATGCCTCTAACACATTGACGTAAGGCATACTTTCTTTAATTAGAATTTCTTTAATTGTATTTATTTCTATATCCGAGAGGATGTACGTGTTAACGATATTGTCCTTGGCCTAGTGTATTGCGTATTCTATGTTTATAATTTATTCTTTCACTAATCCTAGTTTTAGTTCTATATTTAAGATTATGTTACGTCTACGTCCAATTCAAAAAAAAAAAAAACAAACAAACAAACATACTTAATGTTTTATAAACACTCACCTTCTTTTAAATCCCAACAATTGACGTTGGCAGCGACGCAGCACTGTACTGATGGCATCTGGAAAAGAAATCAAAAGCAGAAGCCTCAACCTCATAAAAATAAACTCCACTTACCTGTACAATGAGACAATCCTCAGCTGACGTCGACGTCGAATCCATGAACCGAGAAAGTAAAAACCAACAGAAAATGGAAATAGCATTCTACTACGACAAATATTAAAATTGAGACGCGATATCTATTTCTCAAATAGTTTTTCTTTTTGAAAAGCAGAAATCGCGCCTCTATAGCACAGAAGAATTTGCCATCACTTCGGCATACTTGTAAAATGCATAGCATTTTTTTTTTGTCCAATGGATTCCAGGGGCTGGATATTCCCCCAGACCTATCGACACTATATTTCAAAATTTCCAATCCCGAATTAATACATAAAAATTATAAAACAAACAAAAACACCAAGCAAACAAAAGAAGAAAAAACAAACGAAATATAAACAACAACAAAAAAACACAAAAGTCAACCGACCCGAGTTGACTACAAAAACAAATTACTGACTAATATCTGTCACTCGATATGTTGACATAAGTCATCTGTTCTAAATGGACTAGAGTGATTATAGAATGGCAAATGTTGTGGTAAAATTGGTTTGAGTGTTGGATGTGTATATATTAATAATTGTTTAAGTGTTGTATGATCGTTATTTATGTGTAGTGTTTATTAGTAATTGTGATTTTTAGTTTTTGAAAAAAGAACAGAAATAGGACATAACTTACGCGCTAATCGAATAAGGACAAATACGAGAAGACAAAGGACAGAACAATATTTTGCGTCGAAATTGCTTCTAGAAGGTTCGATGAAAAAAAAAACGGGGTGGTAGTCGGTCGATGAGGGAGATAGTAAGTCGGAGATTGGATACTAGGAAGTTAGTTGGACTTTAGCTATCAACTAAAAACGTACTGCGGACTGTGTTAAAAAGTTGAATTCAAGTTTTTCTAAAGTTAAATTGAATTTTTTTATTCAAAACAGTTGTTGTTTAAATAAATTATTAAAGTTTTCATTCAAATTTAAATTGAGCGATTTAAAAACAATTTTTTTATAGTCGAAAGTAAATAGTGCTGTGGGTCAGAGCCAATTTGCATAAGTGTTTTAAAACCAGAGTTGAAAATTGTTCAGCGAGAGTTATTCCTGTTTTATGAACGAAAAATAAGGCAGCACCATTTTTTTTTTAAAGTTTGCAATTTGCAAGTGAGCTAAACACCATAGTTGTGAAATTTAAACTCATCGAAATTTTCATAAGTGAAAATTTCAAAAAAGCAAAAGTAATGCAAATGCACTAGACGGCATTTTTTTTTGGAAGTTCAAACCAATCGGAATTTTTCATAAGTGAAAACACTATTTTATTTCAAAAAAAGGAGCAAAAGTGGTACAAATGCACTAGAAGCCATTTTTTTTTGTGAAATGCAAACTAATTAAAATCAACTACAACAACAACCATCAGTTATCACCAAAACTACATCAACCATCTATGTAGTTAATTAAAAAAAAAACTAAATCACTCATCTATGTAGTTAATTAAAAAAAAAACTACATCAATCATCTGCTACAAGAACCCCAAATCCTTCTAAAATATTGAATCGAATTTTGTTTGCCTCAAAAATTTGAGTTATAAGTGAATTTATCAAAAATTGAGTTTTCTTTTGAGTTTTTTTATTCCATTTAAAATTGAGTTTTTTTGAGTTTGATTGAGTTTTTATTCAGAGTAAAATCAAATTTCTTCCCTTTTTTTTGAGTTTTTTTATTCAATTTAAAATTGAGTTTTTTTACTTGTTGGGAGTTTTTTTATTGCATTCAATTTAATATTAAATCCGTTTAAGTTTTATTGAATTTCCTTTTGAAATATAATTAGTGTAAACTGCGTTTAGTTGTAACTAATATTCTAGTAACCCACTTTGCTACAGGTGATTCAACGACATCGTGCCGGCAGAATCTCTTTGAAAAACACCCAAGTAAGTCCATTTACATATACCTTTTTTATACACCCGTTGGCTACTAAAAGCAGTCTTAAATAATTGATAATTCATTTTCTTTAAAATTTTGAGTTTTTATTAAATTTCCTTTTTTTTATTGTTCGCAATTTTATTTGTACTAACAGTAATTCGTTTTATCCTTCTTTTATAATTACAAATGAATTATAAATTTTTTGAAAATACATATATTTTTTTTTACATTCCAATTGAATTTTAAAATACATATACTACTTTTATTGCTAAACATATTTCCATTATATATTAAAGTTGAAGTTTTACATACCTTACTCTAATTTGAAGTTTTTTTTTTGAATAAAAAGTAACAAATGTATTTAAAATTTGAAAAGATAAATAGTTGAGTTCTTATTGCCGTTGCCCATTGGGTAGATCAAGTTGGCTGTAGGTGTGTGGCTGGGATTGGTGATCCCACGGTGATTTCTCTAGGCGCTTTTCAGATGACGACGTGACGGACCATGGACGACCGGACGAAGTCGACCTTTCCTTAATGATTTTGTGAGGCCTCGGTATTGGTGCAATCAAGTCATTCCTTTTAGATTTAATTAGCTATAAAAAAAAAAATTTCCTAAAAGAAAAGGATTTCGCTTGTAAATTGCAAGCACTGGTCCACATGACGCCATACAAATTCTCATGTACGAATTCAAATACCTACTGGAATTTCAATTCTGATTGTAAATAATCATATAATTCCTACCGAGTTCTTGTATTAAAGTAATGACATGGGGACCAGAAACACTAGGAAAAGTCGTCGAGAAACTACTGCGACCGGAGTAGCGTCTCGGGGCTCTGCACGAACCACTTGCTAGGGGAATTCCTGGTAAAATGCAAAGCACTCATTTATTTATATTCACTCTGCCTTGCTACTTTGCCATACCATTCCATCCAAGCATCATTCCGCCGCATGCGACTGCACGAGCACTGATTGATTTATATTCACTCTGCTCATTCAGTACATTCGCGCCGTTAAACAGGCACTGAATGATTTATATTCACTCTGCATTATGAAGCGGTGCTGCACTATTCGTAGCGAAGTCCGAATATTTCCGGCATAAGTGACTGAATGGGTTCCGATTGATTTATATTTACTCCACTCATTTTAGTTCACTTCAGTTCGCACACTCGCCGAGGCCCTAATTGATTTACATTCACTCTGCCTCGACAATGGTGGTGCACCGTCTGTACCGATTTTTAATTTGCAAACGCCCCGAGTGAGTTCCGACTGTGCTCCCTTCATTACATATGCGCACTTAGCCAGGCACTGATTGATTTATATTCACTCTGCCCTGGTAGTGGTGCCGCACCGTCCGTACCGAAGTACGAACACATTTGAGTGAGTAACATACTCACTCAATATACCGAATGGTATTAGCGGACACGCTGTCCGATTAGCACCCCACTAAAGCCCCCCCCCCCCGCTCCTTTTTTTTCGTACGTAGCATTATTATAATTTGACGTTGTAAACACATGAATTCTTCGCTGAAAATAAAATAATAAGTATGGAAAACGAAACATATTCACTCTTTTAATTTGTAACACCCCGCAACACGAACCCTGTGTGACCGGCGAGCGTCACCCGAGCAAACACGTTACAAATTTGGTGCCCGAGCAGGGATGACTTTCAAAAGTCGCTCCAACGACCGGAAAAATTTCAAACTACCTGATAGTATTGGCACACAAACTAGTGGCCCTACCCGTCAAAGATTGACGTGAATGCGTCACCCGAACCAGATCAACTACCACCAAACGGGGAGTGGAATTTTTTTACACACCAACTATAATGGAAAACGAAAACAGTCCATCCGACGCTGACGTGCTGGATAAGGTGTGCCGGTGGAACGTCCGCTACGAGGGAAATAGCAACCCTCTAGAATTACTAGAACGAGCAGGGGAATTGGCAGAATGCTACCTTATACCGCTCGACCGCATTGTTCGCACTTTACCCGATCTACTGAAAGGTACCGCTTTGGTCTGGTACAGGAACAACAAAGAATCCATCCGTAACTGGGCAGAGTTCAGCCAAGAACTGCGCCAATTCTTTTTACCGCAGCGGTACGCCACCCAGCTCCTAGATCGTATACGAAATCGCACGCAATTAGCGAGAGAGAGAACCAAGAATTACATTACCGCTATCCAGGCTATGATGAGGTGGCAAGTGTCATTAACGACGGAAGACCAACTCGACCGGATATACGAGAATCTCCGCCCAGAGTTCCGGCACTATATTAAGCGGCGAGAGTTCACCACTCTATCGGAACTTACAGCTCTCGCCGAGGACTTTGAGAAACTGAAAAGCGAGTTGCCCGCCACAAGGCCAATCATACCGCCAACACAACCAACCTTACCACCATTTCGCCAGACCGCTCCGTACCAGCGACAGTCAACGCAACCAACAGTACCGCCATTCTGCCAGGCCGCTCCGCCCCAGCAACCGTCAACGCAACCGTACAGGCCGCTTGAGGCTGCCCGCCCCACTGACGTACCAACAACCGGCGATTTAAAGCCATCACACCAACCACCAATAGCGTCCCCAGCACCGGCCCAAGCCGAACCGAATATACCGATACTCCGTAGTCTGGCAACCGAAAGAGAGCGGCTGGACAGATTCCTATGGACGAGAGCTTCGCCCTACCCACCACTCCCGATGTCAGTCTAAATATCGAACCTTAAACCTCCGAATGACTGAATGCACTAACCGACGCCCTCGCCTTGGTCCGTCTGAACTTAGCCAAGGCATTCGGCAATCAAAAACACCATTACGACCTCCGACGCCGACCATAGGCACCAGAAGTATGGGACTTGGTGTACTACCGCCACCGGCCTCTCTCGTCCGCCGCCAACAAGTTCTCGGCCAAATTGGCCCCGAGGTACATTGGTCCTTACCGCCTCAAGAAGAAAGTGTCCCCAGTAGTATACATTCTGAAAGGAGAACACCGAAAAACCGTCACCGCGCATATTAAAGACTGCAAGCAACTACCATGTACCACCTCAACCGAAAATAGTCAAGCCGTGGGTATAGTCGAACAACCACCAGTCCCCGTCGACATGTCAGACAGGACAGTCGAGTTTATCGGCACGCCAGTTGCAACCGGCTCACGGCGCCGCCCCCGACAACGACCTGTCGCCGCTCCACCACGGAAAACTCCACAGCAACAAACTTGGTCCGAAGCCTGGAATAAGAAGCCACCACCGCCTACCCGACCGCTCACCAGCCGAGAGCTGATGATTTTGCGCAAAGTGGCTCCACAGCTCGTGGACACATCATCCACATCAGAGCGAAAGTCCACTATGGCACCGAGGGCGCTCTTACCAATGAATAGAACCATACCGCATTGCACCCTCGACATTCAGTCGGTCACCGTGAAGAGCCCACCCAGCTCGTCAACCGCCATCGGCGAAGTATGGGAGGAGCCACCTACCACCTGCAGATGAACCTCCACCGCTGCCGCCCCAGTCATCACCGCCACCGCCGCCGCTCCAGTCATCTCCACCACCGACGCCTCTACAGCCACCGCTACCATCACTCCAGTCGCCACGACCACAAGCGAACATGTTAGCCACAACAGGCCGAACAACAAAAACCCAGAGCCGTCAACCGCCCGCCGGCACAAACCCCTGTGCCCTGTGTTTCACGGTAGTCGACCGAAACCAGGCATGTGGCGTGAACAGGTTCAAGGGGTACCTAATACCGCTACCACGGCAGCAGACCACCAACAGGAAGAGAAGATCCGATTATCAGGCCTCCAGGGTTTCATATACGGTACCCAGGTACCGGACGACACCATCCACCTCAGGGCAACCGACAACTCGACCAGCGTCTTACAGCCAAAACCCACCAAGGTCTTGTAAAAAAAAAAAATATTGAAATTGCCAAAATGGTTTTGTAGCTCGTAAGATTTAAACATGAATAAAAAATAAAAATAATTGAAATTGCCAAAATGGTTTTGTAGCTAGTAAGATTTAAACATGAATAAATTTTTTTTTCTTTTCAAATTTCTTTCGTTTGTTAACTCGGGCCGGGACGGCACAACAACAATAAAGGTCATCTTATTAAGACAAAAAAAAATAGATGTGACCAAACCGACCGAGGTTGTAAATAAATAGTCGTAAGCATTAATAAAAAGTTATATATAAATTAAAGTTGTAAGCATTAGTAACATAAAATTTCCGTAAATATATATACAGTCAACCCGTATTCGTCCTTAGATATAAACATGCTCTCTTCTCTTTCCCACCCCGAAGTAGGAGGGGAATGTAACGAAGTCGATTTAAATCGACTACGTCACACACCATACGAATAATGTCCGAAACGTCCGTCCGCCAAAACACAACAAACACGGCATGCATATACGTACAACCGAACGCACCACAGTGCGCCAAATGCAGCCGACGTCGACATGCATGCAATCAAGTACAACCCACTTGATACACACCATGCAGTCGACGGCTACGAGCATTCATACTGCGCCATACTGCATACACAAAATGCAGCCGACGTCGACAAGCATGCAATCAAGTACAACACACTTGATACATACCATGCAGTCGACGAGACATAGAATGTCTCGTATATGCCACGTCGCTTCATGCAGGCGAATAAACTAAGTCGTATACACGAATTTCAACGTATATGCACTTGGCAATACAGCATTCTGAGGGAGCATATATGAAGCCAAGTATATGGTAGGATTTCGCTTGTAAATTGCAAGCACTGGTCCACATGTCGCCATACAAATTCTCATGTACGAATTCAAGTACCTACTGGAGTTTTAATTCTGATTGTAAATAATCATATAATTCCTACCGAGTTCTTGTATTAAAGTAATGACATGGGGACCAGAAACACTAGGAAAATTCGTCGAGAAACTACTGCGACCGGAGTAGCGTCTCGGGGTTCTGCACGTACCACATGCTAGGGGAATTCCTGGTAAATTGCAAAGCACTGATTGATTTATATTCACGCTGCCTTGCTACTTTATCATACAATTCCATCCAAATATCATTCCGCCCCATGCGACTGCATGAGCACTGATTGATTTATATTCACTCTGCTCATTCAGTACATTCGCGCCGTTAAACAGGCACTGAATGATTTATATTCACTCTGCATTATGAAGCGGTGCTGCACTATTCGTACCGAAGTCCGAATATTCCCGGCATAAGTGACTGAGTGGGTTCCGATTGATTTATATTCACTCCACTCATTTCATTTCACTTCAGTTCGCACACTCTCCGAGGCCCTGATTGATTTATATTCACTCTGCCTCGACAATAGTGGTTCACCGTCTGTACCGATGTGCAAATGCCCCGAGTGAGTTCCGGCTGTGCTCGCTTCAATACATACGCGCACTTAGCCAGGCACTGATTGATTTATATTCACTCTGCCCTGGTAGTGGTGCCGCACCGTCCGTACCGAAGTACGAACACATTTGAGTGAGTAACAATACAATACAATAAAAAACGCACTCAATATACCGAATGGTATTAGCGGACACGCTGTCCGATTAGAACCCCGTTAACCCCCCCCCCCCGCTCCTTTTTTTTTTCGTACGTAGCATTATTATAAGTAGTATCATTATAAGAAATAGCTTAAGTTTAACCAACGTTGTAAACACATAAAGTCTTCGCTGAAAATAAAATAATAAATATGGAAAACGAAACATCTTCACTCTTTTAATTTGTAACACCCCGCAACACGAACCCTGGGTGACCGGCGAGCGACACCCGAGCAAACACGTTACAAGTTACGTCTTCAACCTGTAATTGGGTGAACCTTATCTTGTAATATACCTTGTAGGTAGGAAAGATTATTCCAAAATTGTTAACAGGAGTTCCACCTTGTTGCAAGATGATCTGATTCTTTCGTCACTATGTTCTGTAGGCGTAAGAGAGTGTACTTGCGAATTTACTTGAGGAGGGCGTGACAGTGCGTCTGCCACAATATTTGTTCTACCAGGTTTATAGTGTAGTTCGCGGTGATACTCCTCAAGTATTGACTTCCATCGTTTCATCTTACTGTTATTGTTCTTATTGCTAAGAGCATAAGTAAGAGGCTGGTGGCCTATATAATTAAGCAGGGAATTCAATGCCCATATGATTGCTAACATTTTTTACTCTTTAGCTGCGTAACCCTCTTCGGTTTCACTAAGCGTTCGTGAAACAAATGATATTGGTCTACCTTCCTAAGACAGAACTGCACCAATAGCGAAATTGGATGCGTCTGTGGTCAGTTCGAAAGGTTTACTGAAGTTCGGATTAGTGAGCACTATGTCTCTGGAAAGAAGAAAGTTTTTAATTTTGTCCATAGCTGCGGGGTCGAGAAAAATTTGTTTTCTAGCTGATTGTGTATTGGACATACGTCCTTCCTCCCCTCTTAGAAGGGTAGTTAGGGGTTTCGCAAGCTTTGCGTAATCCTTAATAAAACGGCGATAATAGCCGGAAAGTCAGAGGAAGGAACGCAAATCTTTCAGAGTCTGGGGTAATAGGAAGTTTTTTTATCGGTTCGACCTTTGCGGTGTTCGTCATAATTCCCTCTGATGAGATGATGAATCCCAAGAATTCGACTTCCTTTTGAAAAAAACGGTATTTATCCAATTGCACCTTCATATTGGCATCATAAAGTGTTTTAAAAATGTCCTTTATGTGCTGGGCTGATCACTTTCAGTCTTGCTGAATATTACTATGTCATCAATATAGACATAGCAAGTTTTTCCTATATACTCTTGCAAGATGTCGTCGAGTGCCCTTTGAAAAATTGATGGCGCATTCTTGAGTCCAAATGGAAGTCTAGTGAACTCGAATTTACTATTGTTTATTGAAGCTGTTTTTTCGATATCAGATTCCTTCAAGGAAATCTGGTGAAAACCACTTTTAAGGTCAAGGACAGTAAAAAAATTGTTTTTGCCTAATTGAGCTAGGAGTTCATTTATCTCTGGAATGGGATTACGATCGGCTATGGTAACGCTGTTAAGCTTCCTATAGTCGATCACTATTCTGTATTGTTTTTTCTCTGTGGAGTCTGGCTTATTCGGTACGACCCATACCGGAGAGTTATATGGGGTTCTGGAGCGTCTAATGATTCCATGCTCCAACAGATCTTGAATATGTCTCTCTACTTCGGATTTAAGTGACATTGTAAAGGGGTAATATTTACTATAAATAGGTGAATCAGTTGAAGTTCGGATTTCTCCAACGACCTTTGTAGTAAAGGTTAGTTTCTCATTAGGGTCACAAAATTAATTTGGGAAGTGGTCGGTTTTAACATTAAGGACGTTTACTGTTGGAGAAGTCAACTGTTTGATTTTGACTTGGGACAGAATTTAAAATGTTCATGAAGTTATTTTTTGTGTCTATTACAACAGATAGTGCCTTAAGACTATCGTTGCCAATGATACCGTCAAACGTTTTTAAATTAGGTAGAAGATAGAATTTGAGACTAATATCCTTTGTACTAAAGAGATTAATAGTCGCTTGTTGCGTTATACAGACGTCCCCAGCTATAGATCTTGCGAAAAAGGAATTTTTCGATTAAAGATGGTTTTATGTAATTTTGGGAAGAGCCCGTGTCTATCAGAAATTTATACATATCTCCGCTCTTCGACTTGCATTCAAAGTAGGGCAAGGAAGAGTTTTTTAGCCAAAAAAAAAATTAATATCGACGTGATCTAGTTGTTCAATTTCGGATTCATTGATGTTGGGAGTTTCTTCTTCAAGCTCAGATTTTGATAGTCTGAACAAAGTTTATCTTGGGATGTAAGAAAATTAGACTGTTTTCTGTCCATTCCAGGACCTTGATGCATATGTGCGCCTGTTCTCCAAGGAGCACCGTTGAATCTCTGCCGATTTTGGTAATGAATGTCTCTAGCCTGGGCACTATATCCTTGAGTTAAAGGTTCGTGTTTAATGGTTGGACCTGGTTGAGAAGGTCTCATTCGTTGGTTAGTTTGATTACGATTTGGAAAGGCTCTCTGCTGGGGGATATTTTGGTTGCGACTACCAGGTGGGGATGAGTAATAAGGTTGTTGTATTTGTTGAGTAGGATAGAATTGATAAGCTGGGAATTGCTTATTGGGAGGACCCGCGTTAAAGTTGCGTACCGAAAACGCGTTTGGGTTTTATGGGCGCATGAGTTACGGAACGAAATTCTTTTTTATTGCTCCATGCTTTGTCTGAAGATACCGAGACCTAAAATGTTGGTTCTCGTACCTAAGGCATAAATGTAGGACTTGAGGCAAGTCTGTGGGCTCTTTCATGCCAAAAAGGTCTGATTGATTACCCTTCAGACCTCTTATGAATATATCCAAGGCCTTGTCCCTATAAGTTTTGGTCAATATTATTGATTATCAGGGTCAGCTGTGAAGTAACAGTCTGATAAAATTCTTGTATGGTCTGACTTCCCTTAACCATACCAGACATTTGGTATTCGAGAGTTCTGAAATCACGCTTGTCGGCGTAGTATGTTGTTAGACTATCTACAATACTACACCAATTAAGTGGGGTATTAGTAGCCTCTAGGGCTGCATCGGCATTACCAATAATTTTATTACGAACAGTGTGGAGAATACCGAAATATTTTGGAGTTCCCTTTATGTGGTCATATAGTGTTAGCACTCGTTCAACGTTGTGTTCAGTGGAATCACAGTTCACTTCTACAATTATTATCGAACTGCACCTTTAAGCAGGGATGGTATAAAACAATTTACGAGTAAATAACTACGACAAAGCCCAAACACATACCAATTCATACATATGATAAACATATATTATTTTATAATACCATTGATAAACATGAATTTGCATGAAATTTTAAATTAATTACGGTCAACTATTAAATAGAAACCTCGATAAAGGTAATTTTAAGAACAGTGTTAAGAAAAATATTGTTTATGCGTATAATTCGAAATAACAATCAAAAATAAATAAATATAGTCTATTAGTTTTTACAAGCTCCACAAGCTCAGCAACATGGTAAACACAAGAACAGGTGCAGGTGGGCTGGTGGGGACCAAAATCCAAACCAAGATCAAGGGCAAATTCCCTCGGCATATAGTAATGCCACAATGCCTTATCCCGCTTCTTCTCAAATAATCCCCACAGACACAGCAAGTCACTCTACGGCCTCTGTTAGTAATCACGATCCCAATGCCTCGTTCATTTCGAGTGCGCCGACCCTCCGCCCAAGAGGTTAGGTCCACCCCTGAACTAGAATGCGCAACGTTCATCTGGTACAGATCAAACAATACTTCCGCAATATCATAACGATATAAATGGCTTAGAAAGAGTTCCTGACATCGTAAGCTGTCTTCGGGCCTTCTCGAGAGAGAATTCTCCTCCTGGAAGAAAAGCGTTGAACGAGTGCTAACACTATATGACCACATAAAGGGAACTCCAAAATATTTCGGTATTCTCCACACTGTTCGTAATAAAATTATTGGTAATGCCGATGCAGCCCTAGAGGCTAATAATACCCCCGTTAATTGGTGTAGTATTGTAGATTGTCTAACAACATATTACGCCGACAAGCGTGATGTCACAACTCTCGAATACCAAATGTCTGGTATGGTTAAGGAAGTCAGACCATACAAGAATTTTATCAGACTGTTACTTCACAGCTGACCCTGATAATCAATAATATTTCGTGAATGGATATAGGGCAATGCAATTATTGACCAAAACTTATAGAGACAAGGCCTTGGATATATTTATAAGAGGTCTGAAGGGTAATCAATCAGACCTTTTTGGCATGAAAGAGCCCACAGACTTGCCTCAAGTCCTACATTTATGCCTTAGGTACGAGAACCAACATTTTAGGTCTCGGTATCTTCAGACAAAGCATGGAGCAATAAAAAAGAATTTCGCTCCGCAACTCATGCACCCACAAAACCCAAACGCGTTTTCTGTAAGAAACTTTAACTCGGGTCCTCCCAATAAGCAATTCTCAGCTCATCAATTCTATCCTACTCAAAAAATACAACAACCTTATTACTAATCCCCACCTAACCAGGGATTTAGTCGCAACCAAAATATCCCCCAGCAGAGAGCCTTTCCAAATCGTAATCAAACTAACCAACAAATGAACCTTCTCAACCAGGTCCAACCATTAAACAGGAACCTTTAACTCAAGGTTATAGTGCCCAGGCTGGAGACATTCATTACCCGAATCGGCAGAGATTCAACGGTGCTCCTTGGAGAACAGGCGCACATATGCATCAAGGTCCTGGAATGGACAGAAAACAGTCTAATTTTCTTTTACCCCAAGATGAACTTTGTTCAGACTATCAAAATCTGAGCTTGAAGAAGAAACTCCCAACATCAATGAATCCGAAATTGAACAACTAGATCACGTCGACATTAATTTTTTTTTTTGGCTAAAAAACTCTTTCTTGCCCTACTTTGAATGCAAGTCGAAGAGCGGAGATATGTATAAATTTCTGATAGACACGGGCTCTTCCAAAAATTACATACAACCATCTTTAGTCGAAAAACCTATGCAAAATAAAAATTCCTTTTTCGCAAGATCTATAGCTGGGGACGTCTGTATAACGCAACATACGACTATTAATCTCTTTAATACGAAGGATATTAGTCTCAAATTCTATCTTCTACCTAATTTAAAAACGTTTGACGGTATCATTGGCAACGATAGTCTTAAGGCACTATCTGTTGTAATAGACACAAAAAATAACTTCATGAACATTTTAAATTCTGTCCAAGTCAAAATCAAACAGTTGACTCCAACAGTAAACGTCCTTAATGTTAAAACCGACCACATGACAGTGACACAGCATTTTTTTAATTTAGTTAGTAATAACTTCCCATATTTATTTTGTGACCCTAATGAGAAACTAACCTTTACTACAAAGGTCGTTGGAGAAATCCGAACTTCAACCGATTCACCTATTTATAGTAAATACTACCCCTTTCAAATGTCACTTTAATCCGAAGTAAAGAGACATATTCAAGATCTGCTGGAGCATGGAATCATTAGACGCTCTAGAACCCCATATAACTCTCCGGTATGGGTCGTACCGAATAAGCCAGATTCCACAGGGAAAAAACAAAACAGAATAGTGATCGACTATAGGAAGCTTAACAGCGTTACCATAGCCGATCGTAATCCCATTCCAGAGATAAGTGAACTCTTGAGCTAGGCAAAAACAATTTTTTTACTGTCCTTGACCTTAAAAGTGGTTTTCACCAGATTTCCTTGAAGGAATCTGATATCGAAAAAACAGCTTTTTCAATAAACAATGGTAAATTCGAGTTCACTAGACTTCCATTTGGACTCAAGAATGCGCCATCAATTTTTCAAAGGGCACTTGACGACATCTTGCAAGAGTATATAGGAAAAACTTGCTATGTCTATATTGATGACATAGTAATATTCAGCAAGACTGAAAGTGATCATGCCCGGCACATAAAGGACATTTTTAAAACACTTTATGATGCCAATATGAAGGTGCAATTGAATAAATGCCGTTTTTTTCGAGAATACCGAAATATTTTGGAGTTCCCTTTATGTGGTCATATAGTGTTATCACTCGTTCAACGCTTTTCTTCCAGGAGGAGAATTCTCTCCCGAGAAGGTCCGAAGACAACTTACGATGTCAGGAACTCTTTCTTAGCCATTTATATCGTTCTGATATTGCGGAAGTATTGTTTTATCTGTACCAGATAAACGTTGCGCATTCTAGTTCAGGGGTGGACCTAACCTCTTGGGCGGACGATCGGCGTTGGACGCACTCGAAATGAACGAGGCATTGGGATTGTGATTACTAACGGAGGCCGTAGAGTGACTTGCTGTGTCTGTGGGAATTATTTGAGAAAAAGCGGGATAAGGCATTGTGGCATTACTATATGCCGAGGGAATTTGCCCTTGATCTTGGTTTGGATTTTGGTCCCCACCTGCACCTGTTCTTGTGTTTACCATGTTGCTGAGCTTGTGGAGCTGGTAAAAACTAATAGACTATATTTATTTATTTTTTGATTGTTATTTCGAATTATACGCGTAAACAATATTTTTCTTAACACTGTTCTTAAAATTAATAATTAATAATTAATTTAAAATTTCATGCAAATTCATGCTTAGCAATGGTATTATAAAAAAATATATGTTTATCATATGTATGAATTGGTATGTGTTTGGGCTTTGTCGTAGTTATTTACTCGTAAATTGTTTTATACCATCCCTGCTTAAAGGTGCAGTTCGATAATAATTGTAGAAGTGAACTGTAATTCCACTGAACTACAATTATTATCGAATTGAACGACAACTCCACTGAACGATAATCGTGTAAAAAAATAAAGTACACCATCGACCCTTGTGGAAAGTCTGCATTCTCTGTTGGAGTTGTCGCCTCATTATTCTTTTGTTATATTCTTTTTCGACTGCTGTCGCTGTTTTTCTGTTGTTTTATAGTTTTCTTAAGTATTAAAATAAAACTATACATTTTATTCAAAAAAAGGGGAACCGGCTTATTAATTAACCCAACATTCTGGTCCTTCGAGCCGGATTTTGAAAGCAGCATACGAGGTAAAATTTATTCATCAAAGAATCAAAAAACAAAATTTTCTACTCAGTGGCCATTTTTTGCCGCAAGTAGCACCCAGTATAAAAGGTTTTAGTATTTGTTGTGAACGGAATAATAAAGAAAAAACCACATTTTTCCGTGGCGGCTGTTTGTATTGTTCTTATAGTTTTTCGCTGTTTATAGTTTCTGGTATTCAGTGGATTTCATAAAATTCAGCATTGCAACATCTCAAAACATAATTTGTATGCACGCAATTCTTACAAATTTGTAGAAGCAGGAGCGCTACGTGTATAATTCAAACAATTGCTATACTCAATCATATTGCAAAACGGTACATAGGTAAGCTCTGAAATACGAATGAGTTTCCATTATATCAAATTATAAGATTTTCATCGTTGGGAACATACGTCAAGTAATAATTACAGCTCGCCCTATTGAGCAAGAAAACAAAAGGCTCGCCATTTTGAGCAGAATCATCATTCACGCGCATATTCACAGCAGATTTTAAGCAGTACAAGACCAAAGTACAACCAAACCTATTTTTTCTCGCCATTTTGAGAATTGGATTTCTTTCCGAAGTTTTTGCATTTTAGTTTTGTGCGGGCAAAGGAAAAGAAGTGCTAAAGACTTTTCATCGTACATCTTTATTGTAAAACCTGGCTAAACAGAACAATAAATAATAAAATCAGAAAGTGATCGTCGTTTATATAATTTGAGCAAAATAATTAGAATCACACAGACTGTCTATTATCCACAGATTCCACGTGTACCTGTGGCATCTTTCCGAGGGGTCGACCCTCGGAAACCTGTGCTAAACCTGTGCTAAAAACCACATCAAGCTTAGCATTTTTGAGCAAGCCTATTTCACTGCGTTTAATACAGGACAAAGGAGTCAATTCATATAGACACTGCAGCTCATGTCCCAAATTTAAACAGCCATTAAGTAGTGGCAGGTGGTACATCCTTGTCCCGTCTTATTGATCTAATTAGAGTTTGGCATTTATTACTTACAGATAACTGCGTCCTTTTTTCGTATTGTGTGACTCAAGATTCATTTTTGACTGCAATAACCGTGCTGGCGATTTGTTAACCACATTTGTGATAAGGCCACTTGCACGCCAGCTATTTTAACATTTCGGGATTTGAGCTATCAATTGATTGTCGTCAAGCCGTGTGTCTATAAGGTAAATATGCCTGAACTCGCGTCTCTTAAAAAGCAGCGTTCCGCTAATAAGGGTCGACTCACCAACATATTAAAATTTATCAAACAAGCTACCGATGATACATCCATTGAAGAATTTAAAACTCGTCTGGCCCGAGTCGAAACTCTAATGTCCGAATTTACCAAAATCGAGGCAAAGATTTTATCGATTGATCCCGAGGAACAATCGGACTACATATACGAAGAAAATTATTATAATGCTGTTACGGGTTTAAACACATGGATTCGATCCAAAGCAATGGCTGCTGGCAGTTCATCACATGAAATGTCACCCAACGCAACTCACGCAAACTCTAGTCATGAAATCAAATTGCCGAAAATAACATACCACCTTTTTCGGGAGAATATACGGAATGGCAGTCATTTCATGATTTATTCTCAAGCACGATCCCTGAATCAACTTCACTAAGTCCGATACAAAATTCCAGTATCTCAAAGGACTGCTCCATGGAGAGGCTGCGGTTTTACCACGACAAAACCTAGATGACAAATCAAAAATATTGTGGGCAGAAACAGCAACAGATTTGGAAAACCCACAATTCTCAAATTTTTAGATTTCCTGTCACGGCGAATTGATACGTAGCCTTTCTCTAAAAAGGCCAATGTCTAAGACTAATCATAAAAGCCACTTCGCAACCGGAGAAACAGGTTTCACATGCGCTGTATGCCAAGAAAAGGACCATTCCTTGTCTTCATGCAAACAATTTAATGAAATGAATGTACATCAACGAAGAAACTGGGCCAAAACTAATCAACGTTGCTTTAACTGCTTAAGTAGTAGGCACTCAGTTTCCAAATGCACTTCCAATCGTCGCTGCCTACATTGCAAAAAAAAAAAAAGCATCACACCTTGGTGCATTTGGCTGAACGCATCGAGCCAATGGCAACCAGATAACGTCAAACTTACCTCATCAAACGATTAAGGAGATCAACATGATTGATTGGCCAAAACTGCACTTAGCCGTCCCATATTTTTATAAATCTACACACATAGATATTTTTTTTTAATTGGAGCTGACTATTTCTTCAAGCTATTTGAACAGGGGCAAATCACAATAACAAGATAGCCCAATTTTACATAAAACCATACTCGCCTGGGTGGTTTCGGGAAAGATTAAACCATTCTACAACGATAACATAGTATCCATGGTTGCAACTAACAACGCCGACATTGATTTGGATCGCGCTTTGCGCAAATTTTGGGAGTTAGAATCAATCCCAAACCTAGCAACAAAGATGTCTCCCGAAGAAGCATTTTATGAGAAAGACTTCTCCGAAAACGTGAAACAGTCCCCAGAAGGAAGATTTATCGTAAACCTGCCTTTTAGGAAGTCACCGAAATCACTATGAAATTCTATAAATTCCGCCGTACAGCGATTGAGGGGTATAGAACGTCGATTTGCCCGTGATCCTGAGTTCCAAAAACTGTATCAAGAGTTCATTTTGGAATATGAGAAACTCAATCGCATGGAAGAAGTACGACAGTCTGAAGTACACACAGGATATTATTTGCCGCATCACGGAGTCCTCAAGCGTGCCATCTTAACCACAAAATTGAGAGTGGTTTTTGACTGTTCGGCAAAAACATCAACGGGAGTGTCCCTGAATGACTGTCTAGCCATCGGTCCAACCGTACAAGCAACGTTATACGCAATCATTTTAAGATTCCGCGAGCATAAATATGTCGTGACCGCCGATGTCGAAAAAATGTATCGGCAGATCAGAATTGAGAGCAAGGATACAAATTTTCAAAAAATAGTCTGGCGCAAGCACCCATCCGAGCCAATATTCCATTTTCGGCTGACTACGGTTACCTACGGATTAACTCCCTCCTCCTTTCTTGCTATGAGAGTCCTAAGAAAGATAGCTGATGACAACCAATCATCTTTTCCAATGGCAACTAATGCAATTAGCCAGGATGTCTATGTCCTAATGACCGGAGCCAACACCGAAGCCGCAATTAAAGGATTCCGTCAGTAAGTTATTATCGCAACATGGATACAACCTCCGCAAATGGATGGCCAATTCAAATACTATTTTAAAAGCGAATGGTGAGATTAACGAGGGCTTCAAAACCATAGAGGAGAATAATGATACAACATAATCCGTTAAGGTACACGGTCTTCTTTGGAACCCAGGAACGTTCACGTCAGAATTACCAGCTAAAGGTTCATTCACAAAACGCATAGTTGTATCCGAAGCTAGTCGACTCTTCAATCCTTTAGGGTGGTTGGCGCCAGTCATCATTAAGGTTAAAATCTTTATCCAAAAATTGTGGGCGGTTAATCTGGATTGGGATCAACTGCTTCCCTAAGAAATCTCAAAACGTTGGCAAACAATACGAAGCCAGTTGGAGATTGTTTGCCAGATAACTACACCTAGATTCATTTATACAACCATAAGCGACACCATCAAATTACATGGATTCGCCGATGCCAGCCAAGACGCCTTTGCAGCCGTTGTCTACGTAAGGATAGAAAAATTATCTGGAAAAGCGATTGTAAAACTAATCTCAGCGAAAACGAAAGTTGCTCCTATCAAGCAGGTCTCTTTACCCCGCCTTGAACTCTGTGCTGCAGTGTTATAAACTAATTAAATAAAATTAATAAAAAGGGAATCACGCTTACAATTCTCAGAAACGCATGCATGGACGGACTCCAAGGTAGTCTTGGATTGGCTTGCTAGTCATCCTAGGCGTTGGAGCACCTTTGTGAGCAACAGGACGGCTGAAATTCCAACCCTGTTACCACGCAAGCATTGGAACCACGTAGCTTCAGCGGATAACCCAGCCGATTGTGCCTCCAGAGGCTTACTTGCTGATAAAATACAAGAGCATTTCCTGTGGTGGAACGGGCCTTGCTGGCTCGAACGATCAGCTGAGTTCGGGCCCTTACAACAAACCAATTATGAATCAAACGAAGAAGCAAACGCTAAATTATTCACCTTTGCAGGCATAACCATTTTGCCATGGTTCGACGAATTAACGTTGAAATATTCGTCCTTCACAAAATTGCAACGAACTTTAGCGTATATATTAAGGTTCATTTCTAATACAAGGCCCAAAAGGGCATCGAGACTCAAAGCGATCTGTCTAACGAGAGAGGAATTGTTCTACGCAATGCACAAACTATGTCAAATGGATCAACAGAAGTTCTACCCAGACGAGATAGCGCACATCAAAACAAAAGGTGAAATAAGCACAACAAGCAAGCTTAAGCCATTGAATCCTTTCCTGGATGAATTCCGTCTCATTCACGTTGGCGCGTCTAGAAAATTCCGAAGCGTCATTTTCAACAAAACATCCAATAATTTTACACCCAAGGTCCGTCGCGTCGAATACATTCGCCCATTTTTAAAGGTTGGTGTTGACTACGCCGGCCCAATGGTAATCCATATGCGAAGGAGACGAGGTCAAAGAACGTATAAATCATACATTTGTTTGTTTATTTGCCTAAGCACCAAGGCCATTCATTTGGAATTGGTCGGTGATATGACCAGCGAAGCGTTCTTGGGTGCTCTAAAAGATTCGTGGCTAGACGTGGAGTTTGTCAAGAGATATACAGTGACAACGGCACTAATTTCATCGGCGCCAGCAAAGACTCGCAAATGATTACTGATTTCTCTTCTAGTGTTTACATATCATGGCACTTCAATCCTCCCAGCGAACCGCACTTTGGCAGCATTTGGGAAGCGGGTGTCAAATCGGCCAAATTCCATTTGAAGCGAGTGGTACTTTACTCGCGGAAATCGAAAGCACGATCAACTCCCGCCCAAAATGTGCATCACACGCCGCAAATATTGATGTCATAACACCATCTCATTTACTGATTGGTCATCCCGCGATTAAAATTCCCGAAATCGGTATCACCCACCGCATCTAACTCGCTGGCAAATGGTACAACAAATGGCCCAACACTTCTGGAAACGCTGGAATATTGAATACCTCGCATCGTTGCAATCCAAATACAAATGGAGAAATTTGAAAACTCCAATAAAGGTCGATGACATAGTCGTGATAAAGGAAGAAAATGTCCCGGTCAATCAGTGGCCGTTAGGAAAGGTCGCAAAACTACACCCTGGACCCGATGGCGTAACCAGAGTTGTTACACTAATAACCAAATCTGGAGAAATGAAACGGCCTACAAGTAAACTGGTCATGCTTCCAATTTCACACCAAGACGATTCCGTTCACACCCCTGGATTAATTACTCCACAATTAACAGGAAACACAAGGTCGAACTCCCCAATACACGTCACAGCCAAACCAAAACATTGAACCCGATGGTTCAAGGCCGGCGGTATTTTTGGGCTTTGTCGTAGTTATTTACTCGTAAATTGTTTTATACCATCCCTGCTTAAAGGTGCAGTTCGATAATAATTATAGAAGTGAACTGTAATTCCACTGAACTACAATTATTATCGAATTGAACGACCACTCCACTGAACGATAATCGTGTAAAAAAATAAACTACACCATCGACCCTTGTGGAAAGGCAGTCTGCATTCTCTGTTGGAGTTGTCGCCTCATTATTCATTTTTCTTTTGTTATATTCTTTTTCGACTGCTGTCGCTGTGCGCACAAAGTATTAAAATAAATTAATTAATTAACCCAACAGTAAGAGCACTTATAATATACAAAATATTTATACTTAAGTACGTGCTTACGTTAAACACCATATTACCGCGCCGGTCAGAGGGATTTGTTACTTTTTGTCCATGTGGTTACTTGGGATCCCTTGTTGACTTCTTTCTGCTGTTGTTGCGGGTTTTCTATAGATGTTCTTCAATCTGATAGGATTGGTCAGATTAACTGATTTTTGATTAATTATAATATTGCTTTAGCGAGCACGGGAGCTACTTCAGGTCACTGGCTCTTTATCTTTATATGTATTGCAAATTTTTCACTAGAACTCTATAGCTTCTTGAGGTCGCTGGGTCTTTCACATTGCAGATAAACTACTTGAGGTCACTGGCACGTTAACGGAAAAATAATTTTGCAGACGACTCGTCAGCAACATGTCGCTGAATCGTTGCATCGTTGCCCGTGTCGGAGTGGGAATGCGCTAAGTCGCTTAATCAGTGTAATCTGTGTTAACTTGTATAATTAAAGACTTAAAATGTTCGTGCCTAGACACGAAGGGCATTTAACTAGTATATAATTAAATATTATTTTCTGCCTAAATTAAAGTTTTAAGTCTTACCTAAATGCTCCATAGTAGCAGTAGTTCTCCAAAAAAATTTAATTTTTTCAGAGTATAAAGATTATTCGCCTGAAGAACACGGAATTATTATTACGTTTAATGACATATCGCCATTTGCAAAATAATGGCACATTCACATTATGACATCTTTGTTACCAACTATCTCAAAGTTGTTTGAGAAGTTGTTTTTGAAACGACTAAAACCAATGATCATTATACCTGATTTCCAGTTTGGATTCAGGAATAAACATTCGACCATAGATCAAGTTCATCGTGTGACCGCAAATATAGAACAAGCATTTGAAGAGAAGAAATACTGCCCTGCTGTAAATTACTGCCAACTGCTTGAGTCGTATCTCTCCAAACGAAAATTTAGAGTATCACATATCATACTCTAACTTTTACCCAGCTATTGCAGGAGTGCCTCAGGGTAGTGTACTAGGGCCTTTCCTATATCTTCTTTACACTTCCGATATACCGACAACGGAAACAACCTCCACCGGAACTTTTGCTGATGATACGGTAGTATTGGCATCAAGCGAATCGCAGAATCAAGCAGTTGAATACTTACAACAGGCACTCGATAAAAACAGCCGATGGACAAGGGATTGGAAATTAATGCTGAACGAGCTGAAATCAGTCCATGTAACATATGCGTTGCGGCACAAAAATTGCAACTTCCATACATTTCTCAATGGGGTACAAATTCCACAAACTGAATCAGCTAAATATCTTGGATTGCATCTCGATTCAAGATTAAACTGGAAACACCACGTAAGACAAAAAGCTGAACAATTTAAAATAAAACAACGTGAAATGTACTGGCTGATAGGAAAACATTCTAAGCTTAGCCTGTACTGTAAACGCCTTATCTACGAATTGATTATTAAACCAATTTGGACGTATGGGATCCAACTCTGGGGCTGTATTAAACAAACAAATCGTTTAATCATTCAACGTTGCCAAAATAAATTTCTACGTGCAATAACGAATGCTTACCGCTACGTAACCTACGAGGAATTACATGAAGATCTAAATGTTAAATGGGTTGATGAAGTAATCCAGGAATTTGCCATCAAACATGAAAGAAGATTACTGCAACATACCAATACTGAAGCAATACAACTTCTTGACCTAACACAAGAACTAAGAGGCCTTAAAAGAATTAAACCGCATAAGCTAGTCATCTAATTGTTGAAGATCCGTTGCTGGGAGCAGAATATTGATTCGTTGTAAGCCTGTACTCGTTCCACTTATTTGCTACAAATAATTGCGTATCATCATTAGTAATAAATTATCATGTGATAAGATTGTACTATTATAAATAATAATAAAAAAAAAAAAAAAAAAAAACATTATGACATTTCTTTTGTCCCACCTTGTACAATGTCTCATTGTTTCTCGTTGGGCGCATACAGTTAACGTACAGTCTAAATTAATACTGTCTATAATTTACAATTATATTCTTTGAACTATCCTCAGACCACTCTCACCAATCATAACATAAAGACTGGGCCATAACTGACGTAGAGAAGGCTACTATTCTAGCGGAACATTTTAAAAGCACATTTACAAATGACAAAAATTTTACTAATACTATTACTATTTAAATAAACATCAACAGTATTTATCCCAATAAGAAAAACGATACCAAACGAAATTAAACGCTTCATAATATATAAAAGTATTACCAAAAAACAATCCATAAAATTTAAAAATGTTCATGTAAATTCTCTAATACGAGATACATATATGTGCAAAGTTTGAACCGGCTTTATTTGGAAAAACTTCAAAATTATAGCAAAACCTGTTGTCACCGGAGATACACATGTGTAAAAAATATGGTTAAGGTTAATTATTTTTACTGGCATCCAACTTTGAATTGAAGATACAGCTGGTAGTCGACATTGAAATGCCTTTTTTAAAAATCGATATGTTTTTGCAGACCGAAAATATATATATTGAGCTAGACATTTTTAGGGATGCTTCCATTTTGTCGTTTTAGATTTCCGAAACAATAACATTTTGCCTAGTTCTTTCGAATGGTCTGCTACGTAACTCAACTAATTTATTCTTTCGTGTAAACTTATTTTAGATTTCAACTTAAGCAACCTTCTAATTTTTCGTAAATAACGAGCTTTAAGAGATCTAATTTTTACATTTTTTTGCTGTACTTCCTTTTTTATAATTGCTAATTTTTCTTTAATGTTATTATATTCTGCTCTATCATACGCACAATTTTTTTTGGGATCGCCATAACGACAAATGGGTTTGGGTGGAAATTCATTTCGAAGGAGGTTCGTATTTCTTAAATTCTTCATGGGTTAAATCTGCGTTACTGGAACCAGGTTTAAAATAGTTATGATGCACACTTTTTATAAAACATGGGTCAGGCATGTTAAAAAAATCTGCTTTAGTTTCAATATCACTAGAATAACCTAAATTTTAAAATGGGATAGTACCCTTAAGACGATTAAGACTATTTTGAAGCTTGACTTCGTGAACGAAAAGTTACCGCGCATACAAACTGAAACAGCACAAACTACCCCAGATGTCAGATACGCTGATTTTGATAACTTCATTATTTACCTAAAAATAAACATCAATATAAATGTATTCAAATTAGCACACTTGTAAATGTAATCTGTAAATGATAATATAACAATAATGAAGAAAAAATTTATGACCAAACAGGGACGAACCAGGGGTTAAGTTAAATAAAAGTTAAGTAATATTTCACTTTTACTACTTTCAAATTTATAAATATTTATAATTTTCAAAAAATAAAAATCACTACAGTGTGATGCAGTTACCGATTACAAAAAACTATTTTTCTGCTAGTTTGATTGTAGTGATTTAGAGCTTTTTTTATAAATGTCACTGTAGTTTTTAAATGCTGAATGAATGATTTCGTTTTTGACCTTTCTATTGATAGCAAATATTTAGTGGTCGCGATCTATCCAAATCAAATAAATGACTGTTTTCGTTCATGAATTGACTTTATAACGTAACTAAGATTTTCCGGGATTTACCAGTTTGTATCATTGAAAAGGTCATCCAGGTAGTCTTTCAAAGGGATTTCCCAGTTTTCAGTACATCACTAAAAAAGTCATTCAGGTAGTCTTTCAAAGGGATTTCCCAATTTTCAGTAAATCACTAAAGTCAAAAACTTATTTTTCAGGTACAAACCTTTATACATTGACACATGCCATACATGCCTTTATTATTTGGTAATAATCGCCAAAATATCTGTTTTTGAGGTCGTGCAAGTTTCAAATTTCAAAGTATTTTTTTTTTAATTTGCGCACGCGAAAAGGGGTTCGCACCCTTATTATGTTCGGCTATATGCTTGGCACAGCGTGGGCATTAAGGAAAAGGGGAAGAAAAAAGGTAAAAATATTTAAAAGAATAAATACTTATAAAAACATATTATTATTCTTTGAAGCATGGATTAATTAATTAATTATTAAAAAGCCCTGAAAATTTAATACTGCACATCGCTCAGAAAACTTGAAGGAAATTAAACAAAATACACATTTCCTTTTATCCACGCCTCACACGCGACTCGCTAGGTCTAGCTAGGTCTTGCGAAAGGTGGTGAAAAAGGACCTCAAAGTAGTCGAAAATACAGATAAACAGGGGTCAAGTCAAGTTAAATAAAAATTTGTATGGAAGCCCCCCAAACACGGGGCCGGATCACTTCAAAATTTTAATAGAAACTATTGCCACCGGAAATACACATGTGTACAATTTCAGGAAAATCAGGCTTTAGGAAGTGCGTTAAAAATTGATCACAACGAACAAGTTAGCAACAGAACAGGTTAAAAAAATCAACTTGCTCATTCCTTCGCGAACGAACTGGTTAGTAAAGGAATAGGTTAAAAAAAACGACTTCCTTCACTGAACTACTTAGCAAAAGAACAGGTTACAAAAGATCGACTTGCTCATTTGTTCACTAACGAACTGGTTAGCAAAAGAACAGGTAAAAAAGCATCGACTTGGTCATTCGTTCACTGAACTGGTTAATGAAAAGATAAACTTCATGCAGTTGGTTTTTTTCTAATTTATTATTATTTTATAGTTTACTCGTATTTTGAAATGTTTTTATTAGCTCGCTTTCGTGTATGTCTGTTCGTGTGCAATTTTAAAATTGATTTTAAACTAACTTCCCATTGAGCTAGAGACTTGAAACCGTAAACATAGCTCAACTGGATGAACTAATTTTCATCAAGTCACAATCACAATTACAAAAAAAAAACCAAACGCGAGTTTGGAATTTGTTTCAGATCAAAGCAAACTAAACGTTTTAAATTAAAAATGTTTTTTATTGGTTAACTGCGTAACCAGTTCTTCATAAAATATGGTACAAAACACTAATTAAGAATGCACACACACAACTGAGTGTACAACCTATTTGAATTGCGAAACCTATAAATTTTTGTATAAAAATTTTTGTTCTACTTCTCTATACTCTTTGATATTATATATATACTAGTTGACCCAAAGAACTTCTTCCCGCCTAAAACTGATAAAATTATTAATGTCCCTTTCGAAACTCGAGCCTCTCTATTAAAACAATGAAAATGAAAAATTGTGATTTGTTTATTGCCATTGCGAATGCAAGCCATACGGGAAACTGAATGCGCTTAAACTCGAACGGCAAGTCGGTCGATATCATAAGAATTCTTGGAATGAAAACTTCCTCGCCTTTGAAATTGACTTTGATTATGAAATTTGAAATAGAATTGAAAAATATAAATTTAAAATTGCTCGGAAGCAAATAATCGAATTTGCAATAAACCAAAGCTAGCAGCCATATTTACAAATAATTTACTTAGCCTACACAACTTTTTTGGTGGCGTTTTTTATAAATTGGTTTTTTTTCGAGTATAAAAACGCTAAAGAAGCACCCTGCAAAATTTGCGCTGGTGTCGTATTGCAAAAACGGTAGCTGAGCACACTGTACACCACATTTGCCGTTAACGGAGCACCTCGCTGAACTCACATGTATTATAAACAGCAGAACATGACAGTACTAAGTATACTAGTATGTAGTACGAATTAACCGTTAAAACTGCCAAGCTATAGTGCTATCGACACGTTAAACTTTCAAAGTAAAAAATAGCCGCGTTAGAATGGACTGAAGAGTACAACTAAACACTTCAGTTAATTGGGCGACTCTTCACTTAAATTGTGCTACTGAAGTAAAGAGACTGTTCGTTTGGTATTCTTCACTTCAAATAAATGTCAATGTTAGTCATCTGAAGTTACTACACGAGCAGAACAACTCTTCACTAACTTCAGTTGCCCAATTTCACCCAATTTTTAACAAAAGTGAAGAGTTGTCAATCGAAGTCTCTTCAGTTCTGTTACTTTAGATACAGCACCTAATTCAGTTAATTCAGTCCAATCGAACGCGGCTAATATCACTTGAGCTGGTATACTTCTTAAAGTTATGTTTCCTTTAGTATGTTATTCCCTTTTTCTGTGGGGGGACTTTTATCGTTTGTTGGTTATCTTTACCTATTCCCGTATGTTCATACATTTCGTACAATGTATTAAAAAAAACAACCCTAATTTTTAAAAAATGTACATGGACAACACACGGGTCTCAGGGTCCGATCAATCCAAAAAAATTACAAAAAGTTTTGTCCATCAGTGATACACAATTTGAAGAAAATCGAGCTATTTTTTAAAAAAATTATATGGGCACAGAGTTCATTTCTATGCAACCAGGATACTTACTGTTACCCACTATGAACCGAAAAGAGGAGAGAGATGCCACATCGCCCATTATTAAAAACTCATTTTTTCCGGTAATTCTTCATATTATTTATATACAACAAAGAAAATTCATTAAGAATAATAAAAATGACAATATAATGTTGAGTGGTACACTACACCACTTGTCGAGAAGGAAAAAAAAAAATAAACAACTTTACGGCTTTAATACCCAATCAGTATGGTGATATTAAGGTACCCAAAGTAACTCTAGTTATAGTGCTGTCGGCTTGCTGAAGACAAACCTTCGACATCAAACAAAATAATTATACTAATATTAAGATAGTAGATCAATTTTAAAAAAATATTATTGTTGCGTCGGTTTGCAGCGGACAAACTTTCGACAACAAACTTTATTGATATACTAATATTAAGATCAATTTTAAAAGTATATTATTTTTGCGTCGGTTTGCAGCCGACAAACTTTCGACAACAAACTATATTGTTATACTAATAATAAAATAATAGATCAACTTTAAAAGTATATTATTTTTGCGTCGGTTTGCAGCGGACAAACTTTCGACAACAAACTTTATTGATGTACTAATATTAAGATAATAGATCAACTTTAAAAATATATTATTTTTGAGTCGGTTTGCAATGGACAAACTTTCGACAACAAACTTTATTGATATACTAATATTAAGATAATAGATCAACTTTAAAAGTATATAATTTTTGCGTCGGTTTGCAGCGGACAAACTTTCGACAACAAACTTTATTGATATACTAATATTAAGATAATAGATCAACTTTAAAAATATAATATTTTGAGTCGGTTTTCAACGGACAAACTTTTGACAACAATCATTATTAAGATATTAAAATTACGATAATAAATCAACTTTAAAAATATATTATTTTTGCGTCGGTTTGCAGCGGACAAACTTTCGACAACAAACTATATTGATATACTAATATTAATATAATAGATCAACTTAAGATATATATTATTTTAGCGTCGGTTTGCGGCGGACAAACTTTCGACAACAAACTTTATTGATATACTAATATTAAGATAATAAATCAACTTTAAAATTATATTATTTTTGCGTCGGTTTTCAGCGGACAAACTTTCGACAACAAACTATATTGATATACTAATAATAAAATAATAGATCGACTTTAAAAATATATTATTTTTGCGTCGGTTTGCAGCAGACAAACTTTCGACAACAAACTATATTGATATACTAATAATAAGATAATAGATCAACTTTAAAAATATATTATTTTTGCGTCGGTTTACAACGGACAAACTTTCGACAACAATTGGAAACCCCGAAAAGGCTGAGACAAGGCTACGACCAACGTTGCAAGCAGTTTTTTCCCAATACGCGCTTTCACAAATGTTGGTGCTAGTTTAGCATTAAATCCTTTGGACCAGTTGCTTTGTGCAAAATTTCTTCGGTACACCTCTTGTCCTACACGGAAAGTCACATTTCTTGACCGAGTGTTGTAAACCCGTTCATTTGCCTCGTATGCCTTTTTCATATTTTCTTTGGCCTTACTACGTATCTGGGCCATACCGTCCTCGTGAGCGATAAGGGTATCGGGTGACTCCAACAAGTCTAGTTTCCGCAAGAGCTTGTAACTCTCCCCGTGCACCATCATGTTTTGGCCAAACGTTGGAAATAAGGCGAAAATCCCGTTGCAGTATGTACTGAACTCCGCAGTGAACTGCTAATGTGGCTGAGATTAACGTCCCATCCCGATTGGTCATCTTTAAGGAAGGTGCGAATTGCTGCGATCAGGGATCTATTTACGCGTTCCGACGCGTTGGCCTGCGGAGAATAGAATGCAGTGTATGTGTGATCGACACCGTAGGTAGCCAGGAGTTGGTTAAAACCAAAGCACTTAAATTGAACACCGTTATCTGTTACGACGGTTTCGGGTACTCCGAAGGTGGGAAAGATGTGAGTCCTAAGATACTCAATAATGTAATTTGTAAAATGATCCAAAATAATGAGCAACCCGATGTGTCCCATTTTGGATCGGGGAAAGGCCCCAATCAGGTCCATATACAGACGTTGGAACGGTCTTAGCGAGACATTTTGCCGACCCATGGGTGGCCTCAATGGAACGTTAGGGTGTTTAGTGGTTATGCAAATTTCACAATTCAGGACATACTCCCGCACCTCCGCGAACATACGAGGCCAAAAGAAGCTCTTTTTTATTCTTTGAAAGGTCTTGTTAATGCCCCCGTGTACCGCGATCACAGAGTCGTGCGCCCGCTCTATCACTTGCTTAGTGAGGCCTGTGGGAACCCATAATTTCCAGGAGGATTGCTCTTGGACTTCGTCGCCGTTGTAAAATTCAGTGCGCTTATACAGATATCGATCGACTATTCTCAAATCGCGCAATCGGTGACCGTGTTCAACAACCTGCGTCTTTAGTTTCTCATATTCCACAGAAGAGAATTCGGCCGAGGAAAGATCGATTTCGGGTTCCAATTTTTCTATAGAGGCAAGGGCATCTTCGTGAACCCTGGACAGCGCATCGGGGACTTTGTTTTCCGAGCCCTTTCGGTGACAAATGGAAAATTGGAAACCCTGAAGTTTTAGGGCCCACCTGCCAAGCCTACCACTGAGATCTTTCTGCCGCATGAGCCACTGCAACGAGGCGTGGTCGGTCAACACCGTGAAATCCAAACCCTCTACGAATGGGCGGAAGTGTTTAATACTGAGCACCGCCGCTAGGCATTCTTGCTCGGTGACGCTGTAGTTGCGTTGGGCCTTATTGAGCTTTTGAGACCAATAAGCTTTGGGCGCTTCCGACCCGTCGTCGAGCGTCTGGACCAGAACGCTACCAATCCCTGACTGACTAGCGTTGCATTGTATGATAAACGGTTTTGAAAAATCAGGTGGATACAACACGGGAGAGGACGTAAGCGCTTAACTTTTAGCGCTTCAAATGCCGATAGGGCTTCATCATTCCATTGTAAACTCTTGCACCTTTTCAATAAATCGGTTAGAGGAGTACAGATCGTGGCAAAATTAGAAATAAACCTCCGGTACCAACCCGCCATCCCCAGGAAACGACGAAGCTAACGCACTGTAATGGGGACAGTGTAATCTACTATCGCTTGAATTTTATCGGGATCCGTTCTTAGTCCACCATTTCCGATGATGTGTCCGAGGTATCGGACTTCTTTTAGGCAGAACTTGCTTTTGGCCACATTCAACGTTAGTCCCGCGCGTCTGAGATGTTTCGCGACTTCTTGAAGCGTATCCAAATGCCCTTCGAAGACTTCTGTTATTACTAATAGGTCGTCAAGATAGACGAAAACCCTTTCATGAAGCTCTGCTGGGATAACTTTATCCATTAGCCGGCACATCGTTTACACAACCCGAATGGCATTACTCTAAATTGATACAAGGGGCGCTTGGGGACAGCAAAGGCCGTCTTCTCTCTGGAGTTAACTTCCAGAGGAATCTGCCAAAAAGCATCTTTTAAATCTAGACTGGAAATGAATTTGGTTCGTGGAGTTCTACTAAATATACCTTGAATATGTGGAAGAGGGTATGCGTCAGTTACTGTTACTGCATTCAACTTCCGTGAATCCAGGCATAGCCTAACCTTACTGGGTTTCCGGACTAGGACTACCGGTGAACTCCACGAGCTCTGTGATTCCTCAATCACTCCTAGCTTTAGCACTCAGTCCAGTTCTACGAACAGCTGTGTTTCGATCGCCGGTGACACAGGATAGTGCCACTGCTTTATCGCCTTGTAGTCCTTGGTGTCTATTACGTGTTCGACCAGCAAAGTTTTCCCTAGGCCCTCTGTATCATAAGATGGGAATAAATTCTTTATTGCATCTAATCTACTTGACTGTAGTTTCGTCAGGTCGTGCATATTTAACAATTCATCAGTCGCCTGAGTTACTGTCACCTCCGAAACTATTTCAGGAGCTAGCTCAAGCAATCTCCAAAACTCGATCCCTAGATATAGGTTTTGGGCTAGTGAGGGAACCACATATAAAGAAATTCGTTTGGTCTTGCCCCGAAACACGATATCCGTTACCAACAAGCCACAAAACTTTTGAGAATTTCCGTCGGCCGTTCGGATGGGTGTGACTATCTAATACTTTGGATGCCAATGACGCGCCAATTCAGCTTATGGAAGCACCGCTGTCTAGCAACCCCAGTGTCTCGCTGCCTAAAAAGGTGACGGTAGCGTACGGTCGGGTGTCATTCGTTTTGACCAGGATAGTACTCATCACCAAACTACGGCTTTTCCTGACCTTCTTCCAGAAGTATTTTATCCGCTGTGAGGATCTGTTAGGCAGAGTTCTACTTCGGTTGGCCTTTGTTCCAAAAATTTTCGCTCGGGCCAGATTGTAATCCTTAACGCAGGTATGGTACGGTTTGAATGGGAACAATAGGGAGTCCGTCTTTTTGGGTGGCAAGCCAATGACAGGGTCCGTTCGGTCGTTGACTAGAATCCGCTTTTGTGATACGTGACTCTGTCTGGCCGGGTTGCCACACAGAGTGGTGCTTTGGTTTAACATGGGTGTGAACGGGTGTTTCTGTTCACACCCCTCGTCCAGTATCCGTGCCTAGTACATCTTTGGCAGTTTGGTTTGTAGATGTTCTTAGCACCACAACCATAGCAAAAGATTCCCCGCGGTTCAAGACACATATCGAACTGGTGACCCTCTGCATCACAATTTCAACAAATCAATTTTAAAAGCGCCGGGTTCTCTTGACTAGTGGGCTTAAACGGGTTCGCGTGCGAGGGGGTTGTCGAGCTAGTCATTTCCTCACCTACTGGTTGTGATAGTTCCGCAATATGGCGCCGAGGATATGGTGTTCTGGTGGTGGGTACATTTCTATAGATATCATTCAAGAAGCGTTCACGTCTCTGGACTACCTTGCGCAGCATGGGCACAGAGCCAATATTTAAGTGCAAGATCTCGTTGCGAACTTCTGACCGCAAATTCCTTATCAGAATCTCCACCAAATCTACTTCATTGATTGGCGATCGAAGTTTATCAGTGAGTCGGACGATGGAGTCGTAGTATTCGTCAAACATTTCTTTCTCCCTTTGTTTACGGCATCTAATAGCCTCTCGAATATCATAGTCAGTCCTGCTATCCTTATACTGTTGGCGCAGGTATTCAATCAATTCGTCCCAGATGAAAAACGGGTGCGATCTGTGGAACCTCCAGAACCACTCCTTGGATCTTCCCTTAAACAATAGGTGGGCGTTTTTGCACAACAACCCAAAATTTCCATCCAGACTCTGCTGCGTTAAGGACTGCACTTGATAAATGAAATTATCTACAGACAAACCATCGGACGATCCTTCGAATTGTAGATGCCAACTCGAAATGATGTTAGAGACCTTTACGGCGGTGTTGACATCTACCTGAGAAGAACGGGTTGGATAGGAGGTCTGAAGGTTCTGATCTCTACGCTCGAATGGCATGTCATGTGGCCACGGGAAATGTTCACAATCTGGGGTATTAGTGGGCGCCGCCGGAGCTCCATGCTCACGTTCTCGTAAGTTCAACATGCCAAAGCACCGTTCTACATTGGTTTCGATAAACTGAGAGAGGTCTTGCGAAATTTGTTGCATCATCGACCCTTGGACCTGGTCAATGGAATCGTTAACCACTTGCTGGATCGTTAAGATCAGGCTGGAGTCTCTCCTACCAGGTCTCACCGTGAGGCCGGATAGGGAAAGTCGAGAGCGAGTGTCTGTGTTAGCTAGGTGTTCGGGTTCTTGCCCTAGACCCTTAGTAGTCGGAAGGTTTCCAACTCGTTGATCCCTTTGTGCGTTGGTTGGCAATTGCACTGGAGGTTTTCTCTTCGAACGATTCCGAGTATTATGACCATTCGGATCATCGGCGACTCCATCGCCACTAGCTACACTAAACATTGGTCGGACCCCGTATCGTCTCAACGAACTCAACACGCAGGGATGGTTGCACTGGGCACAGATCTCGGAACTTTTTAGCGATTCCGCCAAATAATATTTGTGGTAAATGTGTTTGCAGTTGGTAATGACACTCTTCGCGCTGCCATCGATTATAATTTTACAAATCGGGCACTCAGGTGTTACGGGCGCGGCCGCTTCCACGGGCTCTATGGACCTTTTGGGTCCATCGAAACTACGTCTTACGGCCATTAAGGAGCGCTAATCGAGAGGAGGTGTTGAATATTACGATATGCGAATCAAGCAATTATGCATTACTTTGCATAATACCGCAAATCGCATTATCGGCTGTGGCAACAGCAACAATGAACCAATTCTGCATTGCTCCATGCACTTTATATATTACACATATTTTATTGTTAATTAATCACTTTAGCATTATTGGTAATATTGACACACAAATGCACTTTATGTCAATTGCACACTTTAATATAACCTACATACGCCCTTTTGTTAATTTAGCACTTTAAACCTAGTTATTTACAAACTAGACCTCTTTAGCATGTACTTTGATTTAAGTAATTTAAGTATAAAGAAAGTAATTTTTGTAATAAAAATGAGTTACATTCAACCAGCATACCAGCGTTGTTTAATTCCACAAGCGGGCAACATAACAGTTGTTCGGTATAGAAAACATTTGGTGACCCCGACGTGATCGGTGCATAGTACAGAGTTTCCCCCACCAGTGGTAAGAGCTCTAGTACTCGATCCTTAAGGCGTTAGACTGGGCCGACACAGTCTCTCTATTTTTTTAAATAGTGTTATACGGCGTTGAGCTCGGCCGACAGAGCTCAGGCGTGTGGTTGGGCCAACACAACCATTGGTAAGGCGTTAGACTGGGCCGACACAATCTTTCTATTAACAAATAGTGTTTAACGGCGTAGAACTCGGCCGACAGAGTTAAGGCGTAAGGTTTGGTCGACACAACCATCTACACTTATAACACAGTGAAGTTCTTTGAGAAGGCAAGGAACATGAACACATCTTCTGCTGCAACAACGTCACAGCAACGGCGGATTCGAGCTGAATCCGCTGCAATCGCACGTCTTAAACGACTTATTCAAAGGATCAATGTCGAGCTAGAGCAAACACAGTCAGTTGCCTACATCGACCGAAAATCGAATGCAGTAAACGCTCATTGGGACAATATTTCAAGAATCCATCAAGAGATAGTGTCAGAAGATGAGTCTGGCTCCTACTCTCAAGATGAGATTTTTGAACTAGAGGATTCCTATAATGACATCCTCACCCAACTAATGGAAAGAAGGACGTCAGGAAGTCCAAACATAGCACAACCAGGTATCGAGACTACTGCTCGACTACCAACAATCAATCTGCCAGTATTCAATGGAGATTATTTACAATGGAGGCAGTTTGCAGAACTCTTCCAGCAACTCATACATCAACAAAGCATAGGCCTTTCGCAGAAGATGTACTACTTAAAGGCAAACGTGACAGGGGATGCTGCACGTCTGATTCAACAGCTCCCGATAACCGGGGAGAGTTATGAAACCGCCTGGACAATTCTAAAGGACCGCTATGAAAATAAGCGTCTAATCGTCTCAGCGTTCATACAAAAATTCGTGGCTCTACCAGTCCTTAACGCAGTGTCCGCAGGTGGACTAAAAAAATACATGATGGATTGAAGGAAGCATTGCTTGGTATTGGCAACCTTGGCATAGAAACATTCAGTTGGGACGCATTAGTATTACACCTGATGCTACAGAAGTTGGATCCAGAAAGCCACCGGTTGTTTGAGCAGTCCTTGACCAATCCCCGTGAAGTACCACAAGTTTCAACATTTCTAGCGTTTTTGGAGAAACGCTTCCAGATGTTAGAAGCCCTTGGTGATAGAAGGGAAAGACCTTTCCAAAGATTAAACAACAAGTCAAATTGTTTAATTACAACAGAAAATGAAAGGACGTGCCACTTATGCAAGGACGCCTCTTACATATTAGCGAAATGTAAGAGGTTCCTACAAATGTCTCCACAAGAACGAAATTTTAATGTACGAGAACTAAAGCTCTGCCTAAATTGCTTAAAGTCCGGTCACGCATAACGCGACTGCAAATCTGGAACATGTTTAAGGTGCCAACAGAAACACAATACTCTGTTGCACTTTGGTGCTCAGAAAGAGAATTATAAGCCCATTCCCTCCAAAGATCTTCAGCGTGCATCAACCAATGCTGCATTTCATGAAAGGGAAGAGACATCCTGCGTTTTTCTAGCAACAGCAAGGATCAACATTTTAGATAGTCAGAGAAACACAGTAGAGGCAACAGCAATACTTGACTCTGGCTCTCAGCTTTCATTTAACTCTGAGAATCTAGTTTGAAAATTGGGTCTTAAAGGGATGACCCAGCAACTCCAAATAGATGGAATAGGATCATTAAAATCCAAATCACATACAAGAACGACACTCGAAATACAGTCTAAAAATACAAATTTCAGAGCAACAGTTGAGGTTTTCATACTGCCAAAAATAACGTCTGGACAGCCAAGACAAGACGTCAACATCATTGGGTGGAAGGTTCCAGCAAACCAGCTGCGGCACCGAAGAAAAAACTCAGCGCGGTAGAATAGAAATGTGAAGAACATTATCATAAAAACACGGTAAGAGGAATAGACGGCCGATTTACTGTCGAAACGCCATTTTCGCAATCCCCAAGCGTTTTTGGGGAATCGAAGGAAACAGCGATGCGCGGTTTTTTTGCCATCGAAAGGAAATTGGAAAAAAAATCCTCAACTAAAGACCCAATACAGGGCTTTTATGCAGGAATACATCGAACTGGGACACATGAAGGAAATCAAGCCAAGTGATATCCCCTCAAATCTCTACTTCCTTCCTCACTATTGTGTACAAAAACCAGAAAGTACCACAACTAAGCTTCGAGTTGTATTTGACGCTGCATGCAAAACATCAAATGGAGTCGCATTAAACGATGTTTTGATGGTGAGTCCAACAATTCAGAGTGAACTCTTTGGGTTGCTGCTCCGATTTCGGTCTTATAAGTATGTCTTTACCGCTGATATAGCCAAAATGTATCGACAAATTCTCATGAGCGAAAAGGACAGAATGTTCCAGCTTATCATCTGGAGGCATGACGCACAAAGGCCGTTGAAAATATACCAACTCTGCACTGTCACTTACGGCACATCTTCGGCCTCCTACTTAGCAATAAAAAGTTTACTGCTCGACTACCAACAATCAATCTGCCAGTATTCAATGGAGATTATTTACAATGGAGGCAGTTTGCAGAACTCTTCCAGCAACTCATACATCAACAAAGCATAGGCCTTTCGCAGAAGATGTACTACTTAAAGGCAAACGTGACAGGGGATGCTGCACGTCTGATTCAACAGCTCCCGATAACCGGGGAGAGTTATGAAACCGCCTGGACAATTCTAAAGGACCGCTATGAAAATAAGCGTCTAATCGTCTCAGCGTTCATACAAAAATTCGTGGCTCTACCAGTCCTTAACGCAGTGTCCGCAGGTGGCCTAAAAAATACATGATGGATTGAAGGAAGCATTGCTTGGTATTGGCAACCTTGGCATAGAAACATTCAGTTGGGACGCATTAGTATTACACCTGATGCTACAGAAGTTGGATCCAGAAAGCCACCGGTTGTTTGAGCAGTCCTTGACCAATCCCCGTGAAGTACCACAAGTTTCAACATTTCTAGCGTTTTTGGAGAAACGCTTCCAGATGTTAGAAGCCCTTGGTGATAGAAGGGAAAGACCTTTCCAAAGATTAAACAACAAGTCAAATTGTTTAATTACAACAGAAAATGAAAGGACGTGCCACTTATGCAAGGACGCCTCTTACATGTTAGCGAAATGTAAGAGGTTCCTACAAATGTCTCCACAAGAACGAAATTTTAATGTACGAGAACTAAAGCTCTGCCTAAATTGCTTAAAGTCCGGTCACGCATAACGCGACTGCAAATCTGGAACATGTTTAAGGTGCCAACAGAAACACAATACTCTGTTGCACATTGGTGCTCAGAAAGAGAATTATAAGCCCATTCCCTCCAAAGATCTTCAGCGTGCATCAACCAATGCTGCATTTCATGAAAGGGAAGAGACATCCTGCGTTTTTCTAGCAACAGCAAGGATCAACATTTTAGATAGTCAGAGAAACACAGTAGAGGCAACAGCAATACTTGACTCTGGCTCTCAGCTTTCATTTAACTCTGAGAATCTAGTTTGAAAATTGGGTCTTAAAGGGATGACCCAGCATCTCCAAATAGATGGAATAGGATCATTAAAATCCAAATCACATACAAGAACGACACTCGAAATACAGTCTAAAAATACAAATTTCAGAGCAACAGTTGAGGTTTTCATACTGCCAAAAATAACGTCTGGACAGCCAAGACAAGACGTCAACATCATTGGGTGGAAGGTTCCAGCAAACCAGCTGCGGCACCGAAGAAAAAACTCAGCGCGGTAGAATAGAAATGTGAAGAACATTATCATAAAAACACGGTAAGAGGAATAGACGGCCGATTTACTGTCGAAACGCCATTTTCGCAATCCCCAAGCGTTTTTGGGGAATCGAAGGAAACAGCGATGCGCGGTTTTTTTGCCATCGAAAGGAAATTGGAAAAAAAATCCTCAACTAAAGACCCAATACAGGGCTTTTATGCAGGAATACATCGAACTGGGACACATGAAGGAAATCAAGCCAAGTGATATCCCCTCAAATCTCTACTTCCTTCCTCACTATTGTGTACAAAAACCAGAAAGTACCACAACTAAGCTTCGAGTTGTATTTGACGCTGCATGCAAAACATCAAATGGAGTCGCATTAAACGATGTTTTGATGGTGAGTCCAACAATTCAGAGTGAACTCTTTGGGTTGCTGCTCCGATTTCGGTCTTATAAGTATGTCTTTACCGCTGATATAGCCAAAATGTATCGACAAATTCTCATGAGCGAAAAGGACAGAATGTTCCAGCTTATCATCTGGAGGCATGACGCACAAAGGCCGTTGAAAATATACCAACTCTGCACTGTCACTTACGGCACATCTTCGGCCTCCTACTTAGCAATAAAAAGTTTGCAGCATTTGGCAGATTTGGAAGAACGACATTACCCAGAGGGCGCAAGAATTGCCAAATCCGATTTCTACGTGGATGATGTTATGACGGGCCATGATGACTTCGCAAAGGCTCTTATTATGCGAAAGGATAGCGAATTTACCAACAAGCAGTTCCATATCATCGATAACCTTTTGGATGAGATAAACGACAGAATCCTTGGCACCAACAGAATTGTTGCTGAGCAAAATGTTCTCGAAAAATTTAATGCTCTGTCAATCTATACTTCATTGATCATGTCCAGATATCAAAGAACTCAATCTATAATCCTCGACGTGCTAACAGATTGTCGTAATGGGAAGATTAACCCTCTTTAAGTAATACCAGACCAATTAAAGACAGAACTGAATAACATTCGGGACAACCTCCCGATAACACTACGAATACCAGGAGACTCTGATCACTTAAACCTACTACAGCTCGACAGCTTAATGACAGCACAGTCCCGAGTAACAGAGAGCAGCGTAGTTTTTCTGTTAAAACTACCATTACTAAGCAAGGAACCATTTGATATCTTCAAAGTGGTGCCAGTACCAATCAAGCAAACAAAGAAGTTGTGAGTATAGCATCCCACACTGAGTTTCTTGCTGTAAATTTGCATAGGGATCAATATTACGATATATCTGCAAATGAGTTAGCTACATGCACCCCTACCTTCCAGGGGAAACACATATGCAGACAAAGACACGCCATTTATCACAAGGACGCTGGCCCCAAGCAATGCGAAATTCAACTATTCAACCGAGTTGACTCGATTGAGAAAAGCTGCGTACTTGACTCAAGAAAGGAAAATCGATTCTGGATACCGCTATATGACTCCAACGCGTGGATTTATGTATTAGATCAAAGCTACACTCTTAATGTGGTATGTGGCACAACAACCTTTCAAATAACAATAGCCGAAGGAGGAGTTTTAAGATTTCGGCAGAATTGTGTGATCAAGCATGACACACTAACTATAAGTGCTCATAACCAGTACAGTAGCAGAATAAATCAATCTTTTATTCCTTCCCTAAATATGAGCGAAAACGTCATTAACACTCATATCCAGCAACAAGAAGAAACGATTAAGCCACACATATTAATTGCCCAAAATAATTCACACGCAATAACAAATTTGCAGTCGGCAATACATCAACTGAAGGAACAACAAGAACTTCCGAGGAAATTTGATGCCAGAGACATTCATCATTTTGCAGTTAGCTACGTCACGGTAGCCATAGTAGCGGCGATCGTAATAATGTTTGCCATACAACGACGTAGTAAAAGGTCTACAACTAAACCTAAGCCAGCAAAAAGAGTCCAGTTTCAACTCAGTGGACAACAACCGGACAATTAATGTTGAATGCTTCAACGGGGGGAGTATGTTGAATATTACGATATGCGAATCAAGCAATTATGCATTACTTTGCATAATACCGCAAATCGCATTATCGGCTGTGGCAACAGCAACAATGACCCAATTCTGCATTGCTCCATGCACTTTATATATTACACATATTTTATTGTTAATTAATCACTTTAGCATTATTGGTAATATTGACATACAAATGCACTTTATGTCAATTGCACACTTTAATATGACCTACGTACGCCCTTTTGTTAATTTAGCACTTTAAACCTAGTTATTTACAAATTAGACCTCTTTAGCATGTACTTTGATTTAAGTAATTTGAGTATAAAGAATGTAATTTTTGTAATAAAAATGAGTTACATTCAACCAGCATACCAGCGTTGTTTAATTCCACAAGCGGGCAACAAAACAGTTGTTCGCTATAGAAAACAGGAGGTACGAACAAAAAAAGTATAATTTCTAGTCAGTATTACGAATCTTAGTTAGTTGTAAAGATGGCGGACGTATTTTTCGTCATATGGTAAAAATCGAATGGTTGATACCAAAAACAACTAAATCTTAAAACTTTATCGATAACCACTTAACCAAACGGGTGGTTAAGGATCTACTGTTTACGGGTTACACTTATCAAAGCGCAACTTTGACTTCCATAATCAATCAGAAAAAAATAATAATAATAAAAATAATAATAATGTAAAAACCCAAAAAAAACGCCTATCGATTAAGGTCTACTTAAAACTAAGACTTTAATTACTATTTGAACGGCAGAATCCAAGTTGATCAAAAAAAATATCAATTTAGAACTACTTTTCGTATTTAATCTGGCCTTACCAAATATTGGTAAGAAACTTGGTAAATACCAGAACCACTAATCTATAATACCTCCTAACAATCTTCGAAAAAAAACTTTCACAAAAAAATGCGATTAAAATATGTGTATCTAATATCGATAATTACAATAATAAGTTTTAAAGGGTCATCTCTCTCTCGCCTTCTCGTCCCAGAGGGTGCCGTGCATAAGAGGAGAAATCTAAACTCTATTTGCTACCAAGCAATATATCTCAACGGTAACCAAATCAATCAGAAGTCGAAAAGACCTAAACAAAAAACCCAATCAGGTTTAGAGTTCTCCATACGTTCTTACTCATTCATTCGAACAACCGTGCATCTGGAGGCTTCTCACCGGAGGGATTTGAGACAAAAAAAAATATCACGGGTGTTCACTTTGTGCCACCAGGGTGCTCAATCAGGGATTCAGTTAGTGCAAAACGAAACAATTAAATTTCTTACTGCTACAGGTTCACCCTAAAGCAGATCAGAAAAAAAACTTAAAAACAGGGTTAAGCTTTAGCTATATCCAACGTGAGTTGAAATATAACCGAAGAGATCTTTTAGTACATTACTTTGGACAAGTACCATCGGTCTAGTATCCAGTTTTTGGTGTGCCAGATCAGCGATTCCGGATGGAACTCGATCAATATTCAATTTGGACAAATGCCAAACAGTGTGCTCCGGACACTGCATTCATTTTAATCAAGTTAAGGAAGCAAAATTTGGAAATAGGATAAAGCTACTAAAATTAATGAAACCATTTAAGAGGCCTTCCACCGGTGTGAAGTCGACCAAGAATCATAGGTCAGGTATCCGGCAGTCTTGCACCAAATCACCCGCATTTCCGCATAAAACTAAGCCGTCTCTCGAACAGGATTAATATAAAAAAAATTTGGTTTGCTCCAGTGCGAGGTAACCTAAGTTAGAGAGGAACGATTATATCTTCCAAAGAATAGAATGGATCATGGAACATCGGTCAGATATCCAGCAGTCATCTCGCCAGATCACCTGCGTTTCCGAATTACTCTAGGCCACTCATCCCACTGGAAAGCCAACAATGTTTAGTGTCAAAAGACACCAATCTCAATTAATCTAATGTTACTAGATAAAAAAATTTTAAAAGAAAGGAAAAGTAAAAGGTTTTTGGGACCCAGAAAAACAGGGCTAGAACTAGATCTAAACCCGTTTCAGGCCCTACGTTAGGCGCCATTTTATGTAATGATTTTCGGGTCTCTGGCAACAGTGTGTGCCAGGCTCGTTAATGATAGCATTAGTATTAACGGAGAGTTGGCGCGGCTGTCGGCGGGGGCACGCCTAGCGGTAATCTGACTGAGCTCGTCGGGTTGTGGGGGGTTCTTTGCCGGCCACACCAACTGATTTTACCACTACATAAAAAAAAAGTTTGCGTGCAGTTGTCAAAAGAAAAAAAACCTAGAAGAGGCCAAAAAGGAGTCAAGCATGCCCATAAAGAGACCCTGGGGCTACAGTGTGACCGCTTAAGTTACCGACGAAGAGGCGAGGAGGTGACGAACGTCTTGAGAGAAAGCCCAGTTACAGTTCAATCCTATGCAACCAGGATACTTACTGTTACCCACTTTGAACCGAAAAGAGGAGAGAGATGCCACCTCGCCCATTATTGAAAACTCATTTTTTTCGGTAATTCTTCATATTATTTATTTACAACAAAGAAAATTCATTAAGAATAATAAAAATGACAATATATATTGAGTGGTATACTACACCACTTGTCGAGAAGGAAAAAAAAATAAACAACTTTACGGCTTTAATACCCAATCAGTATGGTGATATTAAGGTACCCAAACGAGCTCTAGTTATAGTGCTGTCGGCTTGCTGAAGACAAACCTTTGACATCAAACAAAATAATTATACTAATATTAAGATAGTAGATCAATTTAAAAATATATTATTTTTGAGTCGGTTTGCAACGGACAAACTTTCGACAACAAACTTTTTTGATATACAAATATTAAGATAATAGATCAACTTTAAAAATATATTATTTTGAGTCGGTTTGCAACGGACAAACTTTCGACAACAATCATTATCAAGATACTAAAATAACGATAATAAATCAACTTTTAAAATATATTATTTTTGCGTCGGTTTGAAGCGGACAAACTTTCGACAACAAACTATATTGATATACTAATATTAATGTAATAGATCAACTTTAGATATATATTATTTTAGCGTCGGTTTGCGGCGGACAAACTTTCAAAAACAAACTTTATTGATATACTAATATTAAGATAATAGATCAACTTTAAAATTATATTATTTTTACGTTGGTTTGCAGCGGACAAACTTTCGACAACAAACTATATTGATATACTAATAATAAGATAATAGATCAACTTTAAAAATATATTATTTTTGCGTCGGTTTACAACGGACAAACTTTCGACAACAAACTTTATTGATATAATAATATTAACGATTGAGTGAGGAAATGGGGGAACCTTGAACCGGCTTTCTCAATATTAGAACAAGCGTCTCGAGTGAATGAAATATAATAAACGGCAAATTACCTGACATGTCGAAGACAAGTATCTTCCCGGTGGATCACCGTCGGCAGCGCTGACGAATCTGACTCCGAGTAGCTGAAATAAATGTGGTTATTATAAAAAAAAAAATGAACAATAGACAGAAGGAAACAAATTTTCTTGCGTTATGCCATGGCTAAAAACAAAAATAACAAAATACAGAATGATCCCGTCTGCCATGCCCGGCGAGTATTCCTCATGTGCAAATTCATCCAACAACAATCGAGTAAAAAATTACTCCCATCAAAATATGCCCATTTGGCGCATCTCTAGTTTAATTCGGCCTTTTCGCCATTCTTGATATCGAACAGGCGATTTTCACAAAGTTAGCCATTTTTTTAATGGTCTACACGTACAAGTTAAAGATGGCGAAAGTTCCATGCGGTTGAAATATAGAGAAATACAATTATGTATAGAAAATTTCCGAAATTCGATTTCTTTTCTCACAATAAACTTTTAACAATTTGTTTTGATCATTTGCCATTTGGCGCATCACTTATTTAAGATGGCTTTAGCAACATTCTTGATCTCAAACAAGAACAAGAAATCTTGTCTAGCGATTTTTATAAAGTTTGCCATTTTTAATGGTCGACACGCACAAGTTAAAGATGGCGGAAGTCCATGCGGTTGAAATATAGAGAAATACAATTATGTATGGAAAATTTCCGAAATTCGATTACTTTTCTCGAAATAAACTTTTAACAAATTTTTTGATTATTTTTGCCATTGGACGCATCACTAATTTAAGTTGGCTTTAGAAACATTCTTGATCTCAAACAAGAAAAAGGAATCTTGTCTAGCGATTTTTACAAGGTTCGCCATTTTTAATGGTCGACACGCACAAGTTAATTTGCGGAAGTTCCAGGCGGACGAAATACAGAGATATACAATTATATAAGAAAAATTTCCGAAATTCGATTTTTTTCCTCAAAATAAACTTGTAACAATTTTTTTTTCGTGTACCACTATTGTAATCGCGACACTTTGGTTTTAGACACTTCGAACTAGATTCCTATATTTCTTAGACACTCTAGCAAATTGGCAACCGATAATAATTTATATTTTTCAGCCATTAATTTTTGTATCAACGCAGCCGAATGATCTCACCGACCGTCTTCTGACAGTATCAAACTGGAACAGACTGAATCAATCAACGTCGGCAGCGCTGACGAATCTGACTCCGAGTAGCTGAAATAAATGTGGTTATTATAAAAAAAAAAAAATGAACAATAGACAGAAGGAAACAAATTTTCTTGCGTTATGCCATGGCTTAAAACAAAAATAACAAAATACAGAATGATCCCGTCTGCCATGCCCGGCGAGTATTCCTCATGCGCAAATTCATCCAACAACAATCGAGTAAAAAATTACTCCCATCAAAATATGCCCATTTGGCGCATCTCTAGTTTAATTCGGCCTTTTCGCCATTCTTGATATCGAACAGGCGATTTTCACAAAGTTAGCCATTTTTTTAATTGTCTACACGTACAAGTTAAAGATGGCGGAAGTTCCATGCGGTTGAAATATAGAGAAATACAATTATGTATAGAAAATTTCCGAAATTCGATTTCTTTTCTCACAATAAACTTTTAACAATTTGTTTTGATCATTTGCCATTTGGCGCATCACTAATTTAAGATGGCTTTAGCAACATTCTTGATCTCAAACAAGAACAAGAAATCTTGTCTAGCGATTTTTATAAAGTTTGCCATTTTTAATGGTCGACACGCACAAGTTAAAGATGGTGGAAGTCCATGCGGTTGAAATATAGAGAAATACAATTATGTATGGAAAATTTCCGAAATTCGATTACTTTTCTCGAAATAAACTTTTAACAAATTTTTTGATTATTTTTGCCATTGGGCGCATCACTAATTTAAGTTGGCTTTAGAAACATTCTTGATCTCAAACAAGAAAAAGGAATCTTGTCTAGCGATTTTTACAAGGTTCGCCATTTTTAATGGTCGACACGCACAAGTTAATTTGCGGAAGTTCCAGGCGGACGAAATACAGAGATATACAATTATATAAGAAAAATTTCCGAAATTCGATTTTTTTCCTCAAAATAAACTTGTAACAATTTTTTTTTCGTGTACCACTATTGTAATCGCGACACTTTGGTTTTAGACACTTCGAACTATATAGATTCCTATATTTCTTAGACACTCTAGCAAATTGGCAACCGATAATAATTTATATTTTTCAGCCATTAATTTTTGTATCAACGCAGCCGAATGATCTCACCGACCGTCTTCTGACAGTATCAAACTGGAACAGACTGAATCAATCAACGAAATCCACCTCCTCTCCTTTTTTTTGCATATTCCTCTTTCAACGCTATTAACAAGTTTCACCACTAAGTGATGGAGGTTTGAAGGGGCAAAACAATCGAGAACGTGGGGTGACAAAGAGAGTTTGTAGAGAGAATAATGTTTGTTACTGGTTGGTACGTGTAGTCGCCAGTGCTTTTCAAACATGGGATATGCGCTAATAGCCATTTACAACAGGAGCTGAGCACAAGTAACAACCGAATTTTGGAGATTTTTTTTTCTATTTTCTTTCCCTTTTGCGATCCGTTCTCGGCTCTCACACATGAGCGTTGTTCCGTATACATGGTGTCGACGCCTCCACAGATACACATGTGTATTAAATTTAATACGCTTTTGTGTATGTCTGTTCGTGTGCAATTTTAAAATTGATTTTAAACTAACTTCCCATTGAGCTAGAGACTTGAAACCGTAAACATAGCTCAACTGGATGAACTAATGTTCATCAAGTCACAATCACAATCACAAAAAAAAACCAAACGCGAGTTTGGAATTTGTTTCAGATCAAAGCAGACTAAACGTTTTAAATTAAAAATGTTTTTTATTGGTTAACTGCGTAACCAGTTCTTCATATAATATGGTACAAAACACTAATTAAGAATGCACTCACACAACTGAGTGTACAACCTATTTGAATTGCGAAACCTATTAATTTTTGTATAAAAATTTTTGTTCTACTTCTCTATACTCTTTGATATTATATATATACTAGTTGACCCAAAGAACTTCATCACGCCTAAAACTGATAAAATTATTAATGTCCCTTTCGAAACTCGAGCCTCTCTATTAAAACAATGAAAATGAAAAATTGTGAGTTGTTTATTGCCATTGCGAATGCAAGCCATACGGGAAACTGAATGCGCTTAAACTCGAACGGCAAGTCGGTCGATATCATAAGAATTCTTGGAATGAAAACTTCCTCGCCTTTGAAATTGACTTTGATTATGAAATTTGAAATAGAATTGAAAAATATAAATTTAAAATTGCTCGGAAGCAAATAATTGAATTTGCAATAAACCAAAGCTAGCAGCCATATTTACAAATAATTTACTTAACCTACACAACTTTTTTGGTGGCGTTTTTTATAAATTGGTTTTTGTTCGAGTATAAAAACGCTAAAGAAGCACCCTGCAAAATTTGCGCTGGTGTCGTATTGCAAAAACGATAGCTGAGCACACTGTACACCACATTTGCCGTTAACGGAGCACCTCGCTGAACTCACATGTATTATAAACAGCAAAATATGACAGTACTAAGTATACTAGTATGTAGTACGAATTAACCGTTAAAACTGCCAAGCTATAGTGCTATCGACACGTTAAATTTTCAAAGTAAAAAATAGCCGCGTTCGAATGGACTGAAGAGTACAACTAAACACTTCAGTTAATTGGGCGACTCTTCACTTTAATTGTGCTACTGAAGTAAAGAGACTGTTCGATTGGTATTCTTTACTTCAGATAAATGTCAATGTTAGTCATCTGAAGTAAATACACGAGCAGAACACCTCTTCCCTAACTTCAGTTGCCCAATTTTACCCAATTTTTAACAAAAGTGAAGAGTTGTCAATCGAAGTCTCTTCAATTCTGTTACTTTAGATACAAAAAGTTTTGTCCATCAGTGATACACATGTGTTTAAAATTTGAAGAAAATCCCGTTCACTCCAAAAACTTTTAAAAAAATTTTGTCCAACGGAGATACACATGTTTAAAAAAACATGTTTAAGATGTTTAAAATTTGACGAAAATCGGGTTAATTTTTTTGAAATTTTTTTTACAAAAAGTGTTGTCTGTCGGAGATACACATGTGTATTAAATTTGAAGAAAATCGGGTTAATTTAAAAAAAATGGGGCCCCACGAACCAAAGGCCCGGGGTCTACAAAATTTTAAAAAAAGTTTTGTCCATCAGAGATACACATGTGTATTAAATTTGAAGAAAATCGAGTAAAATTTTGTAAAATATTTGTATGGGGAGCCCCCCGACCCCGTGGCCCTAAGGGCCTCAAATTTTAATCAAAAATGTTGGCTCTGGAAATACACATGTGGTAAAAATTTCAATAAAATCGGGCTTTGGGAAGTAGGTTAAAAATTTAAAATTCCACAACAGACGACCGACATCCGTGCTACGGGCAAGTGAAGTTAACATAGAGAATTTAAAAAAGGAGACAACATGCAGAGTAAAAACCGTTTGCATACTTAAACCAACTATAGTTGCCACCTGTTGATTAAATAGGAAGTGTCAACTCACCCTTGTCTGTCGAGCTAACCAGAACTTATGCAGGCCAGATCAATGAGGGATCTTGCTTTTCGTGCCTTCAAAGAAGATCGGTCGGAGAGCAGATGGTGGACCTTTTGTCAGTACCGTAATAAGGTGACTTCTATTGTCAGGAACGCCAAAACGAACTTCGGACGTTCATATTTCACAATTAATCAGCGTCCTAAAAAAACTCGAATGCAAGGTGAGAAACATTGGGGTCTTAATGATTCTGATCTCGATCATAATGGACTTTGTCCTGAGACCATAAACATGCATTTTGCATCATTCCAATATAGTTCTAACCCGCCTCTGCTCCTATCTCCCAATCTAATAATCCCCACTCCTTTTCCTTCCGTTACGTTTGCCTTGATGAGCTCGTGCTGGCACTAGCGTCCATTAACTCCAATGCCATACAAATTATATTGTCGTATTTATGTCCGTAGTGATTTAATTGATTTGATTTAATTGAATTGATTTAATTTCATCTGGCTGAGAGTGCAGGTACAAGGGCATATAGAAGCCCCAAGTTAGACAGTGTTTCAACTCAGAGCGAGTCTGATTCAATTTCAAGAATAGTCACAAAATAAGAATATCGTAAAACTGAAATCGTTATTTCAGGGATTTCAATGTAAACAATTCTGGGTGCAATCGCCATTCTGGCCATATATATGTTTGCTGAGGTAATCTACTTACTCAGCTTGTAAATGAGCCTAGAAGAATATCTGGCATTGCAAATCATTCTGCAAACTTCTCTTGTCCTGATAATTACTCCGCCAATGTATTATCGCCCCTAGGCTCGTCTGACTTCCAAGTCAAACAGTATGGCAAGCTGTTTAGGAGAGTTCTACTTTGAACTCCAAAGTTTCTTTTTTCGAAGCCTAAGATTCGTCAGGGCACATATACCTTGACGATATGATGAGGATATACCGGCACATAAACCAATATATCAATGTATTTGTAAAGTTAAATGCTCCTTACCGCTGGTGGGGGGAAGCAATTAATGCAAATAAAATACGGTGTTTATCGTGTCACCACGTAAAGATGAAAGACAATTTATTTAAAATTAATTCTTAATTTATACTAATTGGCGTAGCCAAATATCCACATAATACCTTTCAATGAAGAATGCTGACATTGCATTTTTCATCTCTCTGTAAGTGACTTTAGCGAAAACGCTAACGCCTAATGATTAAGGTCTACTTAAAACTAAGACTTTAATTAAGTTGATCAAAAAAAATATCAATTTAGAACTACTTTTCGTATTTAATCTGGCCTTACCAAATATTGGTAAGAAACTTGGTAAATACCAGAACCACTAATCTATAATACCTCCTAACAATCTTCGAAAAAAAACTTTCACAAAAAAATGCGATTAAAATATGTGTATCTGATATCGATAATTACAATAATAAGTTTTAAAGGGTCATCTCTCTCTCGCCTTCTCGTCCCAGTGGGTGCCGTGCATAAGAGGAGAAATCTAAACTCAATTTGCTACCAAGCAATATATCTCAACGGTAACCAAATCAATCAGAAGTCGAAAAGACCTAAAAAAAACCCAATCAGGTTTAGAGTTCTCCATACGTTCTTACTCATTCATTCGAACAACCGTGCATCTGGAGGCTTCTCACCGGAGGGATTTGAGACAAAAAAAAATATCACGGGTGTTCACTTTGTGCCACCAGGGTGCTCAATCAGGGATTCAGTTAGTGCAAAACGAAACAATTAAATTTCTTACTGCTACAGGTTCACCCTATAGCAGATCAGAAAAAAAACTTAAAAACAGGGTTAAGCTTTAGCTATATCCAACGTGAGTTGAAATATAACCGAAGAGATCTTTTAGTACATTACTTTGGACAAGTACCATCGGTCTAGTATCCAGTTTTTGGTGTGCCAGATCAGCGATTCCGGATGGAACTCGATCAATATTCAATTTGGACAAATGCCAAACAGTGTGCTCCGGACACTGCATTCATTTTAATCAAGTTAAGGAAGTAAAATTTGGAAATAGGATAAAGCTACTAAAATTAATGAAACCAGTTAAGAGGCCTTCCACCGATGTGAAGTCGACCAAGAATCATAGGTCAGGTATCCGGCAGTCTTGCACCAAATCACCCGCATTTCCGCATGAAACTAAGCCGTCGCTCGAACAGGATTAATATAAAAAAAATTTTGGTTTGCTCCAGTGCGAGGTAACCTAAGTTAGAGAGGAACGATTATATCTTCCAAAGAATAGAATGGATCATGGAACATCGGTCAGATATCCAGCAGTCATCTCGCCAGATCACCTGCGTTTCCGAATTACTCTAGGCCACTCATCCCACTGGAAAGCCAACAATGTTTAGTGTCAAAAGACACCAATCTCAATTAATCTAATGTTACTAGATAAAAAAATTTTAAAAGAAAGGAAAAGTAAAAGGTTGTTGGGACCCAGAAAAACAGGGCTAGAACTAGATCTAAACCCGTTTCAGGCCCCACGTTAGGCGCCATTTTATGTAATGATTTTCGGGTCTCTGGCAACAGTGTGTGCCAGGCTCGTTAATGATAGCATTAGTATTAACGGAGAGTTGGCGCGGCTGTCGGCGGGGGCACGCCTAGCGGTAATCTGACTGAGCTCGTCGGGTTGTGGGGGGTTCTTTGCCGGCCACACCAACTGATTTTACCACTACATAAAAAAAAGTTTGCGTGCAGTTGTCAAAAGAAAAAAAACCTAGAAGAGGCCAAAAAGGAGTCAAGCATGCCCATAAAGAGACCCTGGGGCTACAGTGTGACCGCTTAAGTCACCGACGAAGAGGCGAGGAGGTGACGAACGTCTTGAGAGAAAGCCCAGTTACAGTTCAATCCTATGCAACCAGGATACTTACTGTTACCCACTTTGAACCGAAAAGAGGAGAGAGATGCCACCTCGCCCATTATTGAAAACTCATTTTTTTCGGTAATTCTTCATATTATTTATTTACAACAAAGAAAATTCATTAAGAATAATAAAAATGACAATATAATGTTGAGTGGTATACTACACCACTTGTCGAGAAGGAAAAAAAAAAAAACAACTTTACGGCTTTAATACCCAATCAGTATGGTGATATTAAGGTACCCAAACGAACTCTAGTTATAGTGCTGTCGGCTTGCTGAAGACAAACCTTTGACATCAAACAAAATAATTATACTAATATTAAGATAGTAGATCAATTTTAAAAATATATTATTTTTGAGTCGGTTTGCAACGGACAAACTTTCGACAACAAACTTTTTTTATATACAAATATTAAGATAATAGATCAACTTTAAAAATATATTATTTTGAGTCGGTTTGCAACGGACAAACTTTCGACAACAATCATTATCAAGATACTAAAATAACGATAATAAATCAACTTTAAAAATATATTATTTTTGCGTCGGTTTGCAGCGGGCAAACTTTCGACAACAAACTATATTGATATACTAATATTAATGTAATAGATCAACTTTAGATATATTTTATTTTAGCGTCGGTTTGCGGCGGACAAACTTTCAAAAACAAACTTTATTGATATACTAATATTAAGATAATAGATCAACTTTAAAATTATATTATTTTTACGTCGGTTTGCAGCGGACAAACTTTCGACAACAAACTATATTGATATACTAATAATAAGATAATAGATCAACTTTAAAAATATATTATTTTTGCGTCGGTTTACAACGGACAAACTTTCGACAACAAACTTTATTGATATAATAATATTAACGATTGAGTGAGGAAATGGGGGAACCTTGAACCGGCTTTCTCAATATTAGAACAAGCGTCTCGAGTGAATGAAATCTAATAAACGGCAAATTACCTGACATGTCGAAGACAAGTATCTTCCCGGTGGATCACCTTCGGCAGCGCTGACGAATCTGACTCCGAGTAGCTGAAATAAATGTGGTTATTATATAAAAAAAAAAGTTTCGTTTGGTACCATTTCGCGGGTATTGTACACCCCCAATTACTCTCTCAATGCACAATAGACAGAAGGAAACAAATTTTCTTGCGTTATGCCATGGCTTAAAACAAAAATAACAAAATACAGAATGATCCCGTCTGCTATGCCCGGCGAGTATTCCTCATGTGCAAATTCATCCAACAACAATCGAGTAAAAAATTACTCCCATCAAAATATGCCCATTTGGCGCATCTCTAGTTTAATTCGGCCTTTTCGCCATTCTTGATATCGAACAGGCGATTTTCACAAAGTTAGCCATTTTTTTAATGGTCTACACGTACAAGTTAAAGATGGCGGAAGTTCCATGCGGTTGAAATATAGAGAAATACAATTATGTATGGAAAATTTCCGAAATTCGATTTCTTTTCTCACAATAAACTTTTAACAATTTGTTTTGATCATTTGCCATTTGGCGCATCACTAATTTAAGATGGCTTTAGCAACATTCTTGATCTCAAACAAGAACAAGAAATCTTGTCTAGCGATTTTTATAAAGTTTGCCATTTTTAATGGTCGACACGCACAAGTTAAAGATGGCGGAAGTCCATGCGGTTGAAATATAGAGAAATACAATTATGTATGGAAAATTTCCGAAATTCGATTACTTTTCTCGAAATAAACTTTTAACAAATTTTTTGATTATTTTTGCCATTGGACGCATCACTAATTTAAGTTGGCTTTAGAAACATTCTTGATCTCAAACAAGAAAAAGGAATCTTGTCTAGCGATTTTTACAAGGTTCGCCATTTTTAATGGTCGACACGCACAAGTTAATTTGCGGAAGTTCCAGGCGGACGAAATACAGAGATATACAATTATATAAGAAAAATTTCCGAAATTCGATTTTTTTCCTCAAAATAAACTTGTAACAATTTTTTTTTCGTGTACCACTATTGTAATCGCGACACTTTGGTTTTAGACACTTCGAATTAGATTCCTATATTTCTTAGACACTCTAGCAAATTGGCAACCGATAATAATTTATATTTTTCAGTCATTAATTTTTGTATCAACGCAGCCGAATGATCTCACCGACCGTCTTCTGACAGTATCAAACTGGAACAGACTGAATCAATCAACGAAATCCACCTCCTCTCCTTTTTTTTGCATATTCCTCTTTCAACGCTATTAACAAGTCTCACCACTAAGTGATGGTGGTTTGAAGGGGCAAAACAATCGAGAACGTGGGGTGACAAAGAGAGTTTGTAGAGAGAATAATGTTTGTTACTGGTTGGTACGTGTAGTCGCCAGTGCTTTTCAAACATGGGATATGCGCTAATAGCCATTTACAACAGGAGCTTAGCACAAGTAACAACCGAATTTTGGAGATTTTTTTTTCTATTTTCTTTCCCTTTTGCGATCCGTTCTCGGCTCTCATACATGAGCGTTGTTCCGTATACAGGGTGTCGACGCATAACCGGTAGCCTCCACAGATACACATGTGTATTAAATTTAATACGCTTTTGTGTATGTCTGTTCGTGTGCAATTTTAAAATTGATTTTAAACTAACTTCCCATTGAGCTAGAGACTTGAAACCGTAAACATAGCTCAACTGGATGAACTAATGTTCATCAAGTCACAATCACAATCACAAAAAAAAAACGAAACGCGAGTTTGGAATTTGTTTCAGATCAAAGCAGACTAAACGTTTTAAATTAAAAATGTTGTTTATTGGTTAACTGCGTAACCAGTTCTTCATATAATATGGTACAAAACACTAATTAAGAATGCACTCACACAACTGAGTGTACAACCTATTTGAATTGCGAAACCTATTAATTTTTGTATAAAAATTTTTGTTCTACTTCTCTATACTCTTTGATATTATATATATACTAGTTGACCCAAAGAACTTCATCCCGCCTAAACCTGATAAAATTATTAATGTCCCTTTCGAAACTCGAGCCTCTCTATTAAAACAATGAAAATGAAAAATTGTGATTTGTTTATTGCCATTGCGAATGCAAGCCATACGGGAAACTGAATGCGCTTAAACTCGAACGGCAAGTCGGTCGATATCATAAGAATTCTTGGAATGAAAACTTCCTCGCCTTTGAAATTAACTTTGATTATGAAATTTGAAATAGAATTGAAAAATATAAATTTAAAATTGCTCGGAAGCAAATAATTGAATTTGCAATAAACCAAAGCTAGCAGCCATATTTACAAATAACGTTTACGTTTTTTATAAATTGGTTTTTGTTCGAGTATAAAAACGCTAAAGAAGCACCCTGCAAAATTTGCGCTGGTGTCGTATTGCAAAAACGGTAGCTGAGCACACTGTACACCACATTTGCCGTTAACGGAGCACCTCGCTGAACTCACATGTATTAAAAACAGCAGAATATGACAGTACTAAGTATACTAGTATGTAGTACGAATTAACCGTTAAAACTGCCAAGCTATAGTGCTATCGACACGTTAAACATTCAAAGTAAAAAATAGCCGCGTTCGAATGGACTGAAGAGTACAACTAAACACTTCAGTTAATTGGGCGACTCTTCACTTAAATTTTGCTACTGAAGTAAAGAGACTGTTCGATTGGTATTCTTTACTTCAGATAAATGTCAATGTTAGTCATCTGAAGTAACTACACGAGCAGAACACCTCTTCACTAACTTCAGTTGCCCAATTTTACCCAATTTTTAACAAAAGTGAAGAGTTGTCAATCGAAGTCTCTTCAATTCTGTTACTTTAGATACAAAAAGTTTTGCCCATCAGTGATACACATGTGTTTAAAATTTGAAGAAAATCCCGTTCACTCCAAAAACTTTTCAAAATATTTTGTCCAACGGAGATACACATGTGTATAAAATTTGACGAAAATCGGGTTAATTTTTTTGAAATTTTTTTTACAAAAAGTGTTGTCTGTCGGAGATACACATGTGTATTAAATTTGAAGAAAATCGGGTTAATTTAAAAAAAATGGGGCCCCACGAACCAAAGGCCCGGGGTCTACAAAATTTTAAAAAAAGTTTTGTCCATCAGAGATACACATGTGTATTAAATTTGAAGAAAATCGAGTAAAATTTTGTAAAATATTTGTATGGGGAGCCCCCCGACCCCGTGGCCCTAAGGGTCTCAAATTTTAATCAAAAATGTTGTCTCTGGAAATACACATGTGGTCAAAATTTCAATAAAATCGGGCTTTGGGAAGTAGGTTAAAAATGTATCGCAAGATTCCACAACAGACGACCGACATCCGTGCTACGGGCAAGTGAAGTTAACATAGAGAATTTAAAAAAGGAGACACCATGCAGAGTAAAAACCGTTTGCATACTTAAACTAACTATAGTTGCCACCTGTTGATTAAATAGGAAGTGTCAACTCACCCTTGTCTGTCAAGCTAACCAGAACTTATGCAGGCCAGATCAATGAGGGATCTTGCTTTTCGTGCCTTCAAAGAAGATCGGTCGGAGAGCAGATGGTGGACCTTTTGTCAGTACCGTAATAAGGTGACTTCTATTGTCAGGAACGCCAAAAAGAACTTCGGACGTTCATATTTCACAATTAATCAGCGTCCTAGAAAACTCTAATGCAAGGTGAGAAACATTGGGGTCTTAATGATTCTGATCTCGATCATAATGGACTTTGTCCTGAGACCATAAACATGCATCATTCCAATATAGTTCTAACCCGCCTCTGCTCCTATCTCCCAATCTAATAATCCCCACTCCTTTTCCTTCCGTTACGTTTGCCTTGATGAGCTCGTGCTGGCACTAGCGTCCATTAACTCCAATGCCATACAAATTATATTGTCGTGTTTATGTCCGTAGTGATGTTGCGCTTCAGCTTTTGCCTCAATTCAGCTAATGTTTCAATCCGGAATTTAATTTAATCTGGCTGAGAGTGCAGGTACAAGGGCATATAGAAGCCCCAAGTTAGACAGTGTTTCAACTCAGAGCGAGTCTGATTCAATTTCAAGAATAGTCACAAAATAAGAATATCGTAAAACTGAAATCGTTATTTCAGGGATTTCAATGTAAACAATTCTGGGTGCAATCGTCATTCTGGCCATATATATGTTTGCTGAGGTAATCTACTTACTCAGCTTGTAAATGAGCCTAGAAGAATATCTGACATTGCAAATCATTCTGCAAACTTCTCTTGTCCTGATAATTACTCCGCCAATGTATTACCGCCCCTAGGCTCGTCTGACCATTGTGTTGTATCAGCTAATTCCCGTGAATAAACCACGCAGTTAGAGAAAAAAACTTCCAAGAAAACAGTATGGCAAGCTGTTTAGGAGAGTTCTACTTTGAACTCCAAAGTTTCTTTTTTCGAAGCCTAAGATTCGTCAGGGCACATATACCTTGACGATATGATGGGGATATACCGGCACATAAACCAATATATCAATGTATTTGTAAAGTTAAATGCTCCTTACCGCTGGTGGGGGGAAGCAATTAATGCAAATAAAATACGGTGTTTATCGTGTCACCACGTAAAGATGAACGACAATTTATTTAAAATTAATTCTTAATTTATACTAATTGGCGTAGCCAAATATCCACATAATACCTTTCAATGAAGAATGCTGACATTGCATTTTTCATCTCTCTGTAAGTGACTTTAGCGAAAACGCTAACGCCTATCGATTAAGGTCTACTTAAAACTAAGACTTTAATTACTATTTGAACGGCAGAATCCAAGTTGATCAAAAAAAATATCAATTTAGAACTACTTTTCGTATTTAATCTGGCCTTACCAAATATTGGTAAGAAACTTGGTAAATACCAGAACCACTAATCTATAATACCTCCTAACAATCTTCGAAAAAAAACTTTCACAAAAAAATGCGATTAAGATATGTGTATCTAATATCGATAATTACAATAATAAGTTTTAAAGGGTCATCTCTCTCTCGCCTTCTCGTCCCAGAGGGTGCCGTGCATAAGAGGAGAAATCTAAACTCTATTTGCTACCAAGCAATATATCTCAACGGTAACCAAATCAATCAGAAGTCGAAAAGACCTAAACAAAAAACCCAATCAGGTTTAGAGTTCTCCATACGTTCTTACTCATTCATTCGAACAACCGTGCATCTGGAGGCTTCTCACCGGAGGGATTTGAGACAAAAAAAAATATCACGGGTGTTCACTTTGTGCCACCAGGGTGCTCAATCAGGGATTCAGTTAGTGCAAAACGAAACAATTAAATTTCTTACTGCTACAGGTTCACCCTAAAGCAGATCAGAAAAAAAACTTAAAAACAGGGTTAAGCTTTAGCTATATCCAACGTGAGTTGAAATATAACCGAAGAGATCTTTTAGTACATTACTTTGGACAAGTACCATCGGTCTAGTATCCAGTTTTTGGTGTGCCAGATCAGCGATTCCGGATGGAACTCGATCAATATTCAATTTGGACAAATGCCAAACAGTGTGCTCCGGACACTGCATTCATTTTAATCAAGTTAAGGAAGTAAAATTTAGAAATAGGATAAAGCTACTAAAATTAATGAAACCATTTAAGAGGCCTTCCACCGGTGTGAAGTCGACCAAGAATCATAGGTCAGGTATCCGGCAGTCTTGCACCAAATCACCCGCATTTCCGCATGAAACTAAGCCGTCTCTCGAACAGGATTAATTTAAAAAAAAATTTGGTTTGCTCCAGTGCGAGGTAACCTAAGTTAGAGAGGAACGATTATATCTTCCAAAGAATAGAATGGATCATGGAACATCGGTCAGATATCCAGCAGTCATCTCGCCAGATCACCTGCGTTTCCGAATTACTCTAGGCCACTCATCCCACTGGAAAGCCAACAATGTTTAGTGTCAAAAGACACCAATCTCAATTAATCTAATGTTACTAGATAAAAAATTTTTAAAAGAAAGGAAAAGTAAAAGGTTGTTGGGACCCAGAAAAACAGGGCTAGAACTAGATCTAAACCCGTTTCAGGCCCTACGTTAGGCGCCATTTTATGTAATGATTTTCGGGTCTCTGGCAACAGTGTGTGCCAGGCTCGTTAATGATAGCATTAGTATTAACGGAGAGTTGGCGCGGCTGTCGGCGGGGGCACGCCTAGCGGTAATCTGACTGAGCTCGTCGGGTTGTGGGGGGTTCTTTGCCGGCCACACCAACTGATTTTACCACTACATAAAAAAAAAGTTTGCGTGCAGTTGTCAAAAGAAAAAAAACCTAGAAGAGGCCAAAAAGGAGTCAAGCATGCCCATAAAGAGACCCTGGGGCTACAGTGTGACCGCTTAAGTTACCGACGAAGAGGCGAGGAGGTGACGAACGTCTTGAGAGAAAGCCCAGTTACAGTTCAATCCTATGCAACCAGGATACTTACTGTTACCCACTTTGAACCGAAAAGAGGAGAGAGATGCCACCTCGCCCATTATTGAAAACTCATTTTTTTTTCGGTAATTCTTCATATTATTTATTTACAACAAAGAAAATTCATTAAGAATAATAAAAATGACAATATAATGTTGAGTGGTATACTACACCACTTGTCGAGAAGGAAAAAAAAAATAAACAACTTTACGGCTTTAATACCCAATCAGTATGGTGATATTAAGGTACCCAAACGAACTCTAGTTATAGTGCTGTCGGCTTGCTGAAGACAAACCTTTGACATCAAACAAAATAATTATACTAATATTAAGATAGTAGATCAATTTTAAAAATATATTATTTTTGAGTCGGTTTGCAACGGACAAACTTTCGACAACAAACTTTTTTTATATACAAATATTAAGATAATAGATCAACTTTAAAAATATATTATTTTGAGTCGGTTTGCAACGGACAAACTTTCGACAACAATCATTATCAAGATACTAAAATAACGATAATAAATCAACTTTAAAAATATACTATTTTTGCGTCGGTTTGCAGCGGACAAACTTTCGACAACAAACTATATTGATATACTAATATTAATGTAATAGATCAACTTTAGATATATATTATTTTAGCGTCGGTTTGCGGCGGACAAACTTTCAAAAACAAACTTTATTGATATACTAATATTAAGATAATAGATCAACTTTAAAATTATATTATTTTTACGTCGGTTTGCAGCGGACAAACTTTCGAAAACAAACTATATTGATATACTAATAATAAGATAATAGATCAACTTTAAAAATATATTATTTTTGCGTCGGTTTACAACGGACAAACTTTCGACAACAAACTTTATTGATATAATAATATTAACGATTGAGTGAGGAAATGGGGGAACCTTGAACCGGCTTTCTCAATATTAGAACAAGAGTCTCGAGTAAATGAAATCTAATAAACGGCAAATTACCTGACATGTCGAAGACAAGTATCTTCCCGGTGGATCACCTTCGGCAGCGCTGACGAATCTGACTCCGAGTAGCTGAAATAAATGTGGTTATTATATAAAAAAAAAAGTTTCGTTTGGTACCATTTCGCGGGTATTGTACACCCCCAATTACTCTCTCAATGCACAATAGACAGAAGGAAACAAATTTTCTTGCGTTATGCCATGGCTTAAAACAAAAATAACAAAATACAGAATGATCCCGTCTGCCATGCCCGGCGAGTATTCCTCATGTGCAAATTCATCCAACAACAATCGAGTAAAAAATTACTCCCATCAAAATATGCCCATTTGGCGCATCTCTAGTTTAATTCGGCCTTTTCGCCATTCTTGATATCGAACAGGCGATTTTCACAAAGTTAGCCATTTTTTTAATGGTCTACACGTACAAGTTAAAGATGGCGGAAGTTCCATGCGGTTGAAATATAGAGAAATACAATTATGTATGGAAAATTTCCGAAATTCGATTTCTTTTCTCACAATAAACTTTTAACAATTTGTTTTGATCATTTGCCATTTGGCGCATCACTAATTTAAGATGGCTTTAGCAACATTCTTGATCTCAAACAAGAACAAGAAATCTTGTCTAGCGATTTTTATAAGGTTTGCCATTTTTAATGGTCGACACGCACAAGTTAAAGATGGCGGAAGTCCATGCGGTTGAAATATAGAGAAATACAATTATGTATGGAAAATTTCCGAAATTCGATTACTTTTCTCGAAATAAACTTTTAACAAATTTTTTGATTATTTTTGCCATTGGGCGCATCACTAATTTAAGTTGGCTTTAGAAACATTCTTGATCTCAAACAAGAAAAAGGAATCTTGTCTAGCGATTTTTACAAGGTTCGCCATTTTTAATGGTCGACACGCACAAGTTAATTTGCGGAAGTTCCAGGCGGACGAAATACAGAGATATACAATTATATAAGAAAAATTTCCGAAATTCGATTTTTTTCCTCAAAATAAACTTGTAACATTTTTTTTTTCGTGTACCACTATTGTAATCGCGACACTTTGGTTTTAGACACTTCGAACTAGATTCCTATATTTCTTAGACACTCTAGCAAATTGGCAACCGATAATAATTTATATTTTTCAGCCATTAATTTTTGTATCAACGCAGCCGAATGATCTCACCGACCGTCTTCTGACAGTATCAAACTGGAACAGACTGAATCAATCAACGAAATCCACCTCCTCTCCTTTTTTTGCATATTCCTCTTTCAACGCTATTAACAAGTCTCACTACTAAGTGATGGTGGTTTGAAGGGGCAAAACAATCGAGAACGTGGGGTGACAAAGAGAGTTTGTAGAGAGAATAATGTTTGTTACTGGTTGGTACGTGTAGTCGCCAGTGCTTTTCAAACATGGGATATGCGCTAATAGCCATTTACAACAGGAGCTGAGCACAAGTAACAACCGAATTTTGGAGATTTTTTTTTCTATTTTCTTTCCCTTTTGCGATCCGTTCTCGGCTCTCACACATGAGCGTTGTTCCGTATACATGGTGTCGACGCCTCCACAGATACACATGTGTATTAAATTTAATACGCTTTTGTGTATGTCTGTTCGTGTGCAATTTTAAAATTGATTTTAAACTAACTTCCCATTGAGCTAGAGACTTGAAACCGTAAACATAGCTCAACTGGATGAACTAATGTTCATCAAGTCACAATCACAATCACAAAAAAACGAAACGCGAGTTTGGAATTTGTTTCAGATCAAAGCAGACTAAACGTTTTAAATTAAAAATGTTTTTTATTGGTTAACTGCGTAACCAGTTCTTCATATAATATGGTACAAAACACTAATTAAGAATGCACTCACACAACTGAGTGTACAACCTATTTGAATTGCGAAACCTATTAATTTTTGTATAAAAATTTTTGTTCTACTTCTCTATACTCTTTGATATTATATATATACTAGTTGACCCAAAGAACTTCATCCCGCCTAAAACTGATAAAATTATTAATGTCCCTTTCGAAACTCGAGCCTCTCTATTAAAACAATGAACACTTTGGTTTTAGACACTTCGAACTAGATTCCTATATTTCTTAGACACTCTAGCAAATTGGCAACCGATAATAATTTATATTTTTCAGCCATTAATTTTTGTATCAACGCAGCCGAATGATCTCACCGACCGTCTTCTGACAGTATCAAACTGGAACAGACTGAATCAATCAACGAAATCCACCTCCTCTCCTTTTTTTTGCATATTCCTCTTTCAACGCTATTAACAAGTCTCACTACTAAGTGATGGTGGTTTGAAGGGGCAAAACAATCGAGAACGTGGGGTGACAAAGAGAGTTTGTAGAGAGAATAATGTTTGTTACTGGTTGGTACGTGTAGTCGCCAGTGCTTTTCAAACATGGGATATGCGCTAATAGCCATTTACAACAGGAGCTGAGCACAAGTAACAACCGAATTTTGGAGATTTTTTTTTCTATTTTCTTTCCCTTTTGCGATCCGTTCTCGGCTCTCACACATGAGCGTTGTTCCGTATACATGGTGTCGACGCCTCCACAGATACACATGTGTATTAAATTTAATACGCTTTTATGTATGTCTGTTCGTGTGCAATTTTAAAATTGATTTTAAACTAACTTCCCATTGAGCTAGAGACTTGAAACCGTAAACATAGCTCAACTGGATGAACTAATGTTCATCAAGTCACAATCACAATCACAAAAAAAACGAAACGCGAGTTTGGAATTTGTTTCAGATCAAAGCAGACTAAACGTTTTAAATTAAAAATGTTTTTTATTGGTTAACTGCGTAACCAGTTCTTCATATAATATGGTACAAAACACTAATTAAGAATGCACTCACACAACTGAGTGTACAACCTATTTGAATTGCGAAACCTATTAATTTTTGTATAAAAATTTTTGTTCTACTTCTCTATACTCTTTGATATTATATATATACTAGTTGACCCAAAGAACTTCATCCCGCCTGAAACTGATAAAATTATTAATGTCCCTTTCGAAACTCGAGCCTCTCTATTAAAACAATGAAAATGAAAAATTGTGATTTGTTTATTGCGCTGACGAATCTGACTCCGAGTAGCTGAAATAAATGTGGTTATTATATAAAAAAAAAAGTTTCGTTTGGTACCATTTCGCGGGTATTGTACACCCCCAATTACTCTCTCAATGCACAATAGACAGAAGGAAACAAATTTTCTTGCGTTATGCCATGGCTTAAAACAAAAATAACAAAATACAGAATGATCCCGTCTGCCATGCCCGGCGAGTATTCCTCATGTGCAAATTCATCCAACAACAATCGAGTAAAAAATTACTCCCATCAAAATATGCCCATTTGGCGCATCTCTAGTTTAATTCGGCCTTTTCGCCATTCTTGATATCGAACAGGCGATTTTCACAAAGTTAGCCATTTTTTTAATGGTCTACACGTACAAGTTAAAGATGGCGGATGTTCCATGCGGTTGAAATATAGAGAAATACAATTATGTATGGAAAATTTCCGAAATTCGATTTCTTTTCTCACAATAAACTTTTAACAATTTGTTTTGATCATTTGCCATTTGGCGCATCACTAATTTAAGATGGCTTTAGCAACATTCTTGATCTCAAACAAGAACAAGAAATCTTGTCTAGCGATTTTTATAAGGTTTGCCATTTTTAATGGTCGACACGCACAAGTTAAAGATGGCGGAAGTCCATGCGGTTGAAATATAGAGAAATACAATTATGTATGGAAAATTTCCGAAATTCGATTACTTTTCTCGAAATAAACTTTTAACAAATTTTTTGATTATTTTTGCCATTGGGCGCATCACTAATTTAAGTTGGCTTTAGAAACATTCTTGATCTCAAACAAGAAAAAGGAATCTTGTCTAGCGATTTTTACAAGGTTCGCCATTTTTAATGGTCGACACGCACAAGTTAATTTGCGGAAGTTCCAGGCGGACGAAATACAGAGATATACAATTATATAAGAAAAATTTCCGAAATTCGATTTTTTTCCTCAAAATAAACTTGTAACATTTTTTTTTTCGTGTACCACTATTGTAATCGCGACACTTTGGTTTTAGACACTTCGAACTAGATTCCTATATTTCTTAGACACTCTAGCAAATTGGCAACCGATAATAATTTATATTTTTCAGCCATTAATTTTTGTATCAACGCAGCCGAATGATCTCACCGACCGTCTTCTGACAGTATCAAACTGGAACAGACTGAATCAATCAACGAAATCCACCTCCTCTCCTTTTTTTTTGCATATTCCTCTTTCAACGCTATTAACAAGTCTCACTACTAAGTGATGGTGGTTTGAAGGGGCAAAACAATCGAGAACGTGGGGTGACAAAGAGAGTTTGTAGAGAGAATAATGTTTGTTACTGGTTGGTACGTGTAGTCGCCAGTGCTTTTCAAACATGGGATATGCGCTAATAGCCATTTACAACAGGAGCTGAGCACAAGTAACAACCGAATTTTGAAGATTTTTTTTTCTATTTTCTTTCCCTTTTGCGATCCGTTCTCGGCTCTCACACATGAGCGTTGTTCCGTATACATGGTGTCGACGCCTCCACAGATACACATGTGTATTAAATTTAATACGCTTTTATGTATGTCTGTTCGTGTGCAATTTTAAAATTGATTTTAAACTAACTTCCCATTGAGCTAGAGACTTGAAACCGTAAACATAGCTCAACTGGATGAACTAATGTTCATCAAGTCACAATCACAATCACAAAAAAAACGAAACGCGAGTTTGGAATTTGTTTCAGATCAAAGCAGACTAAACGTTTTAAATTAAAAATGTTTTTTATTGGTTAACTGCGTAACCAGTTCTTCATATAATATGGTACAAAACACTAATTAAGAATGCACTCACACAACTGAGTGTACAACCTATTTGAATTGCGAAACCTATTAATTTTTGTATAAAAATTTTTGTTCTACTTCTCTATACTCTTTGATATTATATATATACTAGTTGACCCAAAGAACTTCATCCCGCCTGAAACTGATAAAATTATTAATGTCCCTTTCGAAACTCGAGCCTCTCTATTAAAACAATGAAAATGAAAAATTGTGATTTGTTTATTGCCATTGCGAATGCAAGCCATACGGGAAACTGAATGCGCTTAAACTCGAACGGCAAGTCGGTCGATATCATAAGACTTCTTGGAATGAAAACTTCCTCGCCTTTGAAATTGACTTTGATTATGAAATTTGAAATAGAATTGAAAAATATAAATTTAAAATTGCTCGGAAGCAAATAATTGAATTTGCAATAAACCAAAGCTAGCAGCCATATTTACAAATAATTTACTTAACTTTTTTTGGTGGCGTTTTTTATAAATTGGTTTTTGTTCGAGTATAAAAACGCTAAAGAAGCACCCTGCAAAATTTGCGCTGGTGTCGTATTGCAAAAACGGTAGCTGAGCACACTGTACACCACATTTGCCGTTAACGGAGCACCTCGCTGAACTCACATGTATTATAAACAGCAGAATATGACAGTACTAAGTATACTAGTATGTAGTACGAATTAACCGTTAAAACTGCCAAGCTATAGTGCTATCGACACGTTAAACTTTCAAAGTAAAAAATAGCCGCGTTCGAATGGACTGAAGAGTACAACTAAACACTTCAGTTAATTGGGCGACTCTTCACTTAAATTGTGCTACTGAAGTAAAGAGACTGTTCGATTGGTATTCTTTACTTCAGATAAATGTCAATGTTAGTCATCTGAAGTAACTACACGAGCAGAACACCTCTTCCCTAACTTCAGTTGCCCAATTTTACCCAATTTTTAACAAAAGTGAAGAGTTGTCAATCGAAGTCTCTTCAATTCTGTTACTTTAGATACAAAAAGTTTTGTCCATCAGTGATACACATGTGTTTAAAATTTGAAGAAAATCCCGTTCACTCCAAAAACTTTTCAAAAAATTTTGTCCAACGGAGATACACATGTTTAAAAAAACATGTTTAAAATTTGACGAAAATCGGGTTAATTTTTTTGAAATTTTTTTTACAAAAAGTGTTGTCTGTCGGAGATACACATGTGTATTAAATTTGAAGAAAATCGGGTTAATTTAAAAAAAATGGGGCCCCACGAACCAAAGGCCCGGGGTCTACAAAATTTTAAAAAAAGTTTTGTCCATCAGAGATACACATGTGTATTAAATTTGAAGAAAATCGAGTAAAATTTTGTAAAATATTTGTATGGGGAGTCCCCCGACCCCGTGGCCCTAAAGGCCTCAAATTTTAATCAAAAACGTTGTCTCTGGAAATACACATGTGGTAAAAATTTCAATAAAATCGGGCTTTGGGAAGTAGGTTAAAAATTTATCACAAGATTCCACAACAGACGACCGACATCCGTGCTACGGGCAAGTGAAGTTAACATAGAGAATTTAAAAAAGGAGACACCATGCAGAGTAAAAACCGTTTGCATACTTAAACCAACTATAGTTGCCACCTGTTGATTAAATAGGAAGTGTCAACTCAACCTTGTCTGTCGAGCTAACCAGAACTTATGCAGGCCAGATCAATGAGGGATCTTGCTTTTCGTGCCTTCAAAGAAGATCGGTCGGAGAGCAGATGGTGGACCTTTTGTCAGTACCGTAATAAGGTGACTTCTATTGTCAGGAACGCCAAAAAGAACTTCGGACGTTCATATTTCACAATTAATCAGCGTCCTAGAAAACTCTAATGCAAGGTGAGAAACATTGGGGTCTTAATGATTCTGATCTCGATCATAATGGACTTTGTCCTGAGACCATAAACATGCATTTTGCATCATTCCAATATAGTTCTAACCCGCCTCAGCTCCTATCTCCCAATCTAATAATCCCCACTCCTTTTCCTTCCGTTACGTTTGTCTTGATGAGCTCGTGCTGGCACTAGCGTCCATTAACTCCAATGCCATACAAATTATATTGTCGTATTTATGTCCGTAGTGATGTTGCGCTTCAGCTTTTGCCTCAATTCAGCTAATGTTTCAATCCGGAATTTAATTTCATCTGGCTGAGAGTGCAGGTACAAGGGCATATAGAAGCCCCAAGTTAGACAGTGTTTCAACTCAGAGCGAGTCTGATTCAATTTCAAGAATAGTCACAAAATAAGAATATCGTAAAACTGAAATCGTTATTTCAGGGATTTCAATGTAAACAATTCTGGGTGCAATCGCCATTCTGGCCATATATATGTTTGCTGAGGTAATCTACTTACTCAGCTTGTAAATGAGCCTAGAAGAATATCTGTCATTGCAAATCATTCTGCAAACTTCTCTTGTCCTGATAATTACTCCGCCAATGTATTATCGCCCCTAGGCTCGTCTGACCATTGTGTTGTATCAGCTAATTCCCGTGAATAAACCACGCAATTAGAGAAAAAAACTTCCAAGAAAACAGTATGGCAAGCTGTTTAGGAGAGTTCTACTTTGAACTCCAAAGTTTCTTTTTTCGAAGCCTAAGATTCGTCAGGGCACATATACCTTGACGATATGATGAGGATATACCGGCACATAAACCAATATATCAATGTATTTGTAAAGTTAAATGCTCCTTACCGCTGGTGGGGGGAAGCAATTAATGCAAATAAAATACGGTGTTTATCGTGTCACCACGTAAAGATGAAAGACAATTTATTTAAAATTAATTCTTAATTTATACTAATTGGCGTAGCCAAATATCCACATAATACCTTTCAATGAAGAATGCTGACATTGCATTTTTCATCTCTCTGTAAGTGACTTTAGCGAAAACGCTAACGCCTATCGATTAAGGTCTACTTAAAACTAAGACTTTAATTACTATTTGAACGGCAGAATCCAAGTTGATCAAAAAAAATATCAATTTAGAACTACTTTTCGTATTTAATCTGGCCTTACCAAATATTGGTAAGAAACTTGGTAAATACCAGAACCACTAATCTATAATACCTCCTAACAATCTTCGAAAAAAAACTTTCACAAAAAAATGCGATTAAAATATGTGTATCTGATATCGATAATTACAATAATAAGTTTTAAAGGGTCATCTCTCTCTCGCCTTCTCGTCCCAGTGGGTGCCGTGCATAAGAGGAGAAATCTAAACTCAATTTGCTACCAAGCAATATATCTCAACGGTAACCAAATCAATCAGAAGTCGAAAAGACCTAAAAAAAAACCAATCAGGTTTAGAGTTCTCCATACGTTCTTACTCATTCATTCGAACAACCGTGCATCTGGAGGCTTCTCACCGGAGGGATTTGAGACAAAAAAAAATATCACGGGTGTTCACTTTGTGCCACCAGGGTGCTCAATCAGGGATTCAGTTAGTGCAAAACGAAACAATTAAATTTCTTACTGCTACAGGTTCACCCTATAGCAGATCAGAAAAAAAACTTAAAAACAGGGTTAAGCTTTAGCTATATCCAACGTGAGTTGAAATATAACCGAAGAGATCTTTTAGTACATTACTTTGGACAAGTACCATCGGTGTAGTATCCAGTTTTTGGTGTGCCAGATCAGCGATTCCGGATGGAACTCGATCAATATTCAATTTGGACAAATGCCAAACAGTGTGCTCCGGACACTGCATTCATTTTAATCAAGTTAAGGAAGTAAAATTTGGAAATAGGATAAAGCTACTAAAATTAATGAAACCAGTTAAGAGGCCTTCCACCGATGTGAAGTCGACCAAGAATCATAGGTCAGGTATCCGGCAGTCTTGCACCAAATCACCCGCATTTCCGCATGAAACTAAGCCGTCGCTCGAACAGGATTAATATAAAAAAAATTTTGGTTTGCTCCAGTGCGAGGTAACCTAAGTTAGAGAGGAACGATTATATCTTCCAAAGAATAGAATGGATCATGGAACATCGGTCAGATATCCAGCAGTCATCTCGCCAGATCACCTGCGTTTCCGAATTACTCTAGGCCACTCATCCCACTGGAAAGCCAACAATGTTTAGTGTCAAAAGACACCAATCTCAATTAATCTAATGTTACTAGATAAAAAATTTTTAAAAGAAAGGAAAAGTAAAAGGTTGTTGGGACCCAGAAAAACAGGGCTAGAACTAGATCTAAACCCGTTTCAGGCCCCACGTTAGGCGCCATTTTATGTAATGATTTTCGGGTCTCTGGCAACAGTGTGTGCCAGGCTCGTTAATGATAGCATTAGTATTAACGGAGAGTTGGCGCGGCTGTCGGCGGGGGCACGCCTAGCGGTAATCTGACTGAGCTCGTCGGGTTGTGGGGGGTTCTTTGCCGGCCACACTAACTGATTTTACCACTACATAAAAAAAAGTTTGCGTGCAGTTGTCAAAAGAAAAAAAACCTAGAAGAGGCCAAAAAGGAGTCAAGCATGCCCATAAAGAGACCCTGGGGCTACAGTGTGACCGCTTAAGTCACCGACGAAGAGGCGAGGAGGTGACGAACGTCTTGAGAGAAAGCCCAGTTACAGTTCAATCCTATGCAACCAGGATACTTACTGTTACCCACTTTGAACCGAAAAGAGGAGAGAGATGCCACCTCGCCCATTATTGAAAACTCATTTTTTTCGGTAATTCTTCATATTATTTATTTACAACAAAGAAAATTCATTAAGAATAATAAAAATGACAATATAATGTTGAGTGGTATACTACACCACTTGTCGAGAAGGAAAAAAAAATAAACAACTTTACGGCTTTAATACCCAATCAGTATGGTGATATTAAGGTACCCAAACGAACTCTAGTTATAGTGCTGTCGGCTTGCTGAAGACAAACCTTTGACATCAAACAAAATAATTATACTAATATTAAGATAGTAGATCAATTTTAAAAATATATTATTTTTGAGTCGGTTTGCAACGGACAAACTTTCGACAACAAACTTTTTTTATATACAAATATTAAGATAATAGATCAACTTTAAAAATATATTATTTTGAGTCGGTTTGCAACGGACAAACTTTCGACAACAATCATTATCAAGATACTAAAATAACGATAATAAATCAACTTTAAAAATATATTATTTTTGCGTCGGTTTGCAGCGGACAAACTTTCGACAACAAACTATATTGATATACTAATATTAATGTAATAGATCAACTTTAGATATATATTATTTTAGCGTCGGTTTGCGGCGGACAAACTTTCAAAAACAAACTTTATTGATATACTAATATTAAGATAATAGATCAACTTTAAAATTATATTATTTTTACGTCGGTTTGCAGCGGACAAACTTTCGACAACAAACTATATTGATATACTAATAATAAGATAATAGATCAACTTTAAAAATATATTATTTTTGCGTCGGTTTACAACGGACAAACTTTCGACAACAAACTTTATTGATATAATAATATTAACGATTGAGTGAGGAAATGGGGGAACCTTGAACCGGCTTTCTCAATATTAGAACAAGCGTCTCGAGTGAATGAAATCTAATAAACGGCAAATTACCTGACATGTCGAAGACAAGTATCTTCCCGGTGGATCACCTTCGGCAGCGCTGACGAATCTGACTCCGAGTAGCTGAAATAAATGTGGTTATTATATAAAAAAAAAGTTTCGTTTGGTACCATTTCGCGGGTATTGTACACCCCCAATTACTCTCTCAATGCACAATAGACAGAAGGAAACAAATTTTCTTGCGTTATGCCATGGCTTAAAACAAAAATAACAAAATACAGAATGATCCCGTCTACCATGCCCGGCGAGTATTCCTCATGTGCAAATTCATCCAACAACAATCGAGTAAAAAATTACTCCCATCAAAATATGTCCATTTGGCGCATCTCTAGTTTAATTCGGCCTTTTCGCCATTCTTGATATCGAACAGGCGATTTTCACAAAGTTAGCCATTTTTTTAATGGTCTACACGTACAAGTTAAAGATGGCGGAAGTTCCATGCGGTTGAAATATAGAGAAATACAATTATGTATGGAAAATTTCCGAAATTCGATTTCTTTTCTCACAATAAACTTTTAACAATTTGTTTTGATCATTTGCCATTTGGCGCATCACTAATTTAAGATGGCTTTAGCAACATTCTTGATCTCAAACAAGAACAAGAAATCTTGTCTAGCGATTTTTATAAAGTTTGCCATTTTTAATGGTCGACACGCACAAGTTAAAGATGGCAGAAGTCCATGCGGTTGAAATATAGAGAAATACAATTATGTATGGAAAATTTCCGAAATTCGATTACTTTTCTCGAAATAAACTTTTAACAAATTTTTTGATTATTTTTGCCATTGGGCGCATCACTAATTTAAGTTGGCTTTAGAAACATTCTTGATCTCAAACAAGAAAAAGGAATCTTGTCTAGCGATTTTTACAAGGTTCGCCATTTTTAATGGTCGACACGCACAAGTTAATTTGCGGAAGTTCCAGGCGAACGAAATACAGAGATATACAATTATATAAGAAAAATTTCCGAAATTCGATTTTTTTCCTCAAAATAAACTTGTAACAATTTTTTTTTCGTGTACCACTATTGTAATCGCGACACTTTGGTTTTAGACACTTCGAATTAGATTCCTATATTTCTTAGACACTCTAGCAAATTGGCAACTGATAATAATTTATATTTTTCAGCCATTAATTTTTGTATCAACGCAGCCGAATGATCTCACCGACCGTCTTCTGACAGTATCAAACTGGAACAGACTGAATCAATCAACGAAATCCACCTCCTCTCCTTTTTTTTGCATATTCCTCTTTCAACGCTATTAACAAGTCTCACCACTAAGTGATGGTGGTTTGAAGGGGCAAAACAATCGAGAACGTGGGGTGACAAAGAGAGTTTGTAGAGAGAATAATGTTTGTTACTGGTTGGTACGTGTAGTCGCCAGTGCTTTTCAAACATGGGATATGCGCTAATAGCCATTTACAACAGGAGCTGAGCACAAGTAACAACCGAATTTTGGAGATTTTTTTTTCTACTTTCTTTCCCTTTTGCGATCCGTTCTCGGCTCTCACACATGAGCGTTGTTCCGTATACAGGGTGTCGACGCATAACCGGTAGCCTCCACAGATACACATGTGTATTAAATTTAATACGCTTTTGTGTATGTCTGTTCGTGTGCAATTTTAAAATTGATTTTAAACTAACTTCCCATTGAGCTAGAGACTTGAAACCGTAAACATAGCTCAACTGGATGAACTAATGTTCATCAAGTCACAATCACAATCACAAAAAAAAACGAAACGCTAGTTTGAAATTTGTTTCAGATCAAAGCAGACTAAACGTTTTAAATTAAAAATGTTGTTTATTGGTTAACTGCGTAACCAGTTCTTCATATAATATGGTACAAAACACTAATTAAGAATGCACTCACACAACTGAGTGTACAACCTATTTGAATTGCGAAACCTATTAATTTTTGTATAAAAATTTTTGTTCTACTTCTCTATACTCTTTGATATTATATATATACTAGTTGACCCAAAGAACTTCATCCCGCCTAAAACTGATAAAATTATTAATGTCCCTTTCGAAACTCGAGCCTCTCTATTAAAACAATGAAAATGAAAAATTGTGATTTGTTTATTGCCATTGCGAATGCAAGCCATACGGGAAACTGAATGCGCTTAAACTCGAACGGCAAGTCGGTCGATATCATAAGACTTCTTGGAATGAAAACTTCCTCGCCTTTGAAATTGACTTTGATTATGAAATTTGAAATAGAATTGAAAAATATAAATTTAAAATTGCTCGGAAGCAAATAATTGAATTTGCAATAAACCAAAGCTAGCAGCCATATTTACAAATAATTTACTTAACTTTTTTTGGTGGCGTTTTTTATAAATTGGTTTTTGTTCGAGTATAAACACGCTAAAGAAGCACCCTGCAAAATTTGCGCTGGTGTCGTATTGCAAAAACGGTAGCTGAGCACACTGTACACCACATTTGCCGTTAACGGAGCACCTCGCTGAACTCACATGTATTATAAACAGCAGAATATGACAGTACTAAGTATACTAGTATGTAGTACGAATTAACCGTTAAAACTGCCAAGCTATAGTGCTATCGACACGTTAAACTTTCAAAGTAAAAAATAGCCGCGTTCGAATGGACTGAAGAGTACAACTAAACACTTCAGTTAATTGGGCGACTCTTCACTTAAATTGTGCTACTGAAGTAAAGAGACTGTTCGATTGGTATTCTTTACTTCAGATAAATGTCAATGTTAGTCATCTGAAGTAACTACACGAGCAGAACACCTCTTCCCTAACTTCAGTTGCCCAATTTTACCCAATTTTTAACAAAAGTGAAGAGTTGTCAATCGAAGTCTCTTCAATTCTGTTACTTTAGATACAAAAAGTTTTGTCCATCAGTGATACACATGTGTTTAAAATTTGAAGAAAATCCCGTTCACTCCAAAAACTTTTCAAAAAATTTTGTCCAACGGAGATACACATGTTTAAAAAAACATGTTTAAAATTTGACGAAAATCGGGTTAATTTTTTTGAAATTTTTTTTACAAAAAGTGTTGTCTGTCGGAGATACACATGTGTATTAAATTTGAAGAAAATCGGGTTAATTTAAAAAAAATGGGGCCCCACGAACCAAAGGCCCGGGGTCTACAAAATTTTAAAAAAAGTTTTGTCCATCAGAGATACATTTGAAGAAAATCGAGTAAAATTTTGTAAAATATTTGTATGGGGAGTCCCCCGACCCCGTGGCCCTAAAGGCCTCAAATTTTAATCAAAAACGTTGTCTCTGGAAATACACATGTGGTAAAAATTTCAATAAAATCGGGCTTTGGGAAGTAGGTTAAAAATTTATCACAAGATTCCACAACAGACGACCGACATCCGTGCTACGGGCAAGTGAAGTTAACATAGAGAATTTAAAAAAGGAGACACCATGCAGAGTAAAAACCGTTTGCATACTTAAACCAACTATAGTTGCCACCTGTTGATTAAATAGGAAGTGTCAACTCAACCTTGTCTGTCGAGCTAACCAGAACTTATGCAGGCCAGATCAATGAGGGATCTTGCTTTTCGTGCCTTCAAAGAAGATCGGTCGGAGAGCAGATGGTGGACCTTTTGTCAGTACCGTAATAAGGTGACTTCTATTGTCAGGAACGCCAAAAAGAACTTCGGACGTTCATATTTCACAATTAATCAGCGTCCTAGAAAACTCTAATGCAAGGTGAGAAACATTTGGGTCTTAATGATTCTGATCTCGATCATAATGGACTTTGTCCTGAGACCATAAACATGCATTTTGCATCATTCCAATATAGTTCTAACCCGCCTCAGCTCCTATCTCCCAATCTAATAATCCCCACTCCTTTTCCTTCCGTTACGTTTGCCTTGATGAGCTCGTGCTGGCACTAGCGTCCATTAACTCCAATGCCATACAAATTATATTGTCGTATTTATGTCCGTAGTGATGTTGCGCTTCAGCTTTTGCCTCAATTCAGCTAATGTTTCAATCCGGAATTTAATTTCATCTGGCTGAGAGTGCAGGTACAAGGGCATATAGAAGCCCCAAGTTAGACAGTGTTTCAACTCAGAGCGAGTCTGATTCAATTTCAAGAATAGTCACAAAATAAGAATATCGTAAAACTGAAATCGTTATTTCAGGGATTTCAATGTAAACAATTCTGGGTGCAATCGCCATTCTGGCCATATATATGTTTGCTGAGGTAATCTACTTACTCAGCTTGTAAATGAGCCTAGAAGAATATCTGTCATTGCAAATCATTCTGCAAACTTCTCTTGTCCTGATAATTACTCCGCCAATGTATTATCGCCCCTAGGCTCGTCTGACCATTGTGTTGTATCAGCTAATTCCCGTGAATAAACCACGCAATTAGAGAAAAAAACTTCCAAGAAAACAGTATGGCAAGCTGTTTAGGAGAGTTCTACTTTGAACTCCAAAGTTTCTTTTTTCGAAGCCTAAGATTCGTCAGGGCACATATACCTTGACGATATGATGAGGATATACCGGCACATAAACCAATATATCAATGTATTTGTAAAGTTAAATGCTCCTTACCGCTGGTGGGGGGAAGCAATTAATGCAAATAAAATACGGTGTTTATCGTGTCACCACGTAAAGATGAAAGACAATTTATTTAAAATTAATTCTTAATTTATACTAATTGGCGTAGCCAAATATCCACATAATACCTTTCAATGAAGAATGCTGACATTGCATTTTTCATCTCTCTGTAAGTGACTTTAGCGAAAACGCTAACGCCTATCGATTAAGGTCTACTTAAAACTAAGACTTTAATTACTATTTGAACGGCAGAATCCAAGTTGATCAAAAAAAATATCAATTTAGAACTACTTTTCGTATTTAATCTGGCCTTACCAAATATTGGTAAGAAACTTGGTAAATACCAGAACCACTAATCTATAATACCTCCTAACAATCTTCGAAAAAAAACTTTCACAAAAAAATGCGATTAAAATATGTGTATCTGATATCGATAATTACAATAATAAGTTTTAAAGGGTCATCTCTCTCTCGCCTTCTCGTCCCAGTGGGTGCCGTGCATAAGAGGAGAAATCTAAACTCAATTTGCTACCAAGCAATATATCTCAACGGTAACCAAATCAATCAGAAGTCGAAAAGACCTAAAAAAAACCAATCAGGTTTAGAGTTCTTACTCATTCATTCGAACAACCGTGCATCTGGAGGCTTCTCACCGGAGGGATTTGAGACAAAAAAAAATATCACGGGTGTTCACTTTGTGCCACCAGGGTGCTCAATCAGGGATTCAGTTAGTGCAAAACGAAACAATTAAATTTCTTACTGCTACAGGTTCACCCTATAGCAGATCAGAAAAAAAACTTAAAAACAGGGTTAAGCTTTAGCTATATCCAACGTGAGTTGAAATATAACCGAAGAGATCTTTTAGTACATTACTTTGGACAAGTACCATCGGTCTAGTATCCAGTTTTTGGTGTGCCAGATCAGCGATTCCGGATGGAACTCGATCAATATTCAATTTAGACAAATGCCAAACAGTGTGCTCCGGACACTGCATTCATTTTAATCAAGTTAAGGAAGTAAAATTTGGAAATAGGATAAAGCTACTAAAATTAATGAAACCAGTTAAGAGGCCTTCCACCGATGTGAAGTCGACCAAGAATCATAGGTCAGGTATCCGGCAGTCTTGCACCAAATCACCCGCATTTCCGCATGAAACTAAGCCGTCGCTCGAACAGGATTAATATAAAAAAAATTTTGGTTTGCTCCAGTGCGAGGTAACCTAAGTTAGAGAGGAACGATTATATCTTCCAAAGAATAGAATGGATCATGGAACATCGGTCAGATATCCAGCAGTCATCTCGCCAGATCACCTGCGTTTCCGAATTACTCTAGGCCACTCATCCCACTGGAAAGCCAACAATGTTTAGTGTCAAAAGACACCAATCTCAATTAATCTAATGTTACTAGATAAAAAAATTTTAAAAGAAAGGAAAAGTAAAAGGTTGTTGGGACCCAGAAAAACAGGGCTAGAACTAGATCTAAACCCGTTTCAGGCCCCACGTTAGGCGCCATTTTATGTAATGATTTTCGGGTCTCTGGCAACAGTGTGTGCCAGGCTCGTTAATGATAGCATTAGTATTAACGGAGAGTTGGCGCGGCTGTCGGCGGGGGCACGCCTAGCGGTAATCTGACTGAGCTCGTCGGGTTGTGGGGGGTTCTTTGCCGGCCACACCAACTGATTTTACCACTACATAAAAAAAAGTTTGCGTGCAGTTGTCAAAAGAAAAAAAACCTAGAAGAGGCCAAAAAGGAGTCAAGCATGCCCATAAAGAGACCCTGGGGCTACAGTGTGACCGCTTAAGTCACCGACGAAGAGGCGAGGAGGTGACGAACGTCTTGAGAGAAAGCCCAGTTACAGTTCAATCCTATGCAACCAGGATACTTACTGTTACCCACTTTGAACCGAAAAGAGGAGAGAGATGCCACCTCGCCCATTATTGAAAACTCATTTTTTTCGGTAATTCTTCATATTATTTATTTACAACAAAGAAAATTCATTAAGAATAATAAAAATGACAATATAATGTTGAGTGGTATACTACACCACTTGTCGAGAAGGAAAAAAAAATAAACAACTTTACGGCTTTAATACCCAATCAGTATGGTGATATTAAGGTACCCAAACGAACTCTAGTTATAGTGCTGTCGGCTTGCTGAAGACAAACCTTTGACATCAAACAAAATAATTATACTAATATTAAGATAGTAGATCAATTTTAAAAATATATTATTTTTGAGTCGGTTTGCAACGGACAAACTTTCGACAACAAACTTTTTTTATATACAAATATTAAGATAATAGATCAACTTTAAAAATATATTATTTTGAGTCGGTTTGCAACGGACAAACTTTCGACAACAATCATTATCAAGATACTAAAATAACGATAATAAATCAACTTTAAAAATATATTATTTTTGCGTCGGTTTGCAGCGGACAAACTTTCGACAACAAACTATATTGATATACTAATATTAATGTAATAGATCAACTTTAGATATATATTATTTTAGCGTCGGTTTGCGGCGGACAAACTTTCAAAAACAAACTTTATTGATATACTAATATTAAGATAATAGATCAACTTTAAAATTATATTATTTTTACGTCGGTTTGCAGCGGACAAACTTTCGACAACAAACTATATTGATATACTAATAATAAGATAATAGATCAACTTTAAAAATATATTATTTTTGCGTCGGTTTACAACGGACAAACTTTCGACAACAAACTTTATTGATATAATAATATTAACGATTGAGTGAGGAAATGGGGGAACCTTGAACCGGCTTTCTCAATATTAGAACAAGCGTCTCGAGTGAATGAAATCTAATAAACGGCAAATTACCTGACATGTCGAAGACAAGTATCTTCCCGGTGGATCACCTTCGGCAGCGCTGACGAATCTGACTCCGAGTAGCTGAAATAAATGTGGTTATTATATAAAAAAAAAGTTTCGTTTGGTACCATTTCGCGGGTATTGTACACCCCCAATTACTCTCTCAATGCACAATAGACAGAAGGAAACAAATTTTCTTGCGTTATGCCATGGCTTAAAACAAAAATAACAAAATACAGAATGATCCCGTCTGCCATGCCCGGCGAGTATTCCTCATGTGCAAATTCATCCAACAACAATCGAGTAAAAAATTACTCCCATCAAAATATGCCCATTTGGCGCATCTCTAGTTTAATTCGGCCTTTTCGCCATTCTTGATATCGAACAGGCGATTTTCACAAAGTTAGCCATTTTTTTAATGGTCTACACGTACAAGTTAAAGATGGCGGAAGTTCCATGCGGTTGAAATATAGAGAAATACAATTATGTATGGAAAATTTCCGAAATTCGATTTCTTTTCTTACAATAAACTTTTAACAATTTGTTTTGATCATTTGCCATTTGGCGCATCACTAATTTAAGATGGCTTTAGCAACATTCTTGATCTCAAACAAGAACAAGAAATCTTGTCTAGCGATTTTTATAAAGTTTGCCATTTTTAATGGTCGACACGCACAAGTTAAAGATGGCAGAAGTCCATGCGGTTGAAATATAGAGAAATACAATTATGTATGGAAAATTTCCGAAATTCGATTACTTTTCTCGAAATAAACTTTTAACAAATTTTTTGATTATTTTTGCCATTGGGCGCATCACTAATTTAAGTTGGCTTTAGAAACATTCTTGATCTCAAACAAGAAAAAGGAATCTTGTCTAGCGATTTTTACAAGGTTCGCCATTTTTAATGGTCGACACGCACAAGTTAATTTGCGGAAGTTCCAGGCGGACGAAATACGAAATTGTGATATACAATTATATAAGAAAAATTTCCGAAATTCGATATTTTTCCTCAAAATAAACTTGTAACAATTTTTTTTTCGTGTACCACTATTGTAATCGCGACACTTTGGTTTTAGACACTTCGAATTAGATTCCTATATTTCTTAGACACTCTAGCAAATTGGCAACCGATAATAATTTATATTTTTCAGCCATTAATTTTTGTATCAACGCAGCCGAATGATCTCACCGACCGTCTTCTGACAGTATCAAACTGGAACAGACTGAATCAATCAACGAAATCCACCTCCTCTCCTTTTTTTTTTGCATATTCCTCTTTCAACGCTATTAACAAGTCTCACCACTAAGTGATGGTGGTTTGAAGGGGCAAAACAATCGAGAACGTGGGGTGACAAAGAGAGTTTGTAGAGAGAATAATGTTTGTTACTGGTTGGTACGTGTAGTCGCCAGTGCTTTTCAAACATGGGATATGCGCTAATAGCCATTTACAACAGGAGCTGAGCACAAGTAACAACCGAATTTTGGAGATTTTTTTTTCTATTTTCTTTCCCTTTTGCGATCCGTTCTCGGCTCTCACACATGAGCGTTGTTCCGTATACAGGGTGTCGACGCATAACCGGTAGCCTCCACAGATACACATGTGTATTAAATTTAATACGCTTTTGTGTATGTCTGTTCGTGTGCAATTTTAAAACTGATTTTAAACTAACTTCCCATTGAGCTAGAGACTTGAAACCGTAAACATAGCTCAACTGGATGAACTAATGTTCATCAAGTCACAATCACAATCACAAAAAAAAACGAAACGCGAGTTTGGAATTTGTTTCAGATCAAAGCAGACTAAACGTTTTAAATTAAAAATGTTTTTTATTGGTTAACTGCGTAACCAGTTCGTCATATAATATGGTACAAAACACTAATTAAGAATGCACTCACACAACTGAGTGTACAACCTATTTGAATTGCGAAACCTATTAATTTTTGTATAAAAATTTTTGTTCTACTTCTCTATACTCTTTGATATTATATATATACTAGTTGACCCAAAGAACTTCATCCCGCCTAAAACTGATAAAATTATTAATGTCCCTTTCGAAACTCGAGCCTCTCTATTAAAACAATGAAAATGAAAAATTGTGATTTGTTTATTGCCATTGCGAATGCAAGCCATACGGGAAACTGAATGCGCTTAAACTCGAACGGCAAGTCGGTCGATATCATAAGAATTCTTGGGATGAAAACTTCCTCGCCTTTGAAATTGACTTTGATTATGAAATTTGAAATAGAATTGAAAAATATAAATTTAAAATTGCTCGGAAGCAAATAATTGAATTTGCAATAAACCAAAGCTAGCAGCCATATTTACAAATAATTTACTTAACCTACACAACTTTTTTGGTGGCGTTTTTTATAAATTGGTTTTTGTTCGAGTATAAAAACGCTAAAGAAGCACCCTGCAAAATTTGCGCTGGTGTCGTATTGCAAAAACGGTAGCTGAGCACACTGTACACCACATTTGCCGTTAACGGAGCACCTCGCTGAACTCACATGTATTAAAAACAGCAGAATATGACAGTACTAAGTATACTAGTATGTAGTACGAATTAACCGTTAAAACTGCCAAGCTATAGTGCTATCGACACGTTAAACATTCAAAGTAAAAAATAGCCGCGTTCGAATGGACTGAAGAGTACAACTAAACACTTCAGTTAATTGGGCGACTCTTCACTTAAATTGTGCTACTGAAGTAAAGAGACTGTTCGATTGGTATTCTTTACTTCAGATAAATGTCAATGTTAGTCATCTGAAGTAACTACACGAGCAGAACACCTCTTCACTAACTTCAGTTGCCCAATTTTACCCAATTTTTAACAAAAGTGAAGAGTTGTCAATCGAAGTCTCTTCAATTCTGTTACTTTAGATACAAAAAGTTTTGCCCATCAGTGATACACATGTGTTTAAAATTTGAAGAAAATCCCGTTCACTCCAAAAACTTTTCAAAAAATTTTGTCTAACGGAGATACACATGTGTATAAAATTTGACGAAAATCGGGTTAATTTTTTTGAAATTTTTTTTACAAAAAGTGTTGTCTGTCGGAGATACACATGTGTATTAAATTTGAAGAAAATCGGGTTAATTTAAAAAAAATTGGGCCCCACGAACCAAAGGCCCGGGGTCTACAAAATTTTAAAAAAAGTTTTGTCCATCAGAGATACACATGTGTATTAAATTTGAAGAAAATCGAGTAAAATTTTGTAAAATATTTGTATGGGGAGCCCCCCGACCCCGTGGCCCTAAGGGTCTCAAATTTTAATCAAAAATGTTGTCTCTGGAAATACACATGTGGTCAAAATTTCAATAAAATCGGGCTTTGGGAAGTAGGTTAAAAATGTATCGCAAGATTCCACAACAGACGACCGACATCCGTGCTACGGGCAAGTGAAGTTAACATAGAGAATTTAAAAAAGGAGACACCATGCAGAGTAAAAACCGTTTGCATACTTAAACCAACTATAGTTGCCACCTGTTGATTAAATAGGAAGTGTCAACTCAACCTTGTCTGTCGAGCTAACCAGAACTTATGCAGGCCAGATCAATGAGGGATCTTGCTTTTCGTGCCTTCAAAGAAGATCGGTCGGAGAGCAGATGGTGGACCTTTTGTCAGTACCGTAATAAGGTGACTTCTATTGTCAGGAACGCCAAAAAGAACTTCGGACGTTCATATTTCACAATTAATCAGCGTCCTAGAAAACTCTAATGCAAGGTGAGAAACATTGGGGTCTTAATGATTCTGATCTCGATCATAATGGACTTTGTCCTGAGACCATAAACATGCATTTTGCATCATTCCAATATAGTTCTAACCCGCCTCTGCTCCTATCTCCCAATCTAATAATCCCCACTCCTTTTCCTTCCGTTACGTTTGCCTTGATGAGCTCGTGCTGGCACTAGCGTCCATTAACTCCAATGCCATACAAATTATATTGTCGTATTTAAGTCCGTAGTGATGTTGCGCTTCAGCTTTTGCCTCAATTCAGCTAATGTTTCAATCCGGAATTTAATTTCATCTGGCTGAGAGTGCAGGTACAAGGGCATATAGAAGCCCCAAGTTAGACAGTGTTTCAACTCAGAGCGAGTCTGATTCAATTTCAAGAATAGTCACAAAATAAGAATATCGTAAAACTGAAATCGTTATTTCAGGGATTTCAATGTAAACAACTCTGGGTGCAATCGCCATTCTGGCCATATATATGTTTGCTGAGGTAATCTACTTACTCAGCTTGTAAATGAGCCTCGAAGAATATCTGACATTGCAAATCATTCTGCAAACTTCACTTGTCCTGATAATTACTCCGCCAATGTATTATCGCCCCTAGGCTCGTCTGACCATTGTGTTGTATCAGCTAATTCCCGTGAATAAACCACGCAGTTAGAGAAAAAAACTTCCAAGAAAACAGTATGGCAAGCTGTTTAGGAGAGTTCTACTTTGAACTCCAAAGTTTCTTTTTTCGAAGCCTAAGATTCGTCAGGGCACATATACCTTGACGATATGATGAGGATATACCGGCACATAAACCAATATATCAATGTATTTGTAAAGTTAAATGCTCCTTACCGCTGGTGGGGGGAAGCAATTAATGCAAATAAAATACGGTGTTTATCGTGTCACCACGTAAAGATGAAAGACAATTTATTTAAAATTAATTCTTAATTTATACTAATTGGCGTAGCCAAATATCCACATAATACCTTTCAATGAAGAATGCTGACATTGCATTTTTCATCTCTCTGTAAGTGACTTTTGCGAAAACGCTAACGCCTTTCGATTAAGGTCTACTTAAAACTAAGACTTTAATTACTATTTGAACGGCAGAATCCAAGTTGATCAAAAAAAATATCAATTTAGAACTACTTTTCGTATTTAATCTGGCCTTACCAAATCTTGGTAAGAAACTTGGTAAATACCAGAACCACTAATCTATAATACCTCCTAACAATCTTCGAAAAAAAACTTTCACAAAAAAATGCGATTAAAATATGTGTATCTAATATCGATAATTACAATAATAAGTTTTAAAGGGTCATCTCTCTCTCGCCTTCTCGTCCCAGTGGGTGCAGTGCATAAGAGGAGAAATCTAAACTCAATTTGCTACCAAGCAATATATCTCAACGGTAACCAAATCAATCAGAAGTCGAAAAGACCTAAAAAAAACCCAATCAGGTTTAGAGTTCTCCATACGTTCTTACTCATTCATTCGAACAACCGTGCATCTGGAGGCTTCTCACCGGAGGGATTTGAGACAAAAAAAAATATCACGGGTGTTCACTTTGTGCCACCAGGGTTCTCAATCAGGGATTCAGTTAGTGCAAAACGAAACAATTAAATTTCTTACTGCTGCAGGTCAGAAAAAAAACTTAAAAACAGGGTTAAGCTTTAGCTATATCCAACGTGAGTTGAAATATAACCGAAGAGATCTTTTAGTACATTACTTTGAACAAGTACCATCGGTCTAGTATCCAGTTTTTGGTGTGCCAGATCAGCGATTCCGGATGGAACTCGATCAATATTCAATTTGGACAAATGCCAAACAGTGTGCTCCGGACACTGCATTCATTTTAATCAAGTTAAGGAAGTAAAATTTGGAAATAGGATAAAGCTACTAAAATTAATGAAACCAGTTAAGAGGCCTTCCACCGATGTGAAGTCGACCAAGAATCATAGGTCAGGTATCCGGCAGTCTTGCACCAAATCACCCGCATTTCCGCATGAAACTAAGCCGTCTCTCGAACAGGATTAATATAAAAAAAAATTTGGTTTGCTCCAGTGCGAGGTAACCTAAGTTAGAGAGGAACGATTATATCTTCCAAAGAATAGAATGGATCATGGAACATCGGTCAGATATCCAGCAGTCATCTCGCCAGATCACCTGCGTTTCCGAATTACTCTAGGCCACTCATCCCACTGGAAAGCCAACAATGTTTAGTGTCAAAAGACACCAATCTCAATTAATCTAATGTTACTAGATAAAAAAATTTTAAAAGAAAGGAAAAGTAAAAGGTTGTTGGGACCCAGAAAAACAGGGCTAGAACTAGATCTAAACCCGTTTCAGGCCCCACGTTAGGCGCCATTTTATGTAATGATTTTCGGGTCTCTGGCAACAGTGTGTGCCAGGCTCGTTAATGATAGCATTAGTATTAACGGAGAGTTGGCGCGGCTGTCGGCGGGGGCACGCCTAGCGGTAATCTGACTGAGCTCGTCGGGTTGTGGGGGGTTCTTTGCCGGCCACACCAACTGATTTTACCACTACATAAAAAAAAGTTTGCGTGCAGTTGTCAAAAGAAAAAAAACCTAGAAGAGGCCAAAAAGGAGTCAAGCATGCCCATAAAGAGACCCTGAGGCTACAGTGTGACCGCTTAAGTCACCGACGAAGAGGCGAGGAGGTGACGAACGTCTTGAGAGAAAGCCCAGTTACAGTTCAATCCTATGCAACCAGGATACTTACTGTTACCCACTTTGAACCGAAAAGAGGAGAGAGATGCCACCTCGCCCATTATTGAAAACTCATTTTTTTTCGGTAATTCTTCATATTATTTATTTACAACAAAGAAAATTCATTAAGAATAATAAAAATGACAATATAATGTTGAGTGGTATACTACACCACTTGTCGAGAAGGAAAAAAAAATAAACAACTTTACGGCTTTAATACCCAATCAGTATGGTGATATTAAGGTACCCAAACGAACTCTAGTTATAGTGCTGTCGGCTTGCTGAAGACAAACCTTTGACATCAAACAAAATAATTATACTAATATTAAGATAGTAGATCAATTTTAAAAATATATTATTTTTGAGTCGGTTTGCAACGGACAAACTTTCGACAACAAACTTTTTTGATATACAAATATTAAGATAATAGATCAACTTTAAAAATATATTATTTTTGCGTCGGTTTACAACGGACAAACTTTCGACAACAATCATTATCAAGATACTAAAATAACGATAATAAATCAACTTTAAAAATATATTATTTTTGCGTCGGTTTGCAGCGGACAAACTTTCGACAACAAACTATATTGATATACTAATATTAATGTAATAGATCAACTTTAGATATATATTATTTTAGCGTCGGTTTGCGGCGGACAAACTTTCAAAAACAAACTTTATTGATATACTAATATTAAGATAATAGATCAACTTTAAAATTATATTATTTTTACGTCGGTTTGCAGCGGACAAACTTTCGACAACAAACTATATTGATATACTAATAATAAGATAATAGATCAACTTTAAAAATATATTATTTTTGCGTCGGTTTACAACGGACAAACTTTCGACAACAAACTTTATTGATATAATAATATTAACGATTGAGTGAGGAAATGGGGGAACCTTGAACCGGCTTTCTCAATATTAGAACAAGCGTCTCGAGTGAATGAAATCTAATAAACGGCAAATTACCTGACATGTCGAAGACAAGTATCTTCCCGGTGGATCACCTTCGGCAGCGCTGACGAATCTGACTCCGAGTAGCTGAAATAAATGTGGTTATTATATAAAAAAAAAAGTTTCGTTTGGTACCATTTCGCGGGTATTGTACACCCCCAATTACTCTCTCAATGCACAATAGACAGAAGGAAACAAATTTTCTTGCGTTATGCCATGGCTTAAAACAAAAATAACAAAATACAGAATGATCCCGTCTGCCATGCCCGGCGAGTATTCCTCATGTGCAAATTCATCCAACAACAATCGAGTAAAAAATTACTCCCATCAAAATATGCCCATTTGGCGCATCTCTAGTTTAATTCGGCCTTTTCGCCATTCTTGATATCGAACAGGCGATTTTCACAAAGTTAGCCATTTTTTTAATGGTCTACACGTACAAGTTAAAGATGGCGAAAGTTCCATGCGGTTGAAATATAGAGAAATACAATTATGTATGGAAAATTTCCGAAATTCGATTTCTTTTCTTACAATAAACTTTTAACAATTTGTTTTGATCATTTGCCATTTGGCGCATCACTAATTTAAGATGGCTTTAGCAACATTCTTGATCTCAAACAAGAACAAGAAATCTTGTCTAGCGATTTTTATAAAGTTTGCCATTTTTAATGGTCGACACGCACAAGTTAAAGATGGCAGAAGTCCACGCGGTTGAAATATAGAGAAATACAATTATGTATGGAATATTTCCGAAATTCGATTACTTTTCTCGAAATAAACTTTTAACAAATTTTTTGATTTTTTTTGCCATTGGGCGCATCACTAATTTAAGTTGGCTTTAGAAACATTCTTGATCTCAAACAAGAAAAAGGAATCTTGTCTAGCGATTTTTACCAGGTTCGCCATTTTTAATGGTCGACACGCACAAGTTAATTTGCGGAAGTTCCAGGCGGACGAAATACGAAATTGTGATATACAATTATATAAGAAAAATTTCCGAAATTCAATTTTTCCTCAAAATAAACTTGTAACAATTTTTTTTTCGTGTACCACTATTGTAATCGCGACACTTTGGTTTTAGACACTTCGAATTAGATTCCTATATTTGTTAGACACTCTAGCAAATTGGCAACCGATAATAATTTATATTTTTCAGCCATTAATTTTTGTATCAACGCAGCCGAATGATCTCACCGACCGTCTTCTGACAGTATCAAACTGGAACAGACTGAATCAATCAACGAAATCCACCTCCTCTCCTTTTTTTTTGCACATTCCTCTTTCAACGCTATTAACAAGTCTCACTACTAAGTGATGGTGGTTTGAAGGGGCAAAACAATCGAGAACGTGGGGTGACAAAGAGAGTTTGTAGAGAGAATAATGTTTGTTACTGGTTGGTACGTGTAGTCGCCAGTGATTTTCAAACATGGGATATGCGCTAATAGCCATTTACAACAGGAGCAGAGCACAAGTAACAACCGAATTTTGGAGATTTTTTTTTCTATTTTCTTTCCCTTTTGCGATCCGTTCTCGGCTCTCACACATGAGCGTTGTTCCGTATACAGGGTGTCGACGCATAACCGGTAGCCTCCACAGATACACATGTGTATTAAATTTAATACGCTTTTGTGTATGTCTGTTCGTGTGCAATTTTAAAACTGATTTTAAACTAACTTCCCATTGAGCTAGAGACTTGAAACCGTAAACATAGCTCAACTGGATGAACTAATGTTCATCAAGTCACAATCACAATCACAAAAAAAAACGAAACGCGAGTTTGGAATTTGTTTCAGATCAAAGCAGACTAAACGTTTTAAATTAAAAATGTTTTTTATTGGTTAACTGCGTAACCAGTTCGTCATATAATATGGTACAAAACACTAATTAAGAATGCACTCACACAACTGAGTGTACAACCTATTTGAATTGCGAAACCTATTAATTTTTGTATAAAAATTTTTGTTCTACTTCTCTATACTCTTTGATATTATATATATACTAGTTGACCCAAAGAACTTCATCCCGCCTAAAACTGATAAAATTATTAATGTCCCTTTCGAAACTCGAGCCTCTCTATTAAAACAATGAAAATGAAAAATTGTGATTTGTTTATTGCCATTGCGAATGCAAGCCATACGGGAAACTGAATGCGCTTAAACTCGAACGGCAAGTCGGTCGATATCATAAGAATTCTTGGAATGAAAACTTCCTCGCCTTTGAAATTGACTTTGATTATGAAATTTGAAATAGAATTGAAAAATATAAATTTAAAATTGCTCGGAAGCAAATAATTGAATTTGCAATAAACCAAAGCTAGCAGCCATATTTACAAATAATTTACTTAACCTACACAACTTTTTTGGTGGCGTTTTTTATAAATTGGTTTTTGTTCGAGTATAAAAACGCTAAAGAAGCACCCTGCAAAATTTGCGCTGGTGTCGTATTGCAAAAACGGTAGCTGAGCACACTGTACACCACATTTGCCGTTAACGGAGCACCTCGCTGAACTCACATGTATTATAAACAGCAGAATATGACAGTACTAAGTATACTAGTATGTAGTACGAATTAACCGTTAAAACTGCCAAGCTATAGTGCTATCGACACGTTAAACTTTCAAAGTAAAAAATAGCCGCGTTCGAATGGACTGAAGAGTACAACTAAACACTTCAGTTAATTGGGCGACTCTTCACTTAAATTGTGCTACTGAAGTAAAGAGACTGTTCGATTGGTATTCTTTACTTCAGATAAATGTCAATGTTAGTCATCTGAAGTAACTACACGAGCAGAACACCTCTTCACTAACTTCAGTTGCCCAATTTTACCCAATTTTTAACAAAAGTGAAGAGTTGTCAATCGAAGTCTCTTCAATTCTGTTACTTTAGATACAAAAAGTTTTGTCCATCAGTGATACACATGTGTTTAAAATTTGAAGAAAATCCCGTTCACTCCAAAAACTTTTCAAAAAATTTTGTCCAACGGAGATACACATGTGTATAAAATTTGAAGAAAATCGGGTTAATTTTTTTGAAATTTTTTTTACAAAAAGTGTTGTCTGTCGGAGATACACATGTGTATTAAATTTGAAGAAAATCGGGTTAATTTAAAAAAAAATGGGGCCCCACGAACCAAAGGCCCGGGGTCTACAAAATTTTAAAAAAAGTTTTGTCCATCAGAGATACACATGTGTATTAAATTTGAAGAAAATCGAGTAAAATTTTGTAAAATATTTGTATGGGAGCCCCCCGACCCCGTGGCCCTAAGGGTCTCAAATTTTAATCAAAAAATGTTGTCTCTGGAAATACACATGTGGTCAAAATTTCAATAAAATCGGGCTTTGGGAAGTAGGTTAAAAATTTATCGCAAGATTCCACAACAGACGACCGACATCCGTGCTACGGGCAAGTGAAGTTAACATTGAGAATTTAAAAAAGGAGACACCATGCAGAGTAAAAACCGTTTGCATACTTAAACCAACTATAGTTGCCACCTGTTGATTAAATAGGAAGTGTCAACTCACCCTTGTCTGTCGAGCTAACCAGAACTTATGCAGGCCAGATCAATGAGGGATCTTGCTTTTCGTGCCTTCAAAGAAGATCGGTCGGAGAGCAGATGGTGGACCTTTTGTCAGTACCGTAATAAGGTGACTTCTATTGTCCGGAACGCCAAAAAGAACTTCGGACGTTCATATTTCACAATTAATCAGCGTCCTAGAAAACTCTAATGCAAGGTGAGAAACATTGGGGTCTTAATGATTCTGATCTCGATCATAATGGACTTTGTCCTGAGACCATAAACATGCATTTTGAATCATTGCAATATAGTTCTAACCCGCCTCTGCTCCTATCTCCCAATCTAATAATCCCCACTCCTTTTCCTTCCGTAACGTTTGCCTTGATGAGCTCGTGCTGGCACTAGCGTCCATTAACTCCAATGCCATACAAATTATATTGTCGTATTTATGTCCGTAGTGATGTTGCGCTTCAGCTTTTGCCTCAATTCAGCTAATGTTTCAATCCGGAATTTAATTTCATCTGGCTGAGAGTGCAGGTACAAGGGCATATAGAAGCCCCAAGTTAGACAGTGTTTCAACTCAGAGCGAGTCTGATTCAATTTCAAGAACAGTCACAAAATAAGAATATCGTAAAACTGAAATCGTTATTTCGGGGATTTCAATGTAAACAATTCTGGGTGCAATCGCCATTCTGGCCATATATATGTTTGCTGAGGTAATCTACTTACTCAGCTTGTAAATGAGCCTAGAAGAATATCTGACATTGGAAATCATTCTGCAAACTTCTCTTGTCCTGATAATTACTCCGCCAATGTATTATCGCCCCTAGGCTCGTCTGACCATTGTGTTGTATCAGCTAATTCCCATGAATAAACCACGCAGTTAGAGAAAAAAACTTCCAAGAAAACAGTATGGCAAGCTGTTTAGGAGAGTTCTACTTTGAACTCCAAAGTTTCTTTTTTCGAAGCCTAAGATTCGTCAGGGCACATATACCTTGACGATATGATGAGGATATACCGGCACATAAACCAATATATCAATGTATTTGTAAAGTTAAATGCTCCTTACCGCTGGTGGGGGGAAGCAATTAATGCAAATAAAATACGGTGTTTATCGTGTCACCACGTAAAGATGAAAGACAATTTATTTAAAATTAATTCTTAATTTATACTAATTGGCGTAGCCAAATATCCACATAATACCTTTCAATGAAGAATGCTGACATTGCATTTTTCATCTCTCTGTAAGTGACTTTAGCGAATTTAGCGAAACCGCCGCAGACACCTGTGCCCATGCCAAAAGGATGCAATCCGATCCTCTTAGCATTGCGCAGGTAGAACAACTATCTAGTCCGATAAGAATTGTCTGCGGTCGCGCACAACTGTGTGTATCCACATTCGTTGGAACAAGCAAGTTACGAGTGCGATGCCGCAAAATGTGCTGAGGGAAAGATATTTTGTGGGAACATTTATGATATTGATATAATTATTTAGACATAAGAAATTCGGATAAATAGGAATGTGTTTTATAATAATGTGAATAATAATGTGGATCACAATTTTAATTTTGCTGTTTCCTAACATTCTCCTCTAACATACCCTTATATGTTGATGCGAAAATTGGCATCTGTCAATTCATTTTCTAGTGGATGAAGATTGAGTCTTGGAGTTCTGATGTCGGAGGTTGATGTGGGTGGGCGGTGGGTTTCGTTGTGGTTACCTCTTGATTTGTATTTCCATATAAAAATGACAAGTATGAGCATTACAATGCCCAACGATGTGTAGTTGACCGTCTTTGTCTGTGTAGATTCCTTGCATAATTGCTGTAGAAATTTTATTCCATTGTTAATTAGGGCTACCTTATTCCAATATGGTGCTAAGTCATAAATAAAAAACAACACATAAAAATTAAAATTTTTCGTGTAAATTCTCTAATCGGGGAAACACAATGTGCGGTTTTAATAAAATCGGGTATATTTTTTAACAATTTTTAGAAAAAGTGTTGAAAAAGTGTTGTTCATCGGATATACACATGTGTATTAAATTTGAAGAAAAATGAAGAATGAAGAAATTTTGTAAAAAATTTGTATGGGTGCCCCCCGACGCAGGGGACCGATCACTGCCAAATTTTCACAAAAAAATTTGTGCATCGGAGATACACATGCGTATTAAATTTGTAGAAAATAGGGTAAATTTTGTAAAAAATTTGTAAAATTTTTAAAATTTTTAAAAAAAGTGTTGCATCGGAGATACACATATGTATAAAATTTCAAGAAAATCAGGTTAATTTTTATTTTAAAGGCCCCACGACCCCGGAGCCCGAAGTCTTTATGGGGCCCAATGATCTCGGGACCCGGGGTCTCTAAATTTTTTACAAAAAGTGTTGTCCATCGGAGATGCAGATGTGTATACAATTTGAAGAAAATCGGGTTATTTTTTTAAAAAATTTGTATGGAGCCCCACGACCCCGGGGGCCAGGTTGACCAAAATTTTTACAAAAAGTGTTGTCCATCGGAGATACACATGTGTATAAAATCTTAAGAAAATCGGGTAAATTTTTATTTTTAATTTGTATTAGGCCCCACGACCCCGGCGTCTGTATAGGACCCCGGGGCCCGTGTCTCTAAAATATTCACGTCCTTTAGAGATACAAATGCATATACAATTTGAAGAAAATCGGGTTAATTTTTTAAAAAATTTGTATGGAGCCTCAACACCGGGGCCCGGGGTCTCCAAAATTTTTATAAAAAGTGTTGTGCATCGGAGATACACATGTATAAAGAATTTAAAGAAAATCGGGTAAATTTTGTAAAATATTTGTATGGGAGCCCGAGGCCCGAGGGGCCCCAAATTTTAATAAATAGTGTTGTCATCGGAGATATGCATGTGTACAAAATTTCAATGAATTAGGATTTTGGGAAGTGGGTTAAAAATTGATCGCAAGATTCCACGACAAACAAACAAATACACGGGCACGCGAAATTAATATAGAGAATTTAAAAAGCATAAGCTTCCAGTCCGTTGTTATTTGGTTATATGTTCCAATGCGTTCGAAATGAATAGTTAATGCTGGTTTATATTGTGTTACCTGTGAGCATAAGGCATATTGTAACTACAGCAGATCCTACTGACATTTTGACCTTTTTCACTGGTACCGACCCCTTTTGGCAGAATCAGATGGTAATCTTTTTTTGGTATAAGTTTTTGAATCAGATGAAGCTCATGATGAGGTTGGTTCATCTTCAATGGGTTCATAGTCAATTTCAATTGGAAGTGGTGCTTATTTGTGAATTGGTCGACGCATGATTCCTGACGTAGTGCGAACGTTCGCCACTCGAAATAATCCGTCATCCCCTTTGTGCGTCCTTTCGATTCGTCCTAACTTCCAACGAAATGGTTGGAGATTATCTTCTTTCATGATAACAATGGTTCCAATTTTGCAATTCGGTTGTCGTTGTTTCTATTTTCAGCAATATTGTAAGTGGTGGAGGTATTCTGTATGCCACCGACGCCAGAACTCATTTTTTAGCGCGGTCATGAGTTTCCACCGCTGACAAGCTTTAATGTTCAATGGTTCAGCATGAGAATCTACCGTAGCATTCAGTGGTTCTCCAATTCAAAAGTGTCCTGGTGTTAACGCTAATAAATCGTTGGGATCTGCTGATAATGGGGTCAGAAGCCTTGAATTTAAGATAGCCTCGACTTCGGTCACTACAGTTTCCATTTCTTCATATGTTAAGGATGCGCTTGCTAACGTTGACTGCAGTTCTGTAGACTAAACTGCAGCTTCCCAAAGACCACCGAAATGGTGAGCTCTTGGTGGTATGAGACGGAAGTCAGTTCCTTTTGTGGTACATGACGACACAATCTTATTAATAGCGTATTGAGAGTCCTTTATTTCTATGAGTTCTTTTTTTTTTTTTTTAATAATTCGCACACTTCAAGGGGTTCGCACCTTTATAATGCTCGGCTATATGCATGGCACAGCGTGGGCGTTAAGAAAGAGGAGGAGAAAAGAGGAGATGTCTGTAAGCTTGTGTTTTGAATGCCTATGGATCATAGTGATGGTGATGTGGGAAGACAGAGCTTGGCAGAAGAGGAGGAGAAAAGAGGAGATGTCTGTAAGCTTGTGTTTTGAATGCCTATGGATCATAGTGATGGTGATGTGGGAAGACAGAGCTTGGCAGAGCATTCCACATACGTGTAGTACGGCTGAAGAACGAATCCCTGAATTTAACTGTGCGTCCGAAGATGGGCTTGAGGGTTAACTGATGAGCATTTAGAGCACCACGAGTATTGCGGTTGAATTCAAGGAGAGGTGGCATGCAGCTGGCACCGCTGGTAGAAGAAGCGATAAAACAGTGACAAGCAAGAAACGTTCCTGCGGTGTTCAAGCGAATCTAATGATTTCGCTATATTTTCGTCACCGATAAGTTTTATCGCGCAGATTTGTATTCTATCTAGCTGATGCAAAGTTGTCTTGGGCGCACCAGACCAGATATGGCAATTCTACTCAAGTTTAGGGCGAATAAAAGCCTTGTAGATAGTAGCCAGATCAGAGGGAGTAAAATATTTCTTGCACCGGGTTAGAAAACCTAAACATTTCTCAGCATTTTTGGCGACGGTAAATATGTGGTCATTCCAACGAAGCTTGTCGTTAACGCACATACCGAGAATTGCGAGATTTTCAGTTTCCTCGATGCAAGTGCCATTCATGGATAATGGCATGGGATTTGGGATTCGCTTCGAAGACAGGAGACAGCATTGGGGTTTGGAAGCGTTAAATTCTACTCGATTATTTTCTCCCCATTTTATTATGCTGTCTAGGTCAGAATTTAACGTGCTTAACATACGAAGTTGTTTGAGTTCCACATGAGAGGTGGAAACTTATATGAGAAGCTTAGAGTGCTGTCGTCAGCGAAAGAGTGAATTGGATTAGAAGTAATGGACAAGAGATCAATAATAAAAAGGATAACGATCGTCGGAGACGCTGGGAACGCGAGCATTTATCTGATGTATTTTAGACTTGAAACCGACCAAAACAACTTTAATTGAGCGGTCCAGAAGAAAGCTTCTAATCCAATGAACCAGTTTATCATCGACACCATAAGCACGTATTTTTGACAAAAGAGCTTTATGCCAACCTCTGTCAAATGCTTTGGAAATATCGAGTGCAAGAGCTTTGCTTTTACCAAATTGATCCACTGTTCGGTGAGATATACCATCAAATAAATCACCAGTGGAATGTTGCCCACGAAATCCGTACTGCCGGTCACTAAGGATTTCATTGCTTTCAAGATATTTCATGAGCTGAAAATTGATCAGCGTTTCCATGACCTTGGAAAGAATGGATGTAAGTGCTATGGGCCGGTACGAAGAAGGGGACGACGGCTCACATTTTTTTGGATATGGGCTGGACAAAGGCTGTTTTCCAACTTATCGGGAAGAGTCCAGAATAATAGGATAGATGGAAAAGCTTACGCAATGGTAATGCCAACTTGGAAGAACACCTCTTCAGAACTAATGGGGAAATACCATCTGACCCAGCGGATTTGTGAATGTTGTGATCGTTTAAAACTCGTGCAGTTGCTAGCACGAGTACGAATGAAGATCTGTTTTTTGGGAGTTTTTTCTCTAACTGCGTGGTTTATTAACGAGAAATTAGCTGATACAACACAATGGTCAGACGAGCCTAGAGGCGATAATATATTGACGGAGTAATTATCAGGACGAGATGCACGGAACAAGTTAAGGGTGTTTGCGGAATGATTTGCAATATCAGGTATTCGTGTAGGCTCATTTACAAGCTGAGTAAGGTGATTTAAGTCAGCGAACAACTCAACATCCCTTCCTACGGGTGTTGTCTGGCCAGAATGGCGAAGCCACCCAGAATTGTGTACATTAAAATCGCCCGCAATAACGATTTCAGTGTTTTCATCATTTGTGACAATTCTTGCAATTGAGTCAGACAGTGCATCAAACTCGTGTAGAGTTGAAACTCTGTCTGAGTTGGGGCTTCTATAAAGAAAGCAGTAGTGGATGTTGCGCCCTTGTACCATTACTCTCAGCCATATGTAAGCTTGTGTTTTGAATGCCTATGGATCATAGTGATGGTGATGTGGGAAGACAGAGCTTGGCAGAGCATTCCACATACGTGTAGTACGGCTGAAGAACGAATCCCTGAATTTAACTGTACGTCCGAAGATGGGCTTGAGGGTTAACTGATGAGCATTTATAGCACCATGAGTATTGCGGTTGAATTCAAGGAGAGGTGGCATGCAGCTGGCACCGCTGGTAGAAGAAGCGATAAAACAGTGACAAGCAAGAAACGTTCCTGCGGTGTTCAAGCGATTCTAATGATTTCGCTATATTTTCGTCACCGATAAGTTTTATCGCGCAGTTTTGTATTCTATCTAGCTGATGCAAAGTTGTCTTGGGCGCACCATACCAGATATGGCAATTCTACTCAAGTTTAGGGCGAATAAAAGCCTTGTAGATAGTAGCCAGATCAGAGGGAGTAAAATATTTCTTGCACCGGGTTAGAAAACCTAAACATTTCTCAGCATTTTTGGCGACGGTAAATATGTGGTCATTCCAACGAAGCTTGTCGTTAACGCACTTACCGAGAATTACGAGATTTTCAGTTTCCTCGATGCAAGTGCCATTCATGGATAATGGCATGGGATTTGGTATTCGCTTCGAAGACAGGAGACAGCATTGGGGTTTGGAAGCGTTAAATTCTACTCGATTATTTTCTCCCCATGTTATTATGCTGTCTAGGTCAGAATTTAACGTGCTTAACATACGAAGTTGTTTGAGTTCCACATGAGAGGTGGAAACTTATATGAGAAGCAGAGAGTGCTGTCGTCAGCGAAAGAGTGAATTGGATTAGAAGTAATGGACAAGAGATCAATAATAAAAAGGATAAAGATCGTCGGAGACGCTGGGAACGCGAGCATTTATCTGATGTATTTTAGACTTGAAACCGACCAAAACAACTTGAATTGAGCGGTCCAGAAGAAAGCTTTTAATCCAATGAACCAGTTTATCATCGACACCATAAGCACGTATTTTTGACAAAAGAGCTTTATGCCAACCTCTGTCAAATGCTTTGGAAATATCGAGTGCAACAGCTTTGCTTTTACCAAATTGATCCACTGTTCGGTGAGATATACCATCAAATAAATCACCAGTGGAATGTTGCCCACGAAATCCGTACTGCCGGTCACTAAGGATTTCATTGCTTTCAAGATATTTCATGAGCTGAAAATTGATCAGCGTTTCCATGACCTTGGAAAGAATGGATGTAAGTGCTATGGGCCGGTACGAAGAAGGGGACGACGGCTCACATTTTTTTGGGTATGGGCTGGACAAAGGCTGTTTTCCAACTTCTCGGGAAGTGTCCAGAATAATAGGATAGATGGAAAAGCTTACGCAATGGTAATGCCAGCTTGGAAGAACACCTCTTCAGAACTAATGGGGAAATACCATCTGACCCAGCGGATTTGTGAATGTTGAGATCGTTTAAAACTCGTGCAGTTGCTAGCACGAGTACGAATGAAGATCTGTTTTTTTGGGAGTTTTATCTCTAACTGCGTGAATTACGAGATTTTCGGTTTCCTCGATGCAAGTGCCATTCATGGATAATGGCATGGGATTTGGTATTCGCTTCGAAGACAGGAAACAGCATTGGGGTTTGGAAGCGTTAAATTCTACTCGATTATTTTCTCCCCATGTTATTATGCTGTCTAGGTCAGAATTTAACGTGCTTAACATACGAAGTTGTTTGAGTTCCACATGAGAGGTGGAAACTTATATGAGAAGATGAGAGTGCTGTCGTCAGCGAAAGAGTGAATTGGATTAGAAGTAATGACCAAGAGATCAATAATAAAAAGGATAAAGATCGTCGGAGACGCTGGGAACGCGAGCATTTATCTGATGTATTTTAGACTTGAAACCGACCAAAACAACTTGAATTGAGCGGTCCAGAAGAAAGCTTCTAATCCAATGAACCAGTTTATCATCGACACCATAAGCACGTATTTTTGACAAAAGAGCTTTATGCCAACCTCTGTCAAATGCTTTGGAAATATCGAGTGCAACAGCTTTGCTTTTACCAAATTGATCCACTGTTCGGTGAGATATACCATCAAATAAATCACCAGTGGAATGTTACCCACGAAATCCGTACTGCCGGTCACTAAGGATTTCATTGCTTTCAAGATATTTCATGAGCTGAAAATTGATCAGCGTTTCCATGACCTTGGAAAGAATGGATGTAAGTGCTATGGGCCGGTACGAAGAAGGGGACGACGGCTCACATTTTTTTGGGTATGGGCTGGACAAAGGCTGTTTTCCAACTTCTCGGGAAGTGTCCAGAATAATAGGATAGATGGAAAAGCTTACGCAATGGTAATGCCAGCTTGGAAGAACACCTCTTCAGAACTAATGGGGAAATACCATCTGACCCAGCGGATTTGTGAATGTTGAGATCGTTTAAAACTCGTGCAGTTGCTAGCACGAGTACGAATGAAGATCTGTTTTTTTGGGAGTTTTATCTCTAACTGCGTGGTTTATTAACGAGAAATTAGCTGATACAACACAATGGTCAGACGAGCCTAGAGGCGATAATATATTGACGGAGTAATTATCAGGACGAGAGGTAAGGAACAAGTTAAGGGTGTTTGCGCAATGATTTGCAATGTCAGGTATTCGTGTAGGCTTATTTACAAGCTGAGTAAGGTGATTTAAGTCAGCGAACAACTCAACATCCCTTCCTACGGGTGTTGTCTGGCCAGAATGGCGAAGCCACCCAGAATTGTGTACATTAAAATCGCCCGCAATAACGATTTCAGTGTTTTCATCATTTGTGACAATTCTTGCAATTGAGTCAGACAGTGCATCAAACTCGTGTAGAGTTGAAACTCTGTCTGAGTTGGGGCTTCTATAAAGAAAGCATTAGTGGATGTTGCGCCCTTGTACCATTACTCTCAGCCATATGAAATTAATTTCCGCATTTGAACATTGGCTTAATTGAGGCAAAAGTTTGAACGCAACATCACTATGGACATAAATTGCGATCCCGCGTCGTGGGAAAAATAATGGCATTAAGCAATACCCAGGCAGATTTAAATCTGAAATATCAGAATTCACAAATACCTGAGTTTTGCTTAGTGCCAGAATTGCTGGACTGTGGATATTTACATGTGTAAATACAGCGAAAAAATTCGTTCTCAGCCCACGTATGTTGTTGTGATCCACTCTGAAACTACACATCACAACAAACAACACAAACACGCAAAAACACACAATTTACCGCTTCTTTAAGACAGACTGAGGAGAGAGTGACTCACATTGGATTTTCAAAACATATTGCCGCCAGTGTTATACCTTCACGACAATATGAGTCAAATCACCAGTAGAGTCAAACACTCAGAGTCTGCTATTCTTCATTGTTAAAGAAATGTAGTCTCAAACTGCCGCATGCAGAAACATACAACAATTATCATTAACAAAACAATTTCTTTAACTGAGGTGGAGTGATAGGTGTAAAGGGAGGCCACACACTGCACTTTGCACTTCGAACGGCGACCGCGCGAACCGTTGTTTTGCACTTTTTTTTTGCTTCTGCGCAAAACACAGCACGATTTTTATTTATTGATATTTTTCAATATGCTTAATAATATTTATATAATATAAAATTATTTTTTTCAGTGGGTATGCATATGGCAGCAAAACTGGTTGCCGTGCGTCATAAGGCAAATTTGACGCTGATAACCTTCCGCTGACTCTTATTAGAGGAGTTTTCCGCTTTTGACTTCCTTCTTTCTTGAATTGGACAAGAATCTTAAAATATAAGCTAAGATCCGTTGAAGGTCAATTCTGTCGAGGATGGTTAGCTCATCTATAGTTGCAGTAAGCGCCGTTCGCTTTCGTTCTACCTTACATTCAATGTTCTTAGTCTATAGTTGAGGCCAAATTTCTTCTTTTCCATGTAGAAACGGTGGTCCATAGAACCATAAGTTACAACTACGAAGCTTTTCTGTTAATATACCTCTTGAGAGTGGATCAGCTGGATACTCTTTAGACCTTACATGCCTCCATTTTTGACGAATTGAACAGCGATGTATTGAAGCAATTCTGTTGCTAACAAAAACTTGAAAGTCCGCTGAGGTTGAGTTTATCCAGGCCAGTACGATTTCGGAATCTGTCCATAAATAGGTGAGTTTGTCTTGCATCATCAGACATCTTTTTACTCGATCCAGAAGCTTAGCTGCTAGCTCTGCTGCACATAACTCTAATCGCGGAAGTGTTATCTTCTTGGTGAAGGTAGAGCGAGTCTTGATTTAGAACATACAAGACGAACGATTATGGTTTCATTGTTAGTCGTTGAGCGCATGTATATAGCAGCACGAAATGCCCTTTCAGATGCATCGGCAAATGCATGTAATTGTACAGTTTGTGCAACGTGACTGCTAAAGACATGTCTGGGAAATGGAAATCCTTCCAAAGAGTTTAAACTTTCGCGAAAGACATTCCATCTGGTGTGTAATTCAATTGGCAAGGCTGCCCAACTTATTGCCGTGACGCAAGTCATTCAGGGAGTCCTCCCTTGGCAATGAGTCTCTATATATATAAAAAAAAAACCTAGTCTTATTTGGGCCTCCATAATTCTTGTAGGTACAATTTTGCTGTAGTGATTACTGGCGCAAACATTCCAAGTGGATCGAATAACCGGGCTATTTCTAATGCCATTCTTCTCTTTGTGATTTTCTTCTTTGTAATAGGACTGATTTTAAGCTAAATAGATCTGCTTTAGGCATCCAAATTACTCCAAGTATGGATGAGTCATCGTCTTCTGAGAAGTTTAATTGTACTGCTTGATCTTCTGGTTTTATATTTTGTAAAAGTTGAGGGTGGTTGGCGCACCATTTGTGAAGCTTGAAACCCTGTCAAAATTTTTGCCGACGCATCGAAAACAACCCTTAATTTTGTAGAACTGCTATCTGGCTTTATCATGCAGTGGTGTGAAAGAAAATAGTGCGTTCGAGGTATAGTTTTTACAATTTCCATATGACCCAACCTCTGATATTCCTCCAAAAAGGCTATATACTGTTTCCGAATTTCTGGATTTGCTGTCAGTTTTCTTTCTAGAGACATAAATCTACGATAAGCAATGTCCTTTCGTCTCTGGATATGTGTCTGTTAATGGTATGTCTCGCAGCGCTTCTCCGCAGATTTTAAGTGACTTCCTTGTATTTCTTGTAGAATTCTGGATCTGCTAACGTTAGATTATGTGGTAACTTCCATGAAGAAATATCGATATTGTGTCTTGGTTGTTGCGAAATTATGTTTGTTAATATAAACGCTTCGAATCTGGTTCGAGTCCGTTTCTTGTTGAGTTCAACTCAATATTGACTCTGCGTTGTGACCTCTGCTTAGCTTGTCGAATGCCTTGAATACACATGTTTGTCGCCGATGATGTGAGTGCGCGTTTGAACGATTCCTGCACTAATCAAGTTTACTGTGAGTCTGAATCCAATAGCGCTCGACAATTGACTTCTATTCTCATGTTGGATAGCTTCATCTTGGCCGTTCCGAGAATGACAGACTGTTCGTTGAAATTAGTTGACAGTCGTGGACAGAGTAAGAGCGGGTTGAATTGCTCTCGTTGATGTAGGTGCTGCTGGTTTGAAGGCTGGAGTATCAGGTTGCAACGGAACTTGTGGTTTTCGCTCTCCATCAATGTGTAAGAGAGTATTGTGTTTTTTAATGCATGTTTTGCATCCTCTTAGGGAACACTTTGCAGAGAAATGTCCCTTTTTTAGACAGTTTTGGCACAGTATATTTTCATAAATAATCTTAGTTCGTTGTAATGGGGTCATTTTCAAAAAGACTTGGCATTGAAAAAGACTGTGTGACTGGTTGCAAGCTATACATTTTGTGTTGAGTCGACGTCATTGGAAATGAAGACTGCTGACGTAGCGAGCTTTTTGCATCTTCGCGTCTGGTTTTGTTCCCTAGTGCTTGTGCCTAGTGATTGGAGCTCTTTTGGATGGGCTAAGCTCTGTTCATACAGAGTATGAGTGTTGCGATCCAATTTTTTTAATAAAATATGCAGGAACAATGAATCCGATTATACTGATACCTACAAATTTTCTAGCCAAAGTAAGCATTCTTGAGTGGTATCATGTAGGTTTTTGATTTGCATAGCTGAGACGGATTCCACAGCATGGCTTGGTTGATTCAGCAATTTGTTTATTATTGATGCTACAAGCAGGCGTTTGTTTTCGTACCTATCTTGCAACATCTTCCAAGCAGCATAGTAGTTACTGTCGTTTAGTGAAAAGTGGCGTAGTAGTTTCTCAGCATCGCCCACGAGGTTTGTCTTTAAGTACCACATTTTCTGGCTTAATGGTTGCTTATTAATCATTTCGTATATAAATCAGCGAATTGGCGCTATTTTGAATAATCGCCGTCGAACTTTGGCAGCGCTATTTGGAAGATGAAATGTGGTTGTGCTGGGTCGCACTTGTCCTGGATTGTTGTCCAATTTTTTCGATAGCTGTTTTAGAATTTGTTGAACCCTTGAATCTATGTCTATAAAATCTTCTACGTTGTAATTGATTGTGGTATCATTAAACGCGATTTCTTCAATTTCTTGATGGAGCACTTCTTGCTGGTTCCAAAATCTGATGATTGGATATCTTTAGTGGGCTTTTTGGATCCTGACTGCTCTGAGACATCATCGGTGATTTCCTCTAGCACTGCTCTTAGCTCGGCTACGAGTTGCTTTACCTATCCGATGGTGTCTCCTTCAATATAAGGGTCATCTGGTTTTATAGAATCCTTTACCCTTTCATGATTGCGCTGGAACTCATTCCATAGGTTGGTTATCGTTTCCAGCCGCTTTTCGCGGTACTAAACAGTTTTTCTGACAGCGCTGTCTTTTCTGATATTTATGATGAGCTTTTTAGCTCGACCGCTATTGCTCTGTCCACAGCTCTGTAGAGCTCTAACTCATGCATCGTCTCTGTTGGCTCCTTGTTAATCCGGGTTCGATATGGCTCGATCTAGGTTGTACCAGTGTTACAGCCCTGGCAACGCTTCCTTTAAATCACAATGGAAGTTTAAGTAAGTACCAGTGTTAAAGCCCTGGTATAGCTTTCTACTGTTGTTGCGTGTAAATCACGTCGGGGTTGGTTACCAATGTTCAGGAGAGTTCCACTTTGAACTCCAAAGATTCTTTGTTCGAAGCCTAAGATTCGTCAGTACACATTAACCTTCACGATATGATGAGGATAGACCGGCACATAAACCAATATATCAATGATATTTGTAAAGTTAAATGCTCTTTACCGATGGTGGGGGGAAGCAATTAAGATGAAAGACAATTAATTTAAAAATAATTTTTAATTTATACTAATTGTTGTAGCTAAATATCCACAAAATATTTTTCAATCAGAATGCTGACATTACAGTTTTCATCTCTCTGTACGTGACTTTAGCGAATTTAGCGAAACCACCGCAGACACCCGTGCCCATGCCAAAAGGATGCAATCCGATCCTCTCAGCATCGCGCAGCTAGAACAACACTATCTAGTCCGATAAGAATTGTCTGCGGTCGCGCACAACTGTGTGTATGCACATTCGTGGGAACAAGCAAGTTACGAGTGTGATGCCGCAAAATGTGCTCAATATTGAGTTGAACTCAACAAGAAACGGACTTTCAACCAGATTCGAAGCGTTTGTATTAACAAACATAATTTCGCAAAAACCAAGACACAATATCGATATTTCTTCATGGAAGTTACCACATAATCTAACGTTAGCAGACCCAGAATTCTACAAGAAATACAAGGAAGTCACTTAACATCTGCGGAGAAGCGCTGCGAGACATACCATGAACAGACACATTGCAGAGACGAAAGGACATTGCTTATCGTAGATTTATGTCTCTAGAAAGAAAACTGACAGCAAATCCAGAAATTCGGAAACAGTATATAGCTTTTTTGGAGGAATATCAGAGGTTGGGTCATATGGAAATTGTAAAAACTATACCTCGAACGCACTATTTTCTTTCACACCACTGCGTGATAAAGCCAGATAGCAGTTCTACAAAATTAAGGGTTGTTTTCGATGCGTCGGCGTTGTGACCTCTGCTTAGCTTGTCCAATGCCTTGAATACACATGTTTGTCGCCGATGATGTGAGTGCGCGTTTGAACGATTCCTGCACTAATCAAGTTTACTTGTGAGTCTGGATCCAATAGAGCTCGACAATTGACTTCTATTCTCATGTTGGATAGCTTCATCTTGGCCGTTCCGAGAATGACAGATTGTTCGTTGAAATTAGTTGACAGTCGTGGACAGAGTAAGAGCGGTTTGAATTGCTCTCGTTGATGTAGGTGCTGCTGGTTTGAAGGCTGGAGTATCAGGTTGCAACGGAACTTGTGGTTTTCGCTCTCCATCAATGTGTAAGAGAGTATTGTGTTTTTTAATGCATGTTTTGCATCCTCTTAGGGAACACTTTGCAAAGAAATGTCCCTTTTTTAGACAGTTTTGGCACAGTATATTTTCATAAATAATCTTGGTTCGTTGTAATGGGGTCATTTTCAAAAAGACTTGGCATTGAAAAAGACTGTGTGACTGGTTGCAAGCTATACATTTTGTGTTAATTGCAGGAGTCGACGTCATTGGAAATGAAGACTGCTGACGTAGCAAGCTTTTTGCATCTTCGCGTCTGGTTTTGTTCCCTAGTGCTAGTGCCTAATGATTGGAGCTCTTTTGGATGGGTTAAGCTCTGTTCATACAGAGTATGAGTGTTGCGATCCAATTTTTTTAATAAAATATGCAGGAACAATGAATCCGATTATACTGGTACCTACAAATTTTCTAGCCAAAGTAAGCATTCTTGAGTGGTATCATGTAGGTTTTTGATTTGCATAGCTGAGACGGATTCCACAGCATGGCTTGGTTGATTCAGCAATTTGTTTATTATTGATGCTACAAGCAGGCGTTTGTTTTCGTACCTATCTTGAAACATCTTCCAAGCAGCATAGTAGTTACTGTCGTTTAGTGAAAAGTGGCGTAGTAGTTTCTCAGCATCGCCCACGAGGTTTGTCTTTAAGTACCACATTTTCTGGCTTAATGGTTGCTTATTAATCATTTCGGTATATAAATCAGCGAATTGGCGCTATTTTGAATAATCGCCGTCGAACTTTGGCAGCGCTATTTGGAAGATGAAATGTGGTTGTGCTGGGTCGCACTTGTCCTGGATTGTTGTCCAATTTTTTCGATAGCAGTTTTAGAATTTGTTGAACCCTTGAATCTATGTCTATAAAATCTTCTACGTTGTAATTGATTGTGGTATCATTAAACGCGATTTCTTCAATTTCTTGATGGAGCACTTCTTGCTGGTTCCAAAATCTGATGATTGGATATCTTTAGTGGGCTTTTTGGATCCTGACTGCTCTGAGACATCATCGGTGATTTCCTCTAGCACTGCTCTTAGCTCGGCCACGAGTTGCTTTACCTTTCCGATGGTGTCTCCTTCAATATAAGGGTCATCTGGTTTTATAGAATCCTTTACCCTTTCATGATTGCGCTGGAACTCATTCCATAGGTTGGTTATCGTTTCCAGCCGCTTTTCGCGGTACTAAACAGTTTTTCTGACAGCGCTGTCTTTTCTGATATTTATGATGAGCTTTTTAGCTCGACCGCTATTGCTCTGTCCACAGCTCTGTAGAGCTCTAACTCATGCATCGTCTCTGTTGGCTCCTTGTTAATCCGGGTTCGATATGGCTCGATCTAGGTTGTACCAGTGTTACAGCCCTGGCAACGCTTCCTTTAAATCACAATGGAAGTTTAACTAAGTACCAGTGTTAAAGCCCTGGTATAGCTTTCTACTGTTGTTGCGTGTAAATCACGTCGGGGTTACCAATGTTCAGGAGAGTTCCACTTTGAACTCCAAAGATTCTTTGTTCGAAGCCTAAGATTCGTCAGTACACATAAACCTTCACGATATGATGAGGATAGACCGGCACATAAACCAATATATCAATGTTATTTGTAAAGTTAAATGCTCCTTACCGATGGTGGGGGGAAGCAATTAATGCAAATAAAATACGGTGTTTATCGTGTCACCACGTTAAGATGAAAGACAATTAATTTAAAAATATATAATGCAATCACAAACATCATACTTATTGGTATGAGAGACTTTATCCCAACCAGGAATAAGTCTGTCAAACTAGAGGAGGATGGATGGTATGACTCGAGCTGTAAAGAGGCTTCTAGGATTAGAGAGGTATGGTTTCGGTTTTACAAAGCAAACCCTACTGAGGAAAACCGAACGAATTTTAAAAGAGCCAAAAATGATTGCAATGTCCATCTTCGGCGAGTCAAATTCGCCTACGATCAGAAATTGAGGAAAAAAATACTACATTGTCCCAAAGGCAGAAAAATTTTTCGTCATTCGTGAAAAGAATCAAAAACAAAACCTCGTCGTCGATCCAACGCTTATTTTTAATGACATTCCAGTTGTCAGCTCTATAGACAAGGCCAATCGGTTTACTGCGCATTTTGCAGCTAGCTACACGCTTCCAGATTGTGCATGGCTACCGCCTGCACCTCCGAGTATTAAACACTCTATGGTCAGATCTTCATTCGTACTCATGCAGTTCAATTTGGTGAAAGCAAAGCTGTTGCAGTCGATATATCCAAAGCATTTGATAGAGTTTGGCATCAAGCTTTTTTGCCCAAAATGCGTGCTTATGGAATCGATGAAAAACTGCTTCATTGGATTAGAAGCTATCTTATGGACCGCTCAATTCAAGTTGTTTTGGTCGGTTTCAAGTCTTAAATACATCAGATAAATGCTGGCGTTCCCAGCGACTCCGACGATCTTTATTCTTTTTATTATTGATCTCTTGTCCATTACTTCTAATCCAATTCACTTTTTCGCTGATGATGGCACTCTCATCTTCTCATATAAGTTTGATGAACGTCCATCCACTTTTCATGTGGAACTAAACCAACTACGTATGTTAAGCACGTTAAATTCTGACTTGAACATCATATAAAAATGGGGAAAACAATCGAGTAGAATTTAACGCTTCCCAAACCCAATGCTGTCTCTTGTCATCCAAGCGAATCTTAAGTCCAATGTCATTATCCATTAATGGCACTTGCATCGAGAAAACTGAAAAAGTCGCAATTCTCGGTATTCGTTGGAATGACTGCATATTCACAGTCTCCAAAAATGCTGCGAAATGTTTAGGTTTTCTAGCCCGCTGCAAGAAATATTTCACTCCCTCTGATCTGGCTTCTGTCTACAAGGCTTTTATTCGCCCTAAACTTGAGTATAATTGCCATATCCTGTCTAGTGTGCCTTAAACTATATTGCGTCAGCTAGATAGAATACAAAACCGTGCGATAAAACTTATCGGTGACGAAAGAAAACATTGGGAAATCAATAGATTCGCTTGATCACCGCAGGAAGGTTTCCTGCTAGACCAATTTTAGAATTTAATTCATATGTGTGGTCGCATTTGGTTAATCTTGATGGTGTTCAGAATAGAGTTATCCGTTTGATAAACGATGTAACCATTACTTCGTCTCTTGATACTTTGAAGCACAGACGAAATGTAGGAGCTTTATCTGTTTTCTATAAATTTTACAACGGTAAATGTTCTTTAGAAACCCGTTCTCTAGTTCTTGGGCCTTTTCTCAGTAACGTAAACACTCGTTTAAGGTGCAATCAGCATAGATTTGCATTAAAACTTTTTTCATGTAGAACCCAACACTTTAAATCCTCCTTTTTTCCGAGAGTCTCTTCGATGTGGAATCAATTGGTCGAACACGTGTTTCCCGAATCTTATAATCTGCAGGTGTTCGAATTAGCCGTTAAAAACTTCTTGAAGGATGATGGTTAAAGTATTCATAAGTTGTTCCTTAATATATAACGGGTGTTTTTTTGGGAGGTTTGTTTTTCCGATAGATGTCGTTTTATTTTATGACAGTTGTTTTGACAGCTCAAAGTGGCATTTCTACTCAGTATTGTTTGGCAAATCATTATGAAAAAAAAAAAAAAAAAAAAAAAAAAAAAAATGACATTTGTGAAAAATAGTCGTGGTAGCCATATGCCAGAAAAAAACAAGTTATATCTAACGGGTGTTTTTTTAAGAGGTTGCCGATTTTTTTTTTGAATAAAACACATATAAAATTATGAAATTTTTTATTTGGTAGATAATTTTTTGGCATTTAACATTTAAACACAATTTCTGGCATATGGCTACCACGACTATTTTTCACAAATGTCATTTTTTTTTTTTTTTTTTTTTTTTTTTTTTTTTCATAATGATTTGCCAAACAATACTGAGTAGAAATGCCACTTTGAGCTGTCAAAACAACTGTCATAAAATAAAACGACATCTATCGGAAAAACAAACCTCCCAAAAAAACACCCTTTATATATAAAAAAAAAAAAAAAAAAAAAAATTGGTTATCAGTATTTTTTATATTTTTTAAATATTTGTAATATTTTCTTGGTCAAGACTTTTTGTAGTTTTCCCTGACCATGATTCATTGATAAAAGTATTTGGACTCGCGTCGTTCTAAATTCGTGTTCGTTTTTCGTATTGCTTTTTCAATGAATCAGGGATAATTCTGAGAAAATAAATTGAAACCGGCTACAAACGTGAGGAATGTGATATATTGTAAATCACATTCCTTCGATTTTTATTTTATTTTGAATTTAATAAAGGGCTTAGCCCAACTTATTGCCGTGACGTAAGTCATTCAGGGAGTCATCCCTTGGCAATAAGTCTTTATATAAAAAAAAAATCATTGGTTATGGTTTTCTTTGTCTATGGAGCTGAGTTGTTCTCGGGCACTTCAATGGGTAATATTAGTAGGTTGAATGTTTGTTTTAATGATTGTATTAGGTTTTTTTGCTCGCTCATATTATCCGACCACATTTTTGGTCCAGCATTCCAGTTTTTGGGCATATATTTTCTAATTTCTAATTTCCTTGATTTTGTGCTCCAATAATTTTTTGGTTAGTTGTTGTAAAAACTAACCATTAAAGTTTGACGGAAATCGCCGGCTAGCAGTATCATTATGCCTCCAAAGCGTCTCGCCTTGTTTCGCAAATCTTTCGATCAAACACCTCCAATTCTCGCTTGTGTGTGCCATTCATACCAGATGATAATTTTGCAAGCTTTCAACACCTGTGACATCGCAGATTTTCTTGAAATGTTGCATTTTGGTTCGTTATTCATCTGAAGATTCAATGACAATTTTAACGAATAAAACACATATAAAATTATGAAATGACCAAAATTTTTTTTATTTGGTAGATAATTTTTTGGCATTTAACATTTAAACACAATTTCTGGCATATGGCTACCACGACTATTTTTCACATATGTCATTTTTTTTTTTTTTTTTTTTTTTTTTTTTTTCATAATGATTTGCCAAACAATACTGAGTAGAAATGCCACTTTGAGCTGTCAAAACAACTGTCATAAAATAAAACGACATCTATCGGAAAAACAAACCTCCCAAAAAAACACCCTTTATATATAAAAAAAAAAAAAAAAAAAAAATTGGTTATCAGTATTTTTTATATTTTTTAAATATTTGTAATATTTTCTTGGTCAAGACTTTTTGTAGTTTTCCCTGACCATGATTCATTGATAAAAGTATTTGGACTCGCGTCGTTCTAAATTCGTGTTCGTTTTTCGTATTGCTTTTTCAATGAATCAGGGATAATTCTGAGAAAATAAATTGAAACCGGCTACAAACGTGAGGAATGTGATATATTGTAAATCACATTCCTTCGATTTTTATTTTATTTTGAATTTAATAAAGGGCTTAGCCCAACTTATTGCCGTGACGTAAGTCATTCAGGGAGTCATCCCTTGGCAATAAGTCTTTATATAAAAAAAAAATCATTGGTTATGGTTTTCTTTGTCTATGGAGCTGAGTTGTTCTCGGGCACTTCAATGGGTAATATTAGTAGGTTGAATGTTTGTTTTAATGATTGTATTAGGTTTTTTTGCTCGCTCATATTATCCGACCACATTTTTGGTCCAGCATTCCAGTTTTTGGGCATATATTTTCTAATTTCTAATTTCCTTGATTTTGTGCTCCAATAATTTTTTGGTTAGTTGTTGTAAAAACTAACCATTAAAGTTTGACGGAAATCGCCGGCTAGCAGTATCATTATGCCTCCAAAGCGTCTCGCCTTGTTTCGCAAATCTTTCGATCAAACACCTCCAATTCTCGCTTGTGTGTGCCATTCATACCAGATGATAATTTTGCAAGCTTTCAACACCTGTGACATCGCAGATTTTCTTGAAATGTTGCATTTTGGTTCGTTATTCATCTGAAGATTCAATGACAATTTTAACGACGAATGACCGTCCGACCACACGTGGCCGCTATTTCAGAAGAGGCGACCGCAAGCGCGATGTCGGATCTTGCCCGAATTGAAGCCAAAATCAACGAAATGAACGTTTTGCTAGTTCCACCAGGCTCATCGAAGAAGAATATACCGCCGTTTCCGTCGGCAACCGCCCTCATCAATATATCGTACACGTTCTTTTGTTGGTGATTTTGAAGCTGACAGGCTTCTCGAAATTTGGCGCACAACACATCATCAACATCGCGTATAGAAGCAGTCATAATTTTTCGAATGAACAGTATAGATGCGACCAAGCGCATTAATTGAACACACATCCGCGTATCCGGCAACAGCTTGACGTTTGTTTTATGCGTAGGCATTTTTTTGACGACGCATTCCAAGTGTTATAGCGAGACATTTCCGAGTAGAGCAACGTTCTAGGGAACGGGTCGCTTGTGTAGGTGGAGAAGAAACTCCACTCCACTTAACGTTGTTGCTGGTGAGCTGCAGCTCTTCTGTAAAATATATGCGTTGACCATTCTCCAAGTGAACCGCTAAATATAGAACAGTCGGATGACGTTCGTGTATCGGAAAGGATCACCTCATTACAACTCACATAATGGCTCAATTGATGTTGTGCTATGCGAATCTGGATTGTGATATCTGCAGGGCCCATGAATCATCTGCATAGTTACGACTTCATACAATTCCCGTTCGGTTTCTTGATCGGGTATTTCGGCGCTAATGATTGAATTGATTTTGTCCGGTCGGATTTTCTCAATCAACCAAAACAGAATGTGGACATGCGGTTAATCTCACTTCTGCCATTCGACCGGGTACACCCAGCAACGCGGTTGTCCAAAAACATTGTGCTTAACGAAGAAGTCCATAATCGTTTTTTTTTGTTTGCAAACTCGTGCGGTGATGTCGTGGCGGTTGCTCGAAGTTTGTCCGGAGAGTAAGAGCTGTGTAATTTCTGGCCATTTCGGATTGCTGGTGAACGTGATGAACAAGCGTCCGTAATGTCGCACATTCGTCATTGCGTCCTGCGCATAGAATTGTCAACCGCCGATGTTTGCTGCTGCTGCATCTCCACCCAAATTTATGGCATCTCTCAAATGGATGTACTCTTCCGAAATCAATTTAGTTTGATTGAATCGGAGGCGTTCTGTTTTTATCTTGACGTACATGTCGACGCAATACGGTTGAAACAATCGGCGATCTTTTAACAGATGACTGTCAATATTCTGGCAAATCATTCAGCGATGTGCATAGAAGTTCATGCTGATGATATTTAAGAAAACTCAGCAACTAACCGGTGAATATCGGTTTCCATTTTAATTAGAAAATGGTAGCCATTAACGCCTTCCCAAAACATTAGCAGATATTGTAATGCGTGGTATGACCGGTAGGTCTCTATGACGCGTTGAAACTGTTGCGTGATTCCATATTTATGCCAACAATCACCACTGCTACTTCGTTAATTGTGAGAGCATTGAATTGTCGTGCATTGGCACCACCTAGTCTTTTATCTGCTCTGATGAGGTTTTTGTAATTATCAAAAAGCATCGCTTCCAATGCAGTTTAGAACACTTTAACCAACGCATTGCATTCGTGTAGGACTTGATGCATTTGTTAGATGATCTCACGTTTCATCACACGAAAAATCGCACAACGCCGATTGAATTCACCGGTCAATCAACTTCCAAGGAAATAAATCTGAAGCAACTTACGATCTTTATTCAATTGCGGCAACAGAGCTCCTGTACGATGGTTGATTTGTTCTTGGATCTGAGTAGGGGAAGGGGAATTGGATTATAACCTCATTCTTGGATAACAGTGGCTCCAAATGTCGTCATTTGGAAGCAGCCGCTGTTTTGTTGGGTGTATGCAAAGAAATTGTGAGATTGCGGGGTATCTTCATACAGAAGCGACCTCAATGGCTGCGGTGTAGATGCCAAAACGGGTAATTTGACTTTTCCTCCTGCACAACACAACCCAGGCATTTCCATTAAAAAGCAAAAGGATTTCGTACTTTCTACTTTTAGCACACATTATTCTAACATCACTCCTAACTGGAGACACACCTCATCCATCGATCAAAGTTAGTTTCTTATAAAGGAACACCCTCGAGTGAATATCACCACCGATCACATCCGACAGCTTTAGATTTGTTTTCCTGAAGCAGTTCCGCATCAGATTATCGCGGACCTCGACATTGTTAAACTGAGCGATGAACGATCTTGGCGACTTGATGAACCGATGCCAAGCAACCATATCAGAAGCAGGAGCCTCCACACCGAGGGCTATCAAGACTTGTGATGTTAACTCTTTTAAATCGTCAATGCCAGCTGGTAATCCATCAAAACCAACATTACGCCTTTGAGTCTGGCGACCTAGCCTTTCTAACAACGGCGGAAACTCTATTTGACGAGTCACAGACGAATCCGACTTTTCCAACAGTTGGACTCTTGACTCGAGCGAGTTATGAGGCGGATCAGCAAGGCACTCCTTAATAGCTTAAATACAGGGTTCGAAGCTACTGGCCTCCTGGGCATATGAAGCACTTTGCAAACGGAGCTCTGTAACCGCCACCCCCATATCAGTAACTTCTAGTTTGCAGTTAGGGCAGAATGATTTCTTGCATTGGGTTTTTTTACCCCCAGCATTCATTAACAAGTTGAGATTGAAAAGTTATCACTCAGTAGATTAAATATGCAGCACTGCAACTCCTGACAGGTTTAATTGTAGACATGCGGATAGTAACAATACACAATATCAATATCCACTGTTAGAACAACGACCGTTAAAATTGTGTAACTAATTTTTCGATGAATAACTTAAACCATACGGTCGTAACAGCTCGTTAGTTTTAATTGGATCTTGGGAATTAAACGCGCGCACGATTGGCTTTCGATGCTTTGATGGTGCTGCTGACTTAGGATGGCCTCTCACTTACGTCCTTTTCCTCATGCAACACGAACAGAAATGCGTTAAGCGGGTTGCTCCGTTGACGGCAAATGTGGTGTGCAGTGTGATCAGCTACCGTTTTTTCAATACGACACCAGCACAAATTTCGCAGGGTGCTTCTTTGGAGAAAATTGATGAGTGCGGGGTGCTCCGCCGACGTTTTTATACTCGCACAAAAACAAATTTATAAAATACGCCACCAAAAAAAATTGTGTAAACTAAGTAAATTATTTGTAAATATGGCTGCTTGCTACCTACGTTTGGTTTATTACAAATTCATTTATTTATTTAAATATATTTATTTGAGTTTTACAAGCACAAAATATTTTCCAAGCAGAGAAAGACAAACACGTCCGATCGGTTTGAGAGAACGAATGAGATTGAATATTATATTAGAATGAGAATATGCGAACCATAAGGACGTCGACAATTTGAATTTCGTTACGCAGCCACACTGCATTCGTTCAAATCAGTTGATCGCGTAACAAATGATGACGAAGCAACAAACTATCCAATTGAAATTTTGAATTCGTTGCATGTTCCCGGTCTACAACCGCACAATTTGCAACTCAAAGTCGGCTCTGTTATCATAATGCTGTGCAATCTAAACCAACGGAAACTTGGCAATGGTAACAGGTTGATGGTGAAAAAACTCATGAACAACATCATCCAAGCCAACATAATCAAAGGCAGGTTCAAAGGCGAGGAAGTTTTCATTCCAAAATTCTGATAATATCGACCGACTTGCCGTTTGAGTTTAAGCGCATTCAGTTGCCCGTTTGGCTCGCATTCGTCATTACAATAAACAAATCACAAGTCCAATCGTTGCAAGTGTGTGGCCGTAATCTTGAATTTGCTTGCTTTTCGCATGGACGTGGTGTGTTCGCGTGTCGGAAAGCCATCTGCATTGTTTGTTTTACGCACCGGATAACAAAACAATCAACGTTTTTTTTTATCACAAAGCGTTGTAATGAAATCCATTTTCGGTGTAAAAAAAATTAATTAAATTTAATTCCAAAAGAGTTCCATTGTTTCAATAGAGAGGCTCGAGTTTTAAATGGGACATTAATAATTTAATCAATCTTAGGCGGGACGAAGTTCTCGGGTCAGCTAATATATATATAAAATCAAAGAGTATAGACAAGTAGAACAAAAATTTTTATACAAAAATTAATGGGTTTCGCAATTCAAATGGGTTGTACACTCAGTTGTGTGAGTGCATTCTTAATTTGTGTTTTGTATCATATATGAAGAACTGGTTATGCACTCACACTGCTTAACAGCTTAACATAACTCAAAAGTAATAATTTAAGTAGTACTTCGTACTAGTGATATGGGCGAAATTGTTTAATTTGCCAACCAAGATCGAGATCGAGATCCCCAGTTTAACCAGGTTAATTTAGCCTGATCTTTTAACCAGTCACCAGTTTGACTGTCGATTGGTTTTATAGAAACTGACGTGTTATGAGTAACGAATTAATGAAAAACGAACGACAAAATAATGTTAGAATGTTAGTATTATATTATATTATTATTGTTGGAAATTTCAATGAGGAATTTTTATTATTAAATAAAATTCAAAACTTAACATGTTAACCAATAAGAATCATTTTTAATTTAAAACGTTTAGTCTGCTTTGATTTGAAACAAATTCCGAACTCGCGTTTAGTTTTTTTTTTGTGATTGTCATCCAGTTAAGCTATGTTTAGGTTTAAAGTCTCAAGTTAGTTTAAAATCTATTACAAAATTCCACACGAAAAGACATACACGAAAGCGAGCTAATAAAAACGTCTTAAAATACGAGTCAACTATAAAATAATATTAAGAATTAAAACCAAAAAAAGATATTGATATTAAAATAACAATAAATTTAAAAAACCAACTGCATGAGGTTTATCTTTACATTAGGAAAAATAATTTTTTTGGTTTTTGAGTTTCAGTCGATTCATTCGCTAATATTGACTTTTGACAGTAATTAGGAATTTCACTCAAAAATTCATCGAGGCAAAATTTCAGTTGCCTGGTTTATTGTCCGTAATCTAATATATAAAAATTGTGTCTGTAATGATTGGGATAGCCTTTCTCAGGAACCAGACATCGCAGAAAGCTGAAATTTATTTTTAGCGGTTTGGGTTTGTTTGTTTTTTGTTTGAACTCGCTAGGTGGCGTTGTTTTCAAAATATAACGGTTTTTGTTTCTCAGCAACGAAGCATCTTGGGAACTTCAGATTTTAGCCATAGGTTTGTTTCGTTGATATTTTGGTTTTTGTGTGAAATTTGAACCTGATAAATGGCGCTGTTTCCAAGATATAATGGTTTTCTGTGGCTTAGTAACGAAGCATCTTAGGAACTTCAGAATTTTCACCATACGTATGTTTCGTTGCTATTTGGGTTTTTGTGAAATTTGGACTCGATAGGTGACGCTGTTTTCAAGATAGTAGGTGGTTATACCGCTTTTTTTGACATTTATTTAGTTTCATTACAGCACGCGCAAGAATACATCGTAGGACGCAAAATTAAAAATAAAATTTATAAGATATAAAGAGGTAATGTTGATTTGTATGTAGGAGGTAATCTTCGAAACTACTGGACGGATTTCAAAATACTTTCACCAGTATTTAGAATGGACTTTCACGGTTTACAAAAAAACGCCCGAGCGAATGCGTTGACTGTGTGCTGCACTGTTCGTACTATGGCTGCCCATATAAAAGTTTAAGACTATGTGCTTAGTGCGTATTACTCTATGGTTATAAGTTATAGTACACCCCCCCCCCCACGCGATTGTAAGAGAAAACGTGGGTTCATGTCTAGCAAAGCGGGTTGCAAAGCGCCCGGGAACATCTAGTAGCTGTAGTAATAACCGGTAATTAAAAAGCAGTCAATACCGTCTGCAGGCAGGAAATAGTTCCATACTTTACCGTCTTCAGCAATTCTTCTTTACACCAAAAACGTAAAACGATATATTTGTAATAAAATATAACTTTCAGTTTGGTTGCTTTATTTTTTGCAAACTCCAAAACAAAAACAAAAAATTTTCTGTGCATACAAAAAGCATGTATTGCAAAAATAATTTTTTCGCCCAAAATCCTCAAAATTTACGCTTCTGCTTATGATACTACAAAAACTAAATGGCCGATTAAAATAAAAATTACGTGGGTATTTAAAATCTTAATATATAAATATGAAACTTTGTATGTATGTCTGTATGTCTGTTCGTGCATTCGAAGACCGCTAATCCGGTATAGCTGAACCTTTGTGATGTGATGGGGACGGTTGGGCTGGATGTTTGTAGAGGTTTAGTGTCGTAATGGTGTTGAGGGGGTTGACGTGGTGGGTGGCTTGACTCGAAGACTATGCATTTTTTTTAAATTTTTTTTTATACAAGGGACAACTTACTGAATGACTTGCGCCACGGCAATAAGGTGGGCTATAAACTTTATTAAAATAAAAATAAACATAATAGTAATAATAGTGCTGTTATATGAGGTGAGGGGGGGATCTTAACGTGAGTCTTGAAGGGTGTTGGTGGTCAGTTGGGGTAGGGTAGTATGGTGGGGGCACCCAGGCAATGCTGGGTATTTCAGATAGTAGGCTATAATCTGCATACAATTATTTATACGATACATAAAAAGTGCCAAACTAGTTTTAAATTACAACGAGACAAAGGAAATTAATGTATGAGCAAGTCGATCTTTTTAACCTGTTCTTTTGCTAACCAGTTCATTGAACGAATGAGCATGTCGGTCTTTTTTAACCTGTTCGTTTGCTAACCAGTTCAGTGAACGAATGAGCAAGTCGATCTGTTTTAACCTAATCTTTTGTTAACCAGTTCGTTAGTGAACGAATGATCAAGTCTATCTTTTTTATCCTGTTCTTTTGCTAACCAGTGCTTTAGTGAACGAATGATAAAGTCGATCTTTTTAACCGGTTCTTTTGCTAACAAGTTCAGTGCGCGAATGAACAAGTCGATCTTTTTAACCTGTTCTTTTGCTAACTAGTTCGTTAATGAACGAATGAGCATGTCGATCTTTTTTAACCTGATCGACCTGCAAGTCGAACCTGTTCTTTTGCTAACCAGTTGTGAGGAACAAAATTCTTGCGGCCGAATTTTGTTCACACAAAACAAGCCATATACTTTTTTTCCAAATTCGGATGCACCCTGTACCCACGCAGTGCAGCAAACAAACGCATATGAAAGTAAAACGATACCAGCAACATCACGCCACTGGACTGACCAATCACATCACAGCACGCCATTTCCATTTAGAATTTTGCGACGCAACTTCCCTGGGAGATTTCCCCCCGGGTGGTTACGCTGGTACATCACAGCTTACTGCTGCCAACGTTTTTCTCTGCTTTTCTCTGCCGACGTCGCTGTACTCATCATCGTACGACGTAGCTTCGCTTACTGCTTGTTTTTTTTATAATGTACACACCCTAAAGAGGTTTGCACCCTTATACTGCTTAGCACAGCGTGGGCGTTTGGAAATTAGGGAGAGGAAAGGATGAGATGTCTATGCACGCGTGTCTTAAACGACTGCAGATCAGATGCAGGAAACACAGAATGAGGCAATTCTTTCCACATAACTATCGTGCGGCTGAAGAAGGAATATCTGAATTGGTTAGTACGTCCGAAGATAGGCTTAATGGTGGACCCATGAGCTCAAGTTGAGGCACGGATATTACGGATGGGTTGGAGAATGGGCGGGATTCATCCGGATATTTATTTTGAACACTGCTTGTGGAAAAAGCGATAAAACAGTGACAGGCAGGAAACATTCATACGATGTTCAAGCGATTCGATTGTTTTCGCGATATGTACGTCACCAATAAGTTTTAACGCGCGGTTCTGAACTCTATCTAGTAGATGCAATGTGGTTTTGGGAGCACCTGCCCAGACAATGCAGTTGTTACTGCTGCCGACGTCGCTGTACTCGTCGTCGTATGAAGTAACTTCGCTGGGAGATTTCCACCGGGTGGTTACGCTGGTACATCTCAGCTTACTGCTGCCAAAGTTTTGCTCTGCTTTTCGCTGCCGACGTCGCTGTACTCATCTTCGTATGACGTAACTTCGCTGGGAGATTTCCACCGGGTGGCTACGCTGGTACATCACAGCTTACTGCTGCCAACGTTTTTCTCTGCTTTTCTCTGCCGACGTCGCTGTACTCATCATCGTACGGAGTAACTTCGCTTACTGCTTGTTTTTTTTTATAATGTACACACCCTAAAGGGGTTTGCACCCTTATAATGCTTAGCACAGCGTGGGCGTTTGGAAATTAGGGAGAGGAAAGGATGAGATGTCTATGCACGCATGTCTTAAACGACTGCAGATAATATAAATGCGGAAACACAGAATCAGGCAATTCTTTCCACATAACTATCGTGCGGCTGAAGAAGGTATATCTGAATTGGTTAGTACGTCCGAAGATAGGCTTAATGGTGGACCCATGAGCTCAAGTTGAGGCACGGATATTACGGATGGGTTGGAGAATGGGCGGGATGCATCCGGATATTTCTTTTGAACACTGCTTGTGGAAAAAGCGATAAAACTGTGACAGGCAGGAAACATTCATACGATGTTCAAGCGATTCGATTGTTTTCGCGATATGTACGTCACCAATAAGTTTTAACGCGCGGTTCTGAACTCTATCTAGTAGATGCAATGTGGTCTTGGGAGCACCTGCCCAGACTGCTGCCAACGTTTTGCTCTGCTTTTCTCTGCCGACGTCGCTGTACTCATCGTCGTATGAAGTAACTTCGCTGGGAGATTGCCACCGGGTGGTTACGCTGGTACATCTCAGCTTACTGCTGCCAAAGTTTTGCTCTGCTTTTCGCTGCCGACGTCGCTGTACTCATCGTCGTACGACGTAACTTCGCTGGGAGATTTCCACCGGGTGGCTACGCTGGTACATCTCAGCTTACTGCTGCCAACGTTTTGCTCTGCCTTTCTCTGCCGACGTCGCTGTACTCATCGTCGTACGACGTAACTTCGCTGGGAGATTTCCCCCCGGTAGGTTACGCTGGTACATTTCAGCCTACCGCTGTCGACTTTCTTTTTTTCGCTCTCCTCGTTGTCATCGTTGACCATATGGTTCGGCTAACGCTAGCTACGCTCACGCTTACGTTTAAGGTTCACGTCAAGGTGTCACTCAGGATTCTTGATCGTCTCAGGCTAACGCCCTCAAATCACTCAGAATTGACGCTTATCTCAGGCTTACGCTTACGCCTCGCCTAGGGCGCACGCGCGTCTCAGACTCACGGCCACGCATCGCTCAGGATTTACGTTTGTCTCAGGCTCACGTCCACAAATCGCTCAGGATTGACGCTCGTCTCAGGCTCACGCCCACGCTCGTCTCAAGTTAACGCTCTCGCATCGCTCAAGATTCACGCTTCTCTCAGGCTTACGCTTACGCATCGCCTAGGGGGCACGCTAGTCTCAGGCTCACGCCAACGCATCGTTCAGGATTTGCACTTGCGAGGCCGGCCAAGCCAACACTGGAAGGTTGGCGTAGACTAGGACGCGCAGAGTTTAGGAATGCAAAACTGGATGACATCGGCTCGAAATCGGAACCAGTGGAGATATTTTTGCGGGAGGCCAGGACTGAACACCGGTTGTAGAGCCAAATATGATGATGATGATATTAACTTCGCGTGCCCGGTTGTCTGTCGGTTGCTGGATGAGTGGCTAGCCGGTGTAATCTTGCGATCAAATTTTAACCCATATCCTAAAGCCCGATTTTCTTCAAATTTACACATGTGCACATGTGTATTTCCGGTCACAATACTTTCTATTAAAATTTGGAAGTGATTGGGCTCCCATACAAATATTTTAAAAAAATTTACCCGATGTTCTTCAATTTCCTTCAAATTTTCTGAGCGATGCGCAGTATTAAATTTGCAGGGCTTATTAACAATTTAATAATTAATCCATGCTTCAAAGAATAATAATATGTTTTTATAGGTATCTATTCTTTTTAAAAAGTTTTATTTAAATTGACTTGACCCCTGTTTATCTGTATTTTTGACTACTTTGAGGTCCTTTTTCACCACCTTTCGGAAGACCTAGCTATACCTAGCGAGTCGCGTGTGATGCGTGGATAAAAGAAAATACTTTGAAATATTCCCGACCTTAACAGATATTTTGGCGATTATTACCAAATAATATAGGCATGTATGGCATTTGTCAATGTATAAGGATTTTCACCTGAAAAATAAGTTTTTTTACATTTACTTGTGCAAGAGAGACTCCACCGGTGGCACTTAAGACGCATAAGACAAAATTGTTTAGTGACGTTGTTAAAGAGCACGGGTTGCTGCTAGCCGTCATTGACAATAGTCATGAGGATGGGCGTATCACGCCGAGAAAATGGAAAACAGTGTTTAACGCGCTAAACTATATTTTCCTAAAGGTTCTGACAGAGAATCCAGGACCTCCCCCTTCCTGCAGAGATGCAGGTTGGCATCAACGACGCGTCAAGCTGACGGCGTGCTCGGATCAGAGATCGGTTGATCTTGGTTGGTCCCGACTGCCCTGAAGACATCGGGCTTGCCCTAGATGCCGATAGTCGTCCAGAGAATCCTATCTGGTATCAAGGATGGGCAACCATTTTGCCGTGCAGACTGACGAGGAAAACTTGTCGGACTCCATGGAAGCAAGCGCTGTCAACAAGACGGTGATAGAGTTGAAGGGGAACGAGACGGAATGTGCCGGCGGATCCTCGGAGACGGAATTAGCATAAGTGCTAATGATAGGGCGAAGGTAAGTAGAAAAATGTTAAACATAATTCAGATAAACCTTCACCATACCAAAACTGCTTCGACAGCTCTTCTACTTAGATCAGCAAAAACGGGGGAAGATCTTGTCCTAATCCAAGAGCCATGGGTAAATTTAGCTTAGATCTGCGGGCTCGGACTTAAAGAATATAAAGTTCTATATGTCAGAGAAGATTAGATCTTGTATTCTGGGTAAAACTAACCTAAATATATTCCATTTATCACAATATAATGACGGCGACATAACTGCGGCCAGCATTGAATTTGGAAACGAAAAATTCTGGCTGGTTTCTTGATAAATGGACCGGGAAAAGCAGACTGCACCAGAAATATTGTAGAAGCTTATCTCTGATGCAGAGAAAAGGAAAATTGGGGCGATCCTAGGATGCGATGCAAGTGGTCATCACACAGAATGGGGCAGCACCGACGTAAATGAGACAGGTGAGTCATTTATTGAATACTTACTAAATACGAACCTCGCTATATGTAATATTGGGCAAGAGCCCACTTTCATAACAAAGAATAGGCGATGTAACTCTCGTATCAGACTTTATAGCGTATAAAGTAAGGAAATGAAAGTTTGCAAAAGAGCACTCATTCTCAGACCATCGCTATTTAATCCTCAAGTGTTAGACATCAAACCTGCCCTTCATGAGTCCTTTATAAATTAGAAAAGGGCAAACTGGGGTATCTATAGGGAGATGCTAGGGAAACTACTACCGGTGGCTCCAAAGCCACCAGTCACTATAGAGGAGATAGATACCATGATAGATACTGTAACAGGTGCCATGAATCGCTCCTTTAATGCTGCCTGCCCTATGATAGAACCAAGGGCAAACAAAGTCAACTTGTTGGTCCGCATAGTTAGGGACCTATCAGAAGGCAAGCAAGAAAGCATTTAATAAAGCCAAAAGAACGGGACTGACTCTGGAATGGGATTTCTACAAGGAACATCTCAGATATTATAAGAGGGAAATAAGAAAGGCACTAAGGAAGTCTTGGAGGCTCTTCTGTGACAAAATCGAAGGGGCCTTGGAGACTTCTCACCTACGAAAAATTCTTTCTATGACAAAAATCACTCCAAGTTATTTAATAAAACCGGATAGTTAGAGTAAGGAATCGTTGGAACTGCTCATTGAGACTCACTTTCCTGACTGAACTCGGGTGTGTGACTCAGAAATTAGTAGGCAACATCTGGAATCTCACTCAGCTCAAACGAAAGGGATCGCGAACAAAACGCGAATCCTGTGGGCGATAAGCGGGTTCAAATCTTTAAATCGGCTGGCCCAGATGGGATAATCCTTGCGGAAATTCAGAATAACTCGGAGTGGATACTCCAATGGTTAGAGGCAATTTACACAGGGTGTATAAAGCTGACATACATTCCTAGGGCTTAGAAGAAAGTCAATGTAGTTTTATACCGAAGGCGAGAAAAAGCTCACATGGCTACCCAAAAGACCTGAAAACTCTGGAAAGACTAATAGATGTTCATATAAATGCTAAGGTAAAACCTAGCAGTTGGGCAAAGTCCCAACATGCTTACTGCAAGGGGAAGTCCGTGGACACAGCCTTACACACCTTAGTAAGCACAATTGAGAAATCAATTTACTCCCAGGAGTATACACTAGTAGCATTCTTGGACATCGAGGGTCTGTTCAATAATGTTAAAACAGAGTCAATCTGTAAAAGACTGTCAGACCTAAAAGGCGGACTACCCTATTAGCAAACTAAGTAATCATATGCTTCTAGGCAGGAATATTAGTGCGGAGCTGGAGGGTTCCATCTTAAAGAGACAGACAGTTAGAGGAACACCGCAAGGAGGTGTATTATTCCCTCTTCTCTGGAATATAGTTATCAACGAATAACTGTTGAAACTGGAAGGAGAGGGGATAAAAGTGGAAGCGTATGCTGATGATGTAGAGTTAGCTGTATCAGGGAAATACCTCAGAGCGATTAAGGAGGTAGTGCCAAATGCCCTCTTAATCGTTAAAGAATAGGAAATAAAAGTGGTCTGGGCGTCAACCCGAATAAGACAGAGCTTGTCCTTTTCACCAGAAAATATAAAATTCATATTCTGATCTTTGTAAGACACCATTCCCTGTCCACCGCATCTCCTGGATTGCTGTTATGTCAGCCTTATATTTAGACAGGGTGTCGGCCAGCTGCTGTGTAGCTCGAGCTCTATACAGTGAGCGTACGTTCCATGAGAAAATTCTGAAAAAATTGTAAATTATAGACATTATTAATTTAGACTGTATGTGTACTGTATGCGCCCAAAGAGAAACAATTAGACATTGTACAAGGTGGGACAAAATATATATATTATTAATTATTATTAATAATGTGAATGTGCCAATATTTTTGCAAATGGCAATATGGGATTAAACGTAACAATAATTCCGTGTTCTTTAGGTGTGTATCGGTCTATTGCTTGTCAACTAATTCTCTGTAATTTATGTATGATCTTTATACTCTGAAAAAATTAAATTTTTTTTGAGAACTACTTCTACTATGGAGCAATAAGGTAAGACTTAAAACTTTAATTTAAGCAGAAAATATTAATTTATTATATATTATCTATTTTTAGATGAACTTAAGTCACGTCCATCGAGACCAATTTCTGTAATACTAAAAAAACAACAGATAATTTTTTCGATCTCACAACTAATTATGTTATTTATTGGAAGGGTAATTTCTCTGTTTTCTTGATTTCTCGCGCCCATTGGCACGTCAAATTAGCGGTTATGTCCTATTAATACGTTTATATGCTGGGTTAAAGCTAGCTTAAACTACGTTTGGACACCATATAGACCTAGGTCGAGGTCTGCGAGGTCGAGTCGAAATTTTGCTGATATACTTTTCACATACTTAACCCAAACTCTCAAACCCGCATATAACCATCTTGGTGCCATCAATAATTGAATGAATGCGCTGATGCTGCAGCCGTGAATAACAGTGCAATCACCTCATTATTTAATAAAAAACAACCCATAAAAATTAAAATTTTTCGTGTCAATTCTCTAATCGGGGAAGTGTAAGGAGTCAATTTGGCAACAAATTCACCCCACACATTTCTATATAAATATATATATTTACACATTAGTATTTATATCAATATTCATGAAACTGAAACACCGACGGCATCTCTGCCCAGACGCAAGCCAAATGCATGATTGCGATCAGTAGGCCACACCTCCATTTTTGGGACACTGATCGCAATCGACAGAAAACCAACATACAACAAACGCATGCACAATATCGACACAGTACAAGCGAATGATCCAAAAGCCAACGATGAGGTCAACGACCGAGAAGCGTTGACCATAGGCAATATGTACAACGATACCACAATGCTATGCACCAACCGAATAGTCACCGTAGACCAACGGAGCCCCCTACAACAACAAATTGCAAAAGGGATTTCGCCAACACTTTTTGCAAACAACGGTGACGTTGACAATGGACAAATTGAGAAGAGAAAACACAATAACAAAACATACAGGGAATTTCGTCAACATTTTTTGTGGACAAATCGAAAGGCAAAAAGGCAACAACAAAATACACAGGGAATTCCATCAACATTCTGCAGCGTACACATACAAGCGACAATGATGAGAACAACAACAATAAAGAACGCATACGCACTGCAGTTCCGAGGAAATTAACTCTGCTAGAGAAAAATCAACTGGCATAGCAATAACGGTAATTCACCGTACGAAAATCATGGAAACAAAATAGCCCGGTTTGAAGTTTTAAACCGTTTCACGGGCTATAAAAGGGGACACAAGCCCAGCATACAGTCTCTTACTCTTAGTGTCTTCGTCATCTGACCGACTCTTGATAGTGAACAGAGCGTAGCATCCTCTTTCACTGATCAAAAATACTTGGACATCTGACCGACTCCTGATAGTGAATCAAGCGTAGCATCCTTCTTTCACTGATCAAGCGACATAGACACAAAGACTCTTTGGCAACGAATCGAGCGTAGCATCCTCTTTTCGCTGGTCAACTCACGAAAACGCAACAACTCTTTGGCAACGAATCGAGCGTAGCATCCTCTTTTCGCTGGTCAACTCACGAAAACGCAACAACTCTTTGGTAACGAATTGAGCGTAGCATCCTCTTTTCGCTGGTCAACTCACGAAAACGCAGCAACTCTTTGGCAACGAATTAAGCGTAGCATCCTCTTTTCGCTGGTCAGCTCACGAAAACGCAGAAATTCTTTGGCGGCGAATTGAGCGTGTCATCCTCTTCTCGCTGGTCAGCACTTGGACGAAACGCAGACGATTTACTTCGATCCCGCTGGACCAAGGCATCAAAACCACAGGACACACAGGACACATCTAAGACCTAAGTCAAATTAATTATTTCCAAAATCAATTTTCATCTGTTTTTTTAAAACGAAAGGAAAATAAAACCATTGAATTCATTGAGGAGCTGGCCGACGCATACTCTTTAGACAAGGATCTGCTCCCGAGAACTATGTCCAAATTGCTTCGCGACCATGGGCTGATGTGGTTCCGGAGTAACAACCAGAGATGGCAAAGCTGGAGGACATTTAAGGGAGACTTCCTGAAATTCTTTCTGACCACCCGATATTGGGAACATCTGGACGACGAAATTCGCCAGCGACATCAGAAACCAAACGAAAATTTCAAAGATTTTGTAATTATAATGCAAAACCTCATGAGGCACGCGAAGTACTCAGAAACACATTTTTTGTGGACAAATCGAAAGGCAAAAAGGCAACAACAAAATACGCAGGGAATTCCATCAACATTCTGCAGCGTACACATACAAGCGACAATGATGAGAACAACAACAATAAAGAACGCATACGCACTGCAGTTCCGAGGAAATTAACTCTGCTAGAGAAAAATCAACTGGCATAGCAATAACGGTAATTCACCGTACGAAAATCATGGAAACAAAATAGCCCGGTTTGAAGTTTTAAACCGTTTCACGGGCTATAAAAGGGGACACAAGCCCAGCATACAGTCTCTTACTCTTAGTGTCTTCGTCATCTGACCGACTCTTGATAGTGAACAGAGCGTAGCATCCTCTTTCACTGATCAAAAATACTTGGACATCTGACCGACTCCTGATAGTGAATCAAGCGTAGCATCCTTCTTTCACTGATCAAGCGACATAGACACAAAGACTCTTTGGCAACGAATCGAGCGTAGCATCCTCTTTTCGCTGGTCAACTCACGAAAACGCAACAACTCTTTGGCAACGAATCGAGCGTAGCATCCTCTTTTCGCTGGTCAACTCACGAAAACGCAACAACTCTTTGGTAACGAATTGAGCGTAGCATCCTCTTTTCGCTGGTCAACTCACGAAAACGCAGCAACTCTTTGGCAACGAATTAAGCGTAGCATCCTCTTTTCGCTGGTCAGCTCACGAAAACGCAGAAATTCTTTGGCGGCGAATTGAGCGTGTCATCCTCTTCTCGCTGGTCAGCACTTGGACGAAACGCAGACGATTTACTTCGATCCCGCTGGACCAAGGCATCAAAACCACAGGACACACAGGACACATCTAAGACCTAAGTCAAATTAATTATTTCCAAAATCAATTTTCATCTGTTTTTTTAAAACGAAAGGAAAATAACACCATTGAATTCATTGAGGAGCTGGCCGACGCATACTCTTTAGACAAGGATCTGCTCCCGAGAACTATGTCCAAATTGCTTCGCGACCATGGGCTGATGTGGTTCCGGAGTAACAACCAGAGATGGCAAAGCTGGAGGACATTTAAGGGAGACTTCCTGAAATTCTTTCTGACCACCCGATATTGGGAACATCTGGACGACGAAATTCGCCAGCGACATCAGAAACCAAACGAAAATTTCAAAGATTTTGTAATTATAATGCAAAACCTCATGAGGCACGCGAAGTACTCAGAAACACATTTTTTGTGGACAAATCGAAAGGCAAAAAGGCAACAACAAAATACGCAGGGAATTCCATCAACATTCTGCAGCGTACACATACAAGCGACAATGATGAGAACAACAACAATAAAGAACGCATACGCACTGCAGTTCCGAGGAAATTAACTCTGCTAGAGAAAAATCAACTGGCATAGCAATAACGGTAATTCACCGTACGAAAATCATGGAAACAAAATAGCCCGGTTTGAAGTTTTAAACCGTTTCACGGGCTATAAAAGGGGACACAAGCCCAGCATACAGTCTCTTACTCTTAGTGTCTTCGTCATCTGACCGACTCTTGATAGTGAACAGAGCGTAGCATCCTCTTTCACTGATCAAAAATACTTGGACATCTGACCGACTCCTGATAGTGAATCAAGCGTAGCATCCTTCTTTCACTGATCAAGCGACATAGACACAAAGACTCTTTGGCAACGAATCGAGCGTAGCATCCTCTTTTCGCTGGTCAACTCACGAAAACGCAACAACTCTTTGGCAACGAATCGAGCGTAGCATCCTCTTTTCGCTGGTCAACTCACGAAAACGCAACAACTCTTTGGTAACGAATTGAGCGTAGCATCCTCTTTTCGCTGGTCAACTCACGAAAACGCAGCAACTCTTTGGCAACGAATTAAGCGTAGCATCCTCTTTTCGCTGGTCAGCTCACGAAAACGCAGAAATTCTTTGGCGGCGAATTGAGCGTGTCATCCTCTTCTCGCTGGTCAGCACTTGGACGAAACGCAGACGATTTACTTCGATCCCGCTGGACCAAGGCATCAAAACCACAGGACACACAGGACACATCTAAGACCTAAGTCAAATTAATTATTTCCAAAATCAATTTTCATCTGTTTTTTTAAAACGAAAGGAAAATAAAACCATTGAATTCATTGAGGAGCTGGCCGACGCATACTCTTTAGACAAGGATCTGCTCCCGAGAACTATGTCCAAATTGCTTCGCGACCATGGGCTGATGTGGTTCCGGAGTAACAACCAGAGATGGCAAAGGTGGAGGACATTTAAGGGAGACTTCCTGAAATTCTTTCTGACCACCCGATATTGGGAACATCTGGACGACGAAATTCGCCAGCGACATCAGAAACCAAACGAAAATTTCAAAGATTTTGTAATTATAATGCAAAACCTCATGAGGCACGCGAAGTACTCAGAAACACAACAGACCGAGAGGATTTTTCGGAATTGCCTGCGGGAATACCAGCTATATATCCGAAGAAGAGACTTTCAGGACCTACAGGAGCTCATTGGCCTAGCAGAGGACTACGAAAGTATCCAGGCAAACCAGGACAGCACAATGACGACACCTCGAAGAAGCCCACCGGAGAGGCACTGTATGGTCAGTCAGCCTGAAGAAGGACCATATAATCCGCGAATGACTTGTCGATGGTGCCGACAGGAAGGTCACTTTCAAAAGGAGTGCACTAACCCTCGGGTGATTTTCTGCTGGGATTGTGGTCAACAAAGTATCAGGACAATTGACTGCTGCCGTCAACGTAATTCACACGCTGAGCATCGTCATTTGAGCCTGCCCGCCGAGAAGTCAGCCCTGATCCAGGATCGACACCGAATTCTCGCTCGCATCACCATCAACCGTGAACCCGTTCAGGCCACTATTGATACCGGAGAATCTCGCAGTTTCGTCAGCGAAGCTTTGGCTGAAAGGGTTAGAAATTTGGACAACACTACCCCCGTACACATCCCAATACATATGGCTAACGGAAGTCAGATGACTTTCCGCCAAGAGTTAAACGTTAACTTTCGGTTTGGGGACTCTTTCTGTTCACTACGCCTACTGGTGTTGCCGAACGCCACTGATGACCTCACATTGGGGATGGACTTCCTTACAAGAAACAGGGCTGCTTTTAGTTTCGGAGGCGAGTGCTTAACGCTCCAAACTGAACCAGCACGACCGGTTAAACGTCTGACGGGCAACACATTTCGAGGACTATGGCGACCACAATTGTCAAAGACGCAAGAACCACTAAGGTCACACTTGTCATTAGTCGCACCGTCCAGCAGAAGACGCCACAGCCACCCGAAACGATTACAGACGCCAAACATTACAACGTCTACACTTTCAGGGCATCAGAAGTTGTCGCAGCCTAAAGTAACCACAAGCGCAAGAGTTGACCAAAGTTACCTCTGTCCAAAACAACAGAGTCATAGAATTGGCGAGAGACACCATAGTGGTCAAGTATTACCACATCCGTTTGAACATACTGAAGTCAGTACTCTCGCCAAAGATTTCCACAGACGCCTACACAGTCAGCACGGCCAGAACCCGCCTGCAAGAGCTCAACGATCATCATTATCGATCCCGCGGAGAACTTCCGTCACTCCAAACCACCAGCAGCCAGAAAACCCGTCGCCGCAAACTCCACAGCCGCTACAGCAGTTCATCACAGTCATCACATTCGTCACAGACGCCACAGCCGTCACAGTCACAACAGGCAGAAAACCCGTCGCCACGACCCAAAACAAGTTTTAGGAGTCATCACAGGCGTCAGATCCACCAACTCAATCAAAAGTTATCAAAGTCACCACATACGTCACGGTCACCACAGATGTCACATTCGTCACAGACGCCACAGCCGGCCAACTCGTCCTGGTTGAGCAGCATCATCTGTCCAATGCACAGGAAGGATTCGCCAGCCAGCTCGCACCGAAGTATGACGGGCCATACCAAGTGGTAGACTTCATTAAAACCCGTCATCGCAAATCTGAGGTTGTGCTACCAGACGAAGATGCGCACCGCTCACGTGGCGGAACTTAAACAGTTCCACCAAAAATTCCCGACCGACACATGAGAAAGTACACATAGCAGGAAAATCTACAGAGAAATCCACCAACAACAGTCCAGAAACATGCTCAGATCCATAGAAAACCACAGACAAGGCAACATTTTGTTCACGGACCCAAGATCGGAAGATTCAGCTTCTCCCGACGTGACCGGGAAGTGTAAGGAGTCAATTTGGCAACAAATTCACCCCACACATTTCTATATAAATATATATATTTACACATTAGTATTTATATCAATATTCATGAAACTGAAACACCGACGGCATCTCTGCCCAGACGCAAGCCAAATGCATGATTGCGATTAGTAGGCCACACCTCCATTTTTGGGACACTGATCGCAATCGACAGAAAACCAACATACAACAAACGCATGCACAATATCGACACAGGACAAGCGAATGATCCAAATGCCAACGATGAGGTCAACGACCGAGAAGCGTTGACCATAGGCAATATGTACAACGATACCACAATGCTATGCACCAACCGAATAGTCACCGTAGACCAACGGAACCCCCTGCAACAACAAATTGCAAAAGGGATTTCACCAACACTTTGTGCAAACAACGGTGACGTTGACAATGGACAAATTGAGAAGAGAAAACACAATAACAAAACATACAGGGAATTTCGTCAACATTTTTTGTGGACAAATCGAAAGGCAAAAAGGCAACAACAAAATACACAGGGAATTCCATCAACATTCTACAGCGTACACATACAAGCGACAATGATGAGAACAACAACAACAAAGAACGCATACGCACTGCAGTTCCGAGGAAATTAACTCTGCTAGAGAAAAATCAACTGGCATAGCAACAACGGTAATTCACCGTACGAAAATCATGGAAACGAAACAGCCCGGTTTGAAGTTTTAAACCGTTTCACGGGCTATAAAAGGGGACACAAGCCCAGCATACAGTCTCTTAATCTTAGTGTCTTCGTCATCTGACCGACTCTTGATAGTGAACAGAGCGTAGCATCCTCTTTCACTGATCAAAAATACTTGGACATCTGACCGACTCCTGATAGTGAATCAAGCGTAGCATCCTTCTTTCACTGATCAAGCGACATAGACACAAAGACTCTTTGGCAACGAATCGAGCGTAGCATCCTCTTTTCGCTGGTCAACTCACGAAAACGCAACAACTCTTTGGCAACGAATCGAGCGTAGCATCCTCTTTTCGCTGGTCAACTCACGAAAACGCAACAACTCTTTGGTAACGAATTGAGCGTAGCATCCTTTTTTCGCTGGTCAACTCACGAAAACGCAGCAACTCTTTGGCAACGAATTGAGCGTAGCATCCTCTTTTCGCTGGTCAGCTCACGAAAACGCAGAAATTCTTTGGCGGCGAATTGAGCGTATCATCCTCTTCTCGCTGGTCAGCACTTGGACGAAAAGCAGACGATTTACTTCGATCCCGCTGGACCAAGGCATCAAAACCACAGGACACACAGGACACATCTAAGACCTAAGTCAAATTAATTATTTCCAAAATCAATTTTCATCTGTTTTTTTAAATCGAAAGGAAAATAAAACCATTGAATTCAGAGTTCCTAACCAAAAATAAATCTTTTATTGTAACGACCCTTTAAATCAACGAACCCTGGTCACACTGAGGATACCCCGGCTGGGAAAACCTCGTTACAGGATACACAATGTGCAGTTTTAATAAAATCGGGTAAAATTTTTAAATTTTTTGTTAGGAAGCCCGTTCCCTGGGCTCGATTACTTCCAATTTTTAGAAAAAGTGTTGTCCATCGGATATACACATGCGTATAAAATTTGAAGAAAATCGGGTACTTTTTTTTATAAAATTTGTATGGGTGCACCCCGACGCAGGGTCCCGATCAATGCCAAATTTTCAAAAAAAATGTTGTGCATCAGAGATACATGTGTATAAAATTTGAAGAAAATCGGGTAAATTTTGTAAACAATTTATATGGGTGCCTCCCGACCCAGGCGCCCGATCGCATCAAAATTTATACAAAAAATGTTGTCTGTCGGAGTTACACATGCGTAGAAAATTTGAAGAAAATTGGGTAAAAAAATTTGTATGGGGCCCCCCGACCCCGAGGCTCGAGGTACCTCAAATTTTAATAGAAAGTATTGTCATGGGAAATACACATGTGTGCAAAGTTTGAATAAAATCGGACTTTAGGAAGTGTGTTAAAAATTTATCACAAGATTCTACCCGCCAGCCAGCCAGCTGGAATAGAGAGAGAATTTTAAAAATATACAGTGTTTATCAAAAGTAAATCGTATAAAAACTAGATAGCTAATTTATTGACATAATTGTAATGTCATAAAAAATAACCCATGAAATGGATGTTATTAAAACAAATAAAAAAAAACCAAAAGTGTAATAGTCGATGATTTTCTATACTTAAAGGACAAAATATAATAATAATACGAGTAGTACTATTTCCTAGAAAATCGCAGTCGATGATTTTCAATACTTAAAGACAAAATATAATAATAATATATATAGTATTTCGAAGAAAATCGCGCGATTTTTAACAATTTTCTATGATATACTATTATTTTATTATAAAAAGATATTTTATTTTTATATAAAAAGATATTTGTATTGTTAGGATATTTACTTTACTTAAAATATTTCAGTTTTCTGCTCTGCCTAGGTTGTGAGTTGCATAAGGAAAAGAACGTTAGTCAAGAGCAGCATCAAAGCATCAAAAACCAATCGTGCACGCGTTTAATTCCCATTAAATACGAAATAGTTTTAAAGTAGTGTGCTAAAGCTAACGAGCTGCCATGTTTACTAAGAACTATACATTTTTCGCCATCAATGCTGCTACGACCGTATGGTTTTAGTTATTCATCGAGAAATTAGTTCTTTTTTGCTTTACTCCTCGTTCCTAATAATGAAATATCTGCGCCCTTTCAATTTAGGGATTATAGGGGCGTTAATATTGAGTCTCATAATTTAAATTATAAAGTTCTAGATAGAATTTTCACTACTCCTGATACTAACCAGCAGATTGAGGTTATCAATTCCTCTCTTCTGGCCCTGTTTAATGATCACGTGCTACTCCGAACGAGGGAAGTGTCAACTCACCCTTGTCTGTCGAGCTTACCAGAACTTATGCAGGCCAGATCAATGAGTGATCTTGCTTTTCGTGCCTTCAAAGAAGATCGGTCGGAGAGCAGATGGCGGACCTTTTGTCAGTATCGTAATAGGGTGACTTCTATTGTCAGGAACGCCAAAAAGAACTTCGGACGTTCATATTTCACAATTAATCAGCGTCCTAGACAACTCTAACGCAAGGTGAGAAACATTGGGGTTCTTAATGATTCAGATCTCGATAATAATGGACTTTGTCCTGAGACCATAAACATGCATATTGCATCATTCCAATATAGTTCTAACCCGCCTCTGCTCCAATCTCCCAGTCTAATAATCCCCACTCCTTTTCCTTCCGTAACGTTGGCCTTGATGAACTTGTGCTGCTGGCACTAGCGTCCATGAACTCCAATGCCATACAAATTATATTGTTGTATGCTTGCATACGCAATGTGATGATCTAATTCTTTAGTAATCAAATAACGGATTGTGGGTGTTTGTTTCTTCTGGTGATTTGTTTTAATAATCAATTCACTGAGACATTCACTTCTCAATTCGGTTTAAAGAAGCGGTAAGTTCTGTTTTGTGTGTTTGTTTTTATAGTTATGTGTGATTTTAGAGTAGATATCAGAAACATACGTGAGCTGAGAACGAGCTTTTTTGCTGTGTTTACACATGTACATGTCCAGATGTTCCGATACCTCGGAATTAAATCTGCCTGGGTATAACTTCCCCCACGACCCCGGAGCCCTGTAAACAATTTGTATGGGTGCTCCCCGACCCCGGGGCTCGATCGCTTTAAATTTTTTACAAAAAGTGTTGTTCATCGGAGATACACATGTGTAGGTATAAAATTTAAAGAAAACTTATTTAATTTATAAAAAATTTGTATGAGGCCCCACGACCCCGGCGTTTGTATAGGGCCCCATAATCCCGGGGCAGGATCGCTTCAAAATTTTTACAAAAAGTGTTGTCCACCGGAGATACACATGCGTATAAAATTTGAAGAAAATCGGCCTAATTTTTAAAAAATTTCAGGCCTCAGGGCGCATTAGTTCAAAAAATGTCCAAAAAGTTTTGTCCATCGGATACATATTGTTATGGTGCGAGGTCCCACTAGGGGTTCTGCTACTGGCAAGGACGTCGCGACACGCTCGCGGTCGCTCTGCTTAGCTCGTCGGACGGGCGGTCCTTGTCACTTACCAGTGACACCTCGTCAAGAACAAAACTTTTAAATTGTCGTGTCGACTTATAAAAAAAAGGAAAATCGGAATCAAAAGGGGGTTGGAAAAAGGAGGGAATAAAGGATACCGTCCCTCAGTCCCGGCGCAGCCAGGTCATTCCTTTGCTTTTATATACTAAAGTTACAACTATATTATCCTACTTTAAAATTTACTTTAAAATTAACAAAAGAAAATTTTGACTTCTTTTTAGAAAATTTTCTTTTTTTTTATATTAATAGCTAACTTAATCTAGAAGGAATGTCCTGATTGCACCAATACCGAGGCCTCACAAAATCATGAAGGAAAGGGTCGACTTTACTAAGTCCATCTGTCCGCAGTCCGTCGGGTCATTTCTGAAAAGCGCCGAGAGAAATCATCGTGGGATCATCCCAGTCACACACCCACAGCCGAATTGTCTACTCACTCATGGTGGGGACAAAAAAAAAATATAAAAAAAAGGAATATGCCTCACACCCCCAATGGGCCACGGCAATGAAAAATCACGTTGTTGTCTTTTCAAATTTCATATACATGTATTACTTGTGTTAACTTTTATTATTATAACTTCAAATTTAAAATGAAATATATAAAAAAATTAAATAAAAAAAGCGATGTATGTAATATATGTATGTTTCGCAAAAGTTATGAGTATAATGATATAAAAATGAAATTATTCAAAAATAATGGCAATTATCTTTAATTATAGAAAGTTATTTAAAAGTTTAAAAGGACTGTTTCTTCATCCTTATATATATATATATATATATATATATATATACTGCGCTTAGTAGTAAAACAACTGGTAAAAAAATTAAGCAATTGGCACTTACTTGGTTGAGCTCAATGATATCTTGCCGGCAGGATCTCGTTGACGAACCTGTTGCAAAGTATGGGTTAATGATTTATGAAACTACTGAGTGCAGTTTACACTACTGTTTAGGTGTAAGTTAAATAAACAAAAAAAAAATCCAAAAAAACTAGATTAGCTGAATCAAAATAAATTCAGAAGTTAAAAAGAACTTGATTTTAAATCAACTGAATCTAATAAATTCACAAAGTAAAAAGAAAACTCGATTTAGAATAAATTCGATGAAGAAACTCAAAAGTAGAGAAAACTCAATCTTAAATTCGGATAAAGAAAAACCCGATCTTATCTCAAAGTTAATAAAACTCAATTTAAATAAAAAAACTCAATCAAAAATCATAAAAAAATTTAACTCAAATCCAAAACCAAAAATAAAAGGAAACTCACCTGCACAGTTTGGGAAGCAGTCCTCTTTCTTTTTCTTCTTGATTATTATAGTTGCAATTAAGAAATTTTTCTGTGACTCGTGGCTCGTGTCTTGGGTAAGCTGATAAAGCTCCGACGCTTTGGATGAGCTGAAAAGCTCCGACGCTTTGAATGGGCTGAAAAGCTCCGACGCTGGCACAATGGTTGTTGTTGTGTTAAAATTAACTACACTGATGGGTTTTGATGTATTTTTTTTTTACTATTGATTCCTATTGTTTATGAAAGTAACTAGGCGATTCACTCTTTTGCACCTACTTCGAATTACGCAAAAATGGCGTTTAGCGCATTTGCACTACTTTCAGCTAATTTTCAAGTTTCCCCAATTAATGGTTCCCTTTTTTTTCAAACTTTTAAATTTAAACTCTTTTCCTTATTTTTTTGTCTTCAACCTGAACGCCCGGAACAACTCTCTCCGCTGATGATAATTTATCAACTGCCGCTAAAAATTCTGTCTCCGCCTAAGGAAACCTTTTCTTTTTCCGATCCTTCTAGAAAAAGAATTCCTCTTGCTTTCCTTTTTCTTTACGTTTGTCCTTTTCGTCGGTCGTCCCAAAATCGCCATCTGATTTTATTAAAATTTTGGTGCCTAAATTTCTTTCCCCTAAAATAGACTTTCTATCTTTGTTTGTCTCTTGTGGAAACCAATTCCATCATCCCGTCCTTTTTTAAATTTTAGTCACATTTACTAACAACATAACACACGAATATCATACATTTAACACCTACAATTAATGTTAAGTACATACATTTAAATGTTTTTACGGCGAACCCTCAAACCAACTTTACCCCAACATATATTTTGTCTCTTTTGCTTCCCCACCACCATCTGTGTGAAATGGAGCATTTGTCATTTCATAAAAAAAAAACCTTTCCACCACAATCACTCTAGTCCATTTAGAACAGATGACTTTTGTCAACATATCAAGTGACAGAAATTAGTCAGTAATTTGTTTTTTTGTTGTCAAATCGTGAGTGTCGGCTTTTTGTTTTGTGTTTTGTTTACATTTACTTGGGTTTTTCTTTCAATTTTATTTATTAATTCGGGGATAAAAATTCGTATTTTGTGTCGATATAATATAGTTCCGATAGGGCTGGGGGAATATCCAGCCCCTGGCCCTGAAATCCATTAGGGAAAAAAAATGCCATTCACTTTTACATCTATACCGAAGTGGTGACAAATTCCACTATGCAGTGCTAAGCAAAATCAACAGGTAAGTGTGCCTCTTTGATATAGAGGCGCGGTTTCTGCTTCTCAAAAAGAAAACTATTTGAGAAATAGATATCGCGTCTCGGTTAAAATGTCTGCCATTAGAATACTATTTCCATATTCTTTTGGTTTTTCTTTCTCGGCTCATAGACTCGACGTCAGCTGAGGATTGTCTCATTGTGCAGGTAAGTGAGGTTTATTTTTATGAAGTTGGGACTCTGCTTTTGTTTTCTCTTCCTTTTCAGATACCATTGGTGCAATGCCGCCTCGCTGCCAAAACCTTCTCTATTTTCTATAGAGAAACCAAAACCAAACGCATGTGTGTTTGTGGGATGTGAATACAGTGTACAAAAAATAAGTAGTCGCAACGAGCGAGAAACGTAAGATGTGGTAGTGGGAAATAGAAAGATTTTATATGGATTTTGCTCTTTAGTTGATCACTAATACGAATACGTTTGGTCTAAATCTAAGCATGGCTCTGTGTACGATCGGAACAATTGGGCTATATATAGAGAAGGTTTTGCTCGCTGCCGACATCAATTATTGGGAATTATAAGAAGGTGAGTGTTTATAACATATTGAGTATGTTTTTTTTTTTTTTGTTGTTAAAAATTTAAAATAAATAATAAATAATAAATAATAAATAATAAATAATAAATAATAAATAATAAATAATAAATAATAAATAATAAATAATAAATAATAAATAATAAATAATAAATAATAAATAATAAATAATAAATAATAAATAATAAATAATAAATAATAAATAATAAATAATAAATAATAAATAATAAATAATAAATAATAAATAATAAATAATAAATAATAAATAATAAATAATAAATAATAAATAATAAATAATAAATAATAAATAATAAATAATAAATAATAAATAATAAATAATAAATAATAAATAATAAATAATAAATAATAAATAATAAATAATAAATAATAAATAATAAATAATAAATAATAAATAATAAATAATAAATAATAAATAATAAATAATAAA